>MU228344.1:616693-680194 GCA_018584345.1 Thuja plicata
TTTTATTTCAATTTACATACATATTTACTAAACATTCTTTCAATTACTCAAAGTATTTTAGTTTACAGTTTATGATATGTTGCTTACAATTTGATTTATTCAAGCCTACTTGCCATCTTTAGAGATCAATTGAATTATGTACATAAGTTATCTGCTATAAAATGCCTTAAACTTGTAGATAGTGGTTAAGGTAAAGGTTCATCCGCCTTGGTCTTGTAGAGCTAGAAGTGCAGGGGAAGAGGATCATAATCGATCATTCCCATTAGTTGGCCAAAAACAATTGGTTTTCCAAACATTAGATTGGAAAGTCCATAGGAAATCCAATTCAGCATTTTTGGGCACCAACAGAACTGAAGCATGTAGTGACAACATATGGACCTTGCCAGGTGACTTCAAACTTGCCTTTCTTTTCCCTATCAGTACCCACTTTCCAATTTTATTTTAGCATAAGGTCCCCTACCTAGAAATGGCATTGGTGGACCTTCTTGTTATATTTCTACTTGAGTCTATTCTAGTAAACAATCAAGTGATCATAAGCTTGATGGTAATTTTCATCTAGGAGATCCAGCTATGTGAGTCATGCTACCTAGTAATCTTCATCATCAATCAGGCCTCTTAGTGATACTCGGAGGGAGGGAAGTTCAACCTCAATTGGTAAGACTGCTTTAGCACCATAAACTAGGGAGTAGGGAGTAGTGCCAGTAGGACTATGGTAGAAGGTGCGATATGCCCAGAGGGCAGGATTGATCTAGAGATGCCAGTCATGACCAGTATCATTGACAACTTTCTTGAGGATTTTGAGTATGGTTTTATTAGTTGCCTCAGCTTGGCCGTTACCTTGAGGGAAATATGGACTAGAGAAATGGTGATGGATATGGAGGCAAGCATAGACATCACTAATGTGTTGAATTTAAAATGGTGTACCATGATCTGTGAAGATGGTGGAGGGTATGCCAAAGTGGAAAACAATGTGATAGAGGATGAATTTGGATATCGGGACACCAGTAGTGAGTGTGAGCAGAATTGCTTTGACCCAATTTGTAAAGTACTCTATAGCTATGATTATTTACTTGTGGCCTTTAGAGGAGAGGGGAGTAATCTTACTAATGAGGTCAAAACCCCAACAAGAGAAGGGCCAATGAGGTGCAATAGGTCTGAGGTCTTGAGCAGGAGCATGGAACAAATTAGCATGTTGTTGACAAGGTAGGCACTTTTTACAAACTCACAACCATCATGTTCCATTGTAGGCCAATAATACCCTATGCATAGAAGTTGCTTGGCTAGGACCATGCCACTTGTGTGGGTACCATAGATTCTAGCATGTACCTCTTGTAAAGCCTGGGTGACTTCATTTTCATCTAGACATTTACAGAGCATGTTGTGATAACCTCGACGATAAAGGGTATTGGCTATGAGAGTGTAACGGGATGCTCTATGAATAAATTTTTTACATTGGTTTGTAGTGAGATGAGGAGATATGATACCATTTTGTAGGTAATCTTGGATATCATGGTACCATGGGGACTGGGGACCAACCAAGACACATACGTGATTCAATTCATCATTCCCATAAGCAGGAGCATGTAGTTGCTCAACTAAGAATTCGTATTGCGTAGAATCATGGGGAATCTCAAGAAGGGAGTCAATTGTGGCCATTGAATTAGTAGCTTTGTTCTGTAAACATGGTACTTGTGTTATCTACAAGTGGAGGAAGTGTTTTTTCACCTTGTCAATCATCTGCTTATATGGCGTCAATTTGTCATGTTTGGTTTGGTACTCATCCAAGAATTGTTTGATGATGAGTTGGGAGTTGCCAAAGACCCAAATATCTATGATGTTCCATTCTATGGCCATGTGGAGTCCTACAATTAGTGCTTCATAATCTACAATGTTGTTTGTGCAGGGAAATCCCAATTTGAATGACATTGGGATGTAGACACCTTAAGGTGTGACAAAAAGTATTCCTGCCCCTACGCCATGAGCTGTGTAGGACCCATCAAAGTAGAGTTTCCATGCTGGTTGTTCTTCTATCATGTATAAATGCTCATTTGGGAATTTTGTGACCAAACAATATGCATCTACCAATGGTGCTTTGGCTAGCTGATCAGAAATAACTTGCCCTTTAATGGCTTTTCTGTCGACATACTGAATATCAAATTCACTTAGCAACATAACCCATTTTTCTATTCAACCTATAAGTGTAGTCCTAGAGAGTAGGTACTTGAGAGGATCCACCTTTGAAATGAGCTTTATTGTGTGACTAAGCATGTAGTGGAAAATTTTTTGAGTGGCGAAGACCACTGCGAGACATGCTTTTTCCATAGGAGAATAATTGAGCTCATAACCCACTAAGGTTCAACTAATATAATAAATAGATCTTTCTTTGCCTTCATCATTCAATTGAGCAAGGAGTGCCCCCAGTGTTTTAGTAGTACCAGAAATGTATAGGATGAGTGGTCGATCAGGTATAGGTGGTACCAAGATGGGTGGATTAGCCAAGTATTCTTTGATTTTGTTGAAACTCTTCTAACACTGAGGATCCCACTTGAATGTGTTATCTTTTCATAGGAGATGAGTGAATGGTTGGCACTTTTCTGCTAGTTGAGAAATGAAATGGCGCATAGATTTTAGCTTTCCTTGGAGGCTACATAGCTGTCGAAGTGTTTTTGGTGGAGGCATCTCTATGATAGCTTATACTTTTTTTGGATTGATTTCAATGCCTCATCTGGATACAATAAACCCTAGGAGTTTCCCTGATGTGACTCCAAAGACACATTTCTTAGTGGTGAGTATTAAGCAGTAGTGTCCAGTTCTATCAAAGACACATTCTAGAACATCTAGGTGATCCTCCCTTTTTACTGATTTTGCCAAAAATATCATCCACATAGTCTTCAAGGATTTTGTGAATCATGTCATGAAAAATGATAGTCGTGGCTCTTTGATAGGTTGCCCCCACATTCTTTAAGAAAAAAGGCATCATGTTATAGCAGAAGGTGCCCCAAGGGGTTGTGAATGCTATCTTATGTTGATCTTCTTATGCAATGTGGATCTGATTATATCCAAAAAAGTCATCCATGAGTGACAACATCTCATGTCCTGTTGTGAGATCCATAATCATGTCTATGTTTGGCAAGGGAAAATCATCCTTGGGACATGCCTTATTGAGATCTCTAAAATCTGTACATATCCTAATTAATTTATCAGGCTTAGAGATGGGCACCATATTAGAAATCTAGTCAGAATAGTCAATGGGGAAGATGATTTTTGTGTGGAGTAATTTTTCTAGCTCCACTTTGACAAGTAGTGCAACTTTAAGGTGCATCTTTTTGAGCTTTTGCTTGACAGGTTTGATGTTTGGTTCGACTACTAGATGGTGAACCACCAAGTTGGGATCTAACCCTGGCATGTGGGAGTAAGACCATGCAAAATTGTTGATGGATTCCTTTAATAAAGTGACAAGATCACTTTCTTCTGCTTCAATCAAAGATGCTGCTATGTATGTGATGGCGAGATTTTCTTTGGTACCCAGGTTGACAGGTTTTGCTTCTTTAATGAGAATTGATGACTTTTCAGGCCTGTAATCTTGAATAAGAGGAAGAGGAGAATCTTCATCTTGTGGTGTCTCAGAGAGGTTTTCACCAGGGGATACGCCCTTTGTTTTTACCTTTTTATGATCAGATAGCACCCCAGAGGGGTTTTCGCTAGGGGGTTCAATTTTTCTCTTTTTTATTTTTGTTTTATGTGTCATTTATTTGGCTAAAGTTCTCCTCTTCCCCAAAGTATGCCTTTGGGTCCAGTTTGTAGACATATGCTAAGTCTTGCCCCTAGTCACTGCTTTGCTCAAATATTTCTCCCATAAATCTTAGGAGCGCGTCCTCACTTTAGAACTCGTCAACATGTACGACACTTGGTTGGTCCCAGTCTATGAGTTTAGGATGGCAGAGGGGGAGGTCAATAAAGATGATGGAAAGTTGTTGTAGGACAACATTGCCTAGGAAGGTTTCATCATCAAAAACATTGTCATAATCTCTCACAACTTTCTCTTCTAGGATATCTTCAATGTCAACAATTTTTCCTAGGGATGGACAAGAGTAATAGTCGATGAACTCGTTGGTGCCCCCATTCATGTCAAAGCCCATATCAAGACCCATGTGATTTTCTAGTATGGTAGGTACAATAGGATCTTTCATTCCTTGCTCTTCATAACCAAGGCCACCTCCTTGGTAATTCCATTTTTTTGTCACCAGTTTGTGCATTGTGGGGTACTTATCTTTGAAGTAATTAAGGCAACTTGTGTCATTGGGTAGTGGATCTTTATATAGCCATTGGTTGATGTTCAGTGCCATTTCCTAGTGAGTCAAAGTACCTTTTGATATAAAAGTGGTAGAACCAAATTATAGTGCCTTGGTTGTCTCTGATTCTATTTTTTGTAGATTAGGCTGGTGGCCTTGAGTGTGAGGATCAATTGGTAGTGCTTTAACTATGAAGGCATCAAATAAAGTGTACTCACCACAACCTTTGTTGTTGATCTTGACCATGGACAAGGTGGAGGAGAGGATTATTTTTGGGTCCAGATGGGTTCGAGATGAGCTGGTGATAGAGGTGCCAATATCAATCCTGGGATAGTGATTGGAATGTGGAAAGGATGTCTCCAATGCATTATAGTATGCGAAGGGCTGGGGATCTATGCAGATTGTGATCTTAGTGCCTTTATATGGGAATTTGATGCACTGATGGTAGGTGGATGGGATGGCTTGCATAGAATGAATCCATGGGTGTCCGAGGAGGATGTTGAGGGGAAGGTCAAGATCAACAACATGACATAATGTATCCTAGATAACTGGGCCCACTTGAATGGGAAATTATATGGTGCCTTCAGAAGTATGCTCTAGATTGTCATATGCTTTTATTGTGATGACATAATTTGTTAAACCAGCCTCAGTGCAACCCAACTATTTTATGAATTTTAGAGTGCACAGATTTAGGGCCGATCCATTATCTATCATGACCCATTTGATGGCAAAATCTTTAACCATGATAGCGATATGGAGTGCGAATTTATGATCAGTTTCTTTGGAGGGTACATCTGTTGGTCTAAAGGAGACCCCATAAGATGTAGACAGGTGTTTGACAAGGTTTTGGAATTCAGTGAGGTTGATGTTGCTAGGAACATGAGATTCTTGCAAGGCTTTATTGAGGATCTCTTGATAAATGGGTGATGTGCGGAGAAGATCCAAGATAGAAATTGGGGCTATGGTATTCCCTAGGTGTTCCAAAATATTGTATTGGGTCCCAATCGATGGGGCGAGACCGGCACTAGTAACTATTATCCTACCTCTATGAATGGTGATTGAGCATTGGTTATCGACACCCTTGACATGGATGACATTAACGGAGGACTAGAATTGGGATATGAAGCCGATGAGATTATCATAGTTGATATAGGCATTAGTATAATCTTTTTTGTCAACATTTTTTGCTTTTTTACCCTTTCCCTAATCAGAGGACTGAGTAGGATTGCTTGGGCCTGTACCGAAAGTGTGTTTAGGGAATGCATTTTGATAAATTTTAAGACCTACATTTGGCGATGATTGGGAAGAATAATCCACTTTGATCTCCTTGTGGTCAATGAGATCCTGGATATAGTGTTTCAACTTCATACATTTGAGAGTGGTGTGTCCCTTAACACAGTGGTATTCACAGTACTCATTGTCTTTATACTAAGTTGTCTTAGGAGTTGAGTAATCAAATGGTTGTGTTTTAGGATACACAACTTGGTTAGCTTGGACCAGCTTGCGGAAGATAATTTCTATAGGTTCACCTAAAGGGGTAAACACGTGTTGTGGATTCTTCAAAGTACGAGGTCTTTTTTGTCCCTACGGGACTGATATAGCATTTGTTTGGTTCATAGGACCTTGGTAGTAGTGTTGATATGATGTCCCTACAGGAGGATAGATAGGTGCACCTTGAGGGAACATGTTTTGCTGATATGTTGGCTGGGAATACATGGGATTGGGTTGTTGATACATGGGAAGAGATTGAGGGTACATTGGTGGTGCTTGCTGATAAGTCTGGGTAGGTGCATTAGGACTAGCTACCACAACTTGAATGTGTTTGGTGTTAGTGGCTCCATCTGTTACCGCATTTTTTTTTGTTCTAGTTTCATGATCGATATGGTTATGTTTGTTAGGCTGGGATTCTTTGTAGTGCTTAATGGTACCTTCTTCTACGAGACCTCATTCAAGGTCCATACCCTTGATTCTGATATCGTGATAAGTTTGTATACAGTTCATGTGCATGTGATAGGCAAGCTTAGGATGAAGGTTGTTAATGACAATTTTGATAAGATGTTGTTTTGGGGGTTGGTAAGACAACCTTGTAGTAAGCCCTTGCCAGTGATGAAGATAATCAGCCAGGCTTTCTCCCCCCTTTTGTTTGGAATTGCATAGGTCAAGGAGTGAGAGTTCAATTTCAACATTATGTGCATATTGGGCCATAAAATTTTCAAATAATTCCATGAAATTAGAGACTGTGTCATAAGGGACTTTGTAGAACCATTCAAGAGTGGTACCTCCCAAGATTTTGGGAAATAGTCTCATGAGGAAGTTATCACTATAGGCCACTTCTTGAGAGGCCATGTAGAATTATTTCATGTGACTCATAGGATCACCCTTCCCCTGATATTTATCAAATTTTGGGGTCTCAAAGTGCTTGGGGAAGGGTATAGTAGGGATGGATTGGTCAAATGGATAAGGACACACTTCCTCAAAATTAAATTTTTTCACCTTTGTCCCAGTATTTATCTCCTTGAGAGCATTCTTCATTTCCTCCCATTCATGATTGATTTGCGGGGGAGGATTGTTGATTGGGATTGCAGGATTTCCTTGAACCTGATATTGATTGAATGGAAAAAATGGAGGATTCTGTGGGGGATATTGTGGTGTTTGGTATGATGGTTGTTGGTGAGTGTATACGGGTTGTTGTGGTGGAAGCTATGGTTGAAGGGAATATTGTAGTGGAGGAGATGTCAGTGCCTGATAAGATTGTTGCAACTGTTGGAAATATGCCTATGTTTTTTGTGGCATTGGATAGGTGGGATGAATTTGTTGTGCACCTATATAGGATGGAGGATAAGTGTTTTGCGGTGGAATGTCCCTAGTGAGAACTTGTTGTGGAGGGGGAATTGTTTGTGATGCAATGAAAGATGGTATGGCTATGTAATTGGTAGAATGAGTTTGCTATTGTTGCACGGGTTGAATAAAAGGATTAGCAACCTGTTGCAGTGGTTGTGCCATGAGGGAATTTTCCTCCTACATTTGTGTTTGTGGCTACTGTGTAGTTTGGATAGTGGGTTGTGTAGCTACAAAGGGGTTGATTGGTTATTCTTGCGCTTGAGATGTGAATGGATTGGTGATTTTTTGTTGCTAGATAGGTTGTTGTTGGGTAGGTTGTTGTTGGATAGTTTGTTGTTGCTATTAGATAGGTGGCTATTATTGCTGTTGGATTGGTTGGATGGGAATTTGGGGTATGATAAAGGGATTCATGGATGGTTACAGTATGGTGGGATTTGGGTTGAACAATGTTTGAGGTAGAACTACTGGCATTCATTGTGATTGTGTTGTTGGTGGAGTGGGAAAAGTGGACCCTTGTGGGAATAAGGGTTGGTTATAGGCATTGGTAGGTGGCATGCCTATGGTGAAGAAAGGAAGAATAGGCATGGAGATTTGGGTGCTTTGATGTTGTGAACTTGTTGTTGCACTTTGACTAGGCTGAGTGGGAATAGGTGGAATGGTGGTTAACTGTGTGCTAACTAGTGGTGGTGGAAAGTTTGTAATGAATGTTGGGATTGCTTGTGAAAGAGGAGCGACTATGGTTTGCGGAGGTGCATGCATAGTGATAGGGGGTATTGTTTGTGCTTCTAATGTGGCATCAGGAGGTGGGGCTTTTGAGGTAGGTGAAGGTGTTGTGTGCATGATGGAAGGTGGAATGGAGGGATGAACTACTTGTACAAGAAGAGTTCCCACTTGTAGGGCTCATTGAAGTGGATCAAAAAAAAAATTTCTAGTTGGATAAGGATGTTCCCTTGGAAGTGACATAGGTTGTGTGAAAAGTGTGGGTATAACCCAAGGTGGAATTTGAAGTCCTTGTTGTTGGATGTCCAAGAGTACCTAGTTGTTTTTACGTCCACTCATGGTGTTTACCATGTGGACAAGCCCTGGATGGTTGATAAATGTTTCCACGATACTTAGAGTGGGAGTTTCATTAGTATCTACCTAGATATGTTCAATTTGATCATTGGGATGAGGCGCATAAGTAACCATGACATTGGTATTAGCAGTCATAGGATTAGATGAGCTAGCAGCAAGATTAGGATTCATGTTCTTCCTCTTCTTAGTGACTCATGTGATAGGTGGCATGAAATGACTATCCTAAAGGGATATGAGATGCAAGATGTGTGCAAGGATGCAGCTAGGAAACTAAGGATGATGATACTAGGATTAGGATGTGCTTAAGATGATGGATGCGCTTCTACGGATTAAGGATGACTTGATGTATACAAGGATCAAGGGTTGCTTTCCCTATTGTAAGATCAAGTGGATAGAATTGTCTACCTAAGAAAGACTTGTGGTCTTTGGCAGACGAGATTCTTTTTTAATGCGAACCAACCTTTTGATCAAGGTGATGAGGTTGCAAAAGACAAAGGGGATTATCCTAAACAATGCTTAGTTTAAGGACATTCAAGGATGGGGTTTGATTAAGATGTGGGTTTTTAGCAACTCAAAAAGGTATGCACTACCAAGTGAGGGGTGTGATCAAGGATGCTTTTGATGATGATTAAGATGATGCTAGGTTGATTAGGATTTATTTTATTAATGCAAGATCATGCTAGGATGACTATGTGATGTGTTCCTAAAGATGACAACCTAAGTGAGGTCCTAAAATGCAAGCTAAGTAAGCTTAAGAAGAGGAGGGACTTGTGTTTGTTGTGGTAAACTGACTAGTCATATTGTTCAACTCCAACAAAATTAGAGTTTAGATGATATTTTCCCATGAAACAAGCAACCTTGTTGTAGATTGCATTTTCAAATTGTTCTCATTTATGGATTTCTTGCTTGACAGAATTGATAATGTGTTGGTACTTGGTAGCCTCTCGGGTTGTGTTTTTCTATTCTCTTTGCATGGGTGGTAATCGAGTTTTCACCTTCTTATGCTTCTTGGAATCGGTCATGTCCTATAAGTAAATCTAATCTTGGATGAATAGTTGGAGGTTTTTAGGACATATCTCATAAAAGACCAAATTTTTGCAAAAGGATGTTGTTTTGATATTCTGGCAAAAGCTTGATCTTGTTCTAATTTTTCAATAGATTTGTTCCATGGCAAGAACCTATTTCAACATAATCAAACTTAAAAATAACAAGCATGTGTCTAAAAACAATCCGACAAGGAACAAAGTAACCTTGAAGGATACAACCATGTGACAAATTTGAATGTTGGATACTGTCTATGTTTTGAATTTCTCAATGTTCTTTAAGCACTTGAAGCACAAAATATACCTAAGGAATTGGCATAACATGAGAATACTTGCTCATAAGCTTAGGCACACATACATGAGCTAATCAGAATATGGCTGTCACCAAGCATGAAATGGCTCTGGTCATGATGTTGTATTATCTGGTTCCAAATGCTCAGAGTGGCATGAATGTACAGGTGATCTTCGGGAAGCTATTATCTTCCTTGCACAAGCATTATCACCTTTTAAGTGTGTTCCGCGTAGCTTCTAAGCCTAGAGTTTTTAGTATGGTTCTCCATTCGATTGTATCCTCTATGTCCATGCAAGCATGATTCAGGCATATAGCCCCATAGAGTGTCTTGACAAAAGTGGTCACGTAAATGTGATTGACACCGCGAGGCTGCACTCAAGTTGTACGAGAGCTGAGTATAAGCTCAAATGACAATTGATTCCCAAGGCTTTAACCCTAAAGAGTAAATTTGATTAATGCGACTTAGAGTGGTGGGGCTTACACCTCATTCTTACGTGGGTCATTCCCAGGAGATTTTTTCCTCAACTAACAGGCCCATCTAAAGGAGTCATATTAACTTGGATTGGTGAAAAAAAGGAGTTTGGATTTTTTATTTTCCCACAAAGGGGAAAGAGCATACTCTCCTATCCAGTATCATTTTCTCCACAAGTAAGTAAGACACACTTTGTTCTTTCCAAAAGATTTGATTGTTTAACACTAAGTAAGTGTGTCTAGGTTTTTGATCTTCCCAAAAGGTAAGAGAGCATAATCCCCTAACACTCACTTAGGATTAGACAAAAAAATTTAAATAATTCATCTAGGTGCCTAAAAAAATATTAATGCAAACATGATCGCTTGGTCGATGTAGATTTGAGGCAACCTGTAAGACAAATGTGAGTAGTTTTGTGTTTGTGTCTTTGACAAGCGGTGCGACAAAACAATTAGTTAGTAGTCTATGAATATTGATCTTTGACAAGCGTTATTAGCACAAGAACCACTTAACAATTGTTAGTATATTATAAATCCAACTTAAACAAAGTGTAGACGCCAGTTCAGGGTGCACACGTCGATTCTAGTTTTTGCCTAAAAAATGACAGTAAGCATAAAACAAGCTAAAAACACAGAAAAACTAGAAAGATGTTATACTAGTCAGAGACGGCAGTTTACAGATCATAGACGCTAGTTAAGCGCAGACACTGGTTTGTGAATCGTAGACACTGGATCATGAACTAGCATTTACGAGGCCACCAATGTACCTACAAACACAAAAAGACAACAAATAAGGTTACTTTTCTTCTTCTTAGTCTTTAGTTTGATCAAATTTAGCCATTTTGAGAGTATAAAAACAGCTAAAAGCTAGTGTCCTTTAAACCATTATCAAGATTTATTCTCCTTAATGAAAATTTGGCATAATTTTTGCTTGTAAAATCAGGCTCTACTAAAAAATAGAATGATAAGATGCCTAAAATTACTAGGAAAACTAGAAATCTTGATAAACCAAAAAGTTATGTTTTGTAAAATCTCAAACTAGCTCTTCCAGGCGGAGATGCCAATGTAGAGTGGAGACGCTGGTTTAGCAAAGATGTTGAATGATAGTTTAGGTATAACCAGCATTTGCACAGATGCCTCTACATAAAACAAAGACATGAATCTGTGTGCTTGGTGAAATTTTAAGAAAATGAAGACAAGAAGTTAGAAATTTAGGGACGTGGGTCCCACCAAGCATGCAAGAATGTAGTATGAGGAATTCTTCAATCTGTTGGGAGTAAGCTCAAACATAAAAATTTAGTAGGTTAGCACATAAGATTAATTAGAAATCATATGAAAGAGCAAGAAAGCAACAAATAACACCACATAACATCAGATTAAGCTAAAAATAAGTAAACAAATGCACCCTATTTTACTCATTTTGATTTGCTCTTCTTGATAGGATGTAGGTGTGCTCTCTCAAACACATAAATGACATAAATCCCTAAGGCAATGCAACTATGGAATGCAATCTTGGAATCAAAGGAGAAATTCAAGAACTATTATGGAAAACTAATCTTAAATCATTCCTAAAGTTGATGCTCAAATTGATATGCAAGATATGAGAATGAAAACTATGATGCAAGAACTATGCTATGAAATGAGAAACATGATTCATTTTAACCAAAAGGAAACTAACATGTAACATCTAAGTGATTTAAGCATAAACTAAGAGCATATGGAAACATGAAATCTATAGCTATGAACTTCTAAATGCAAAATAACATGATAACAATGCAATATTGAGAGATGAAAATATGAGAGGAGAAGGCCTCTATTTATATAGTTTTTGGAGAGAGAAAGAGGCTTGGATGAAGTGGCACCTATGTGGTATCCACATAAGAGCCACATAGGAGACACATAGACTTGAAAATATGGCCAATTGTGAGTCAAAACTAGCATTAATATTGAGTAGCTCAATATTTCAAAAGAGGAGACAAAGTTGTAAGACGGAATTAAAGAGGAATGGGTGCCCATTTTGGATAGCATTTCCCCATGTGGGTGAGCATTCCATTAGCCTTAAAAGGGTTAGGAATCACCCATTAAGCATGGTTAAAATGATAGTTAGGTGGGAAAGTATACTTATGAAATGAGGTGATGGGAGTAGGGTAGGAATAGGGTAGGCTTTAGGGTAGGATTAATACGTTCCTAGCTAGGGTTTAGATTATAATCCAAATTGAATTTGAATAAATCATGCTTTATAATAATTAGGAATATGGAGGATTTAATAAATATAAATTTATTAAAAGGGGATTTTGTGGAGGCAAATGTATTTAAATGAAATACATTAGAATAGTATTTAAACTATTGATAAATGAAACTATTTAATTGATTGAATTAAATAGTTAGAGAAATAAGAGGGAAAATAATATTAATAATAATATTAATATTTTTGAACGTCTACAATAGTAGGATTCAGTTATATGCATCTTTTGTTTGAAATTATATAGATTTCAGTAAATGTCCTATTTTAGCTACAAATTTATCTTCTCATCTTTTGTATTATTCTTTTCTATTTACCTTTATTAGCTCTATCTTGTTCAGATTATCATCAAGGTTCCTATATTATCATATTATCTTAAAGTGCATCATTATGGGGAGAAGTGAAAAATGGAATTTTAGCATATTATTTGAATACATATTTGAAAACACCATCCTTCATGAATATACTAACATGAATACCAACTGTAAGCATTATTTATATCTTTGTCAAGGGTGGCTACTCTTAGGAGTTTTATCTAAGTTAGTCCTAGATCTATAAACATTTGATAAATTCAGCTAGAAAGATAACTTATCTTTAACCATCTACCATACTGTTATCATAGTGTTTTAAAATGCCCTCTCATTTCCTAAGTTAATTACCCTAGCCTCTTCATAAATTAGATAATTAAAATCAGAAACTATTGTTTGAGAAATGTAATCAAGGAAATTTTCAACATAACTTCACAAGGGAATCCTAACATTTCTATTTATTCTAAAATTAAGTAATAAGATTGAGAACAAATTCAGATTAAACCAAACATTTTTATCTCATCTTATTGAAATTCGTGGACCAAAAACCAAGGGGAAGAGAAGCCCCGTATTCAGTATACAAAAAGAAATATAAAGAGAGAAGCTAAGGGGTCAGTCCTCCTCTCCACCCTTCCTGGAGGCACCCTTAGCCGAAGAAGCTATCCTAGGTCATTTATTTCTTTGAGTATATCCTTCATCCAGCCATACTTCAAGCATCTCTTCGGAGTCTGAGTCCTCAAAGCACATCCTATCAGTAACCCCCACATCATCATCATGCCAGTAGGAGTAGAACCAGTTCTCTGTAGTTGGGGTCCTTAAGTGCATGAAGGTCATTAAGAACTCAAGATTTCATTGATGAAAGATTCTCTAGAGACAAACAAATGAAAATCCTCAACAATCATAATGGGGACAGTCGAGGCTGGCCTTCCATTAATAGCTAGAAGATCATAGAACTTGTTCATGGTAATGGTACAATCAAGTTTAATGTTTTGGATAATTTTATCTATGTTACCAAGATATTTCTTCTTGAAGATTCACAGACACAATTTCCCAATTTACTCTTTTTTCATATCTACATAGATGGTCGTCGCTATGAACATGATAGGGATCTCTGTGTTAACCCTTTATCTATCTAAATTTTTCAAGAATTCTCTACCCAATATTTTAAACATGGATCTAAGAACTATGGATTGGGAAGTTTGAAGGACAGAATTCAAACACTCGATAGAAATTTCCCTGTCAAAAGCTATCTGAGAAGCAGTACTAACTAATTTGATAGCTGTAGTCATGGGACTACTATTCTTAGATAACTAAGGATGCCCAAGACAAAAAGGGGTAGGAATAGCTTGATCTTTGTAAGGAGTTATAGATGGCGTCTCGGCCATCCAACAACTAGAATACCAAATGCCATCGAGACTTAGGAGTACCAAGGGCTTAGGTAAAGGGGTTGTTGAGGGATAAGGAGGGAGAAGAGTGGTGCCAAGGTAGGACCAAGCCCTGAAACTTAGTACTATCTTAGGTTAGAGAGAACTACATAGATACAAAAATTACCAAGGCTGCAAAGATGGTTGGGATGAGAATTAATGGTTCTAGACCAACAGTGAGCCTAAACAAGGCATAAAAGAAAGCAAATGCTAAATCCCTAAAATCTGAAGTCAAGTGTTAGCTAGAGGAAAGGACAAATAAATTAAATACAGGGTAGGCATAAAGAGGGAAATTAAAGCATTCTTGTTGAAACCTCTATGGGCCTAGGGGAGGAAAGGATATATAGATTCCTGTGCAAGGTTTAAACCTCTATGACGGTTTTAGTGCTAAATTTAGATGTCTATGATGTTCCTAAGCTTCCTAACCGTCCTACTAAACCTAAAATTAGATATCATTCAGCTGAAGGAATCCGGCTATGACTCACTCTTCTTAGGATACCTTTTATCAAATAATGATTAAAAGGTCATACTACATACTAAAGGTAGAGGGATTTAAAGGCCTTTAATTTTATGGGTCCCAATTCGATCTTAAGAAGTGAAGTGTAAGTTACCCACATTAATGGATAGAGCTAAAAATGACAATCAGGAAAAGGTTACCTATCATAGGATGAAAAACTATCAAGATGTTGATTATTTGATTCTTTTTTGCAGAATTAACAGTACCAGTATAGTTACTTGCATACTAGAGAATGCCAATTATTTGGGCCAAAATTGTAAACAAAGATCTAGGCACAAAAAATTCATGGAAGTAATAAAATATTTATCATTGGACGTGTACTAATCTAGTATAATTACATAGCCTTATAAAAGGGAAATAAAAGCATGTAAATAAAAATATTATCATTTATATATTTATCTTAAACAATCCTGTATTTTTAGCTATCTATCTATATATTTAATAAGAGCGATTACAGTGCTCATATTGCTCACAACTTTTTTGTCAACATAGTGAAGGTATGTACATAACTCAAGCTCAATATCCTAGCTCAACCTCTGATGTCATTCTAAGTTGCTACATTCAAAAGGAGTACTGAGAGTATGCTAGGGTGATTATCAAAATTACTAACAAGTATAAAGTAGGTTAAAAGTACCAGCCTAAAGCTCTAGCCTCACTTCCTATGCTAGGCCTTCTACAACCAATCATAGCTCCATTCTCCCTCATTTTTCCTCACAATGATGATGGCATCATCCTCTTCACTTTCATCTCCCAATTGTTTTGAATATCATTTGACAGATGGTGTGATGATTTAGAGATCCTCCATGGTCATTTTGTTCAAAATATCAAGGATGATGAAGCCTTCCTTTTCCCAATATGAAAGAATCCAGTCCTTGTCATTGTTAGTGTTAAGCACTTCCCAAAATAGGAAATCTATATTACATTTCATATTTTGCCAATGTGTATCGAAACAAACCTCATCCTTGATTAGAAGCATGGGTAACCACTTGCCTCTAGGAATCTCCTGCAACTTATCTATCTTCGTCCTCATAATATTCTCCATAAAAGGCACCGTGAGATCATGATTTATGCTATAAACTACTTTATCTAGTCCTCCCAGTATCTTAGCTATGAAAATAGATTTTTCTACCTTAATAATATCTTCATTCGTGAACCCAACATAAGAAGCCAGAGCAATGAAACCTCTAACAATTGATCTGTTAGTTCAGAGAGTAAATTCATTATCAAAATGGATATCCCGTACGCATTTCTCCATGGCCCATCTTACAACTGTAGGGATTTGATTTAAAATCCTATTCCAGTGCCCTTGTTTAATAGACCCATAAAAAGCTATGGCTCGTGTATCTTCCAGCACAAATGTTAGCAGCCTAGACTCCATTTTTACGCAGGTGTTCTTTCTCTAACTAAAACACCAGTACAACTATGACAATGGTAAAGATATTAGGTTTATAATATAGAGATAGAAATTTGAGCATCTTAACTTCAGTCATTAATTAGTTTTCCTGATTATGCACTCGATTTTTTTGAAAATTTAATTAAGCTTGTACGCTTAACGTCATGGTCCCAATGAGTATATCTCTTATTTAAGTACCTCTATTAATTGCCTCTAATTTTAAATATCTACTAGATATAGCTATACTTATCCTAGTCTCTTGAATGAGAAAGTACCTCTCGGAAAGGCTCTAGATAGACTTGGGGAAGGATTGAGCTTCGATAAAACTCAAGATGATTTCTCAGCCTAGGTAATTTATTTTTGAGTGTGCCAATATATGATTGACATATCAAGTTAAATTCTCTTCATAATCATCAAAAGTACAGCCTTCAACCCATCAGAAAGGGTTGCGCCACGTGAAAAGTGGATATTATCTAAAAATTGGTGTCATATAACTTAAATGGAGGCACCTAAAATTTTGGTTTACCTAAGAAGAAGTTAAAATTGAAGATGAAACGACATCATTAGGATGTGAAAATATTATTATATACTAATAATGACCTCGAGTTCCTTCAACATGCTTGATCTTACTTAAATCTTAGCAATTAATTCTAAGAGCTAAGCCTAAGTCTAAATACTTTTATACATACAAATAGACAAACATAGATACATATATATATATATATATATATATATATATATATATATATATACAACCTTTCATTTTATGTACNATATACATATATATATATATATATATATATATATATATATATATATATACAACCTTTCATTTTATGTACATAAATATATACATACATATATACAACTATCCATTTATACATGTAATCATACCAGCCTCTATGTATCTTCCTGCTGAGTTATGGTCAAAGTAAGTGAACTTTAGTTATTAATATAGTGCTATCTTTCTTAACCTAATTATGAATGTTCCTAAACTCTAACTTACTGATAATTTATCCTCCTAGAAGTCCTAATCATTGATTAATATTTCTTATTTAGCCATCTTTTGTTATTAATATAGACCCAAAAAGCTTATCTTAAAGTACCTAGTCATTTGATCTCATTAATGGTTGTAGTAATCAGTAGTACATCCATATAGTTTAATTGATTCAATTTTCTACTCTCTTGCTATATCAGTGTCTGCTCGTGCCAACCTTGTCGCTCTTATAGTGATGTGGGGATGATCTCAGGCGTATTAAATAGATAATTATTATAATGTCCAATCACTTATTGTTGGTTTAGTGGTTGAACTTGAGTGTATAGAGTTTGGAATTGTTAGGTGTTAAAATTAAAATTCTATACCTGTAAATATATCCATATAGCTAGATAGGTATTATGATTCTTTTCATCATCCGAAAAGAAATTTGAGATTTATTCCACCTGACTATGTTATTTGTTATTGTTGTCTTCCTATCTTCCTATTAAATTTATTTGAAATGCTCACTGCTGAAATTTATAATGAGGTAAACCTTCTATCATTTCCTGCTAATGATTAAATATCCATATAAATCTATGCCCCAAATCCAGATTAAAACATACCTACCTCCAAAACTTGTTACCTTATTGCTAATAAATCATTTCCTTTTAAATATGCATAGGTTAAGAAAGGACTAAGTTTGAGGTTAAAACTAACTGACTCCTGGAAATCTGGAATAAGTATAGTGCTATGTTCTGATATTATACTGGATAAGAAATTTCAAAAGATATACCATTTTATCCATTATTACCTATACTTACACATCTAATTTTTTGACATGTTAAAACTGATTTATCCCTACCTATAAGTGTATATTTACTACTTATTTCTTAATTAATAGTTTATAAAGTATTCAAGTGATTCTGCTTCCATAATTGAAAAATGTGTAAAAATATTTTGACTTCCAGCTTATATTTAGCATATCCATATATGGATTTGTAATGTTCCCAACTGGACATTCATACTCTTTTTATTTCATTAAATTAGTTAATAATTTCATTATAGATGCACGCATAGAGAATGAAATGAATTTAGTTCTAACATTAATGGCAGACTTAAATAAAGAGAGTAAATGTGATGCAATTAGTTGCCCCAAATAATAGGAGTATATATTATGTCACTCTACTTAGCAAGATCTTAAATATGAAAGAATAACCTTAACAACATATACATATGTCCTTCAAGTCATTAGATTGGATCTAGTAATTTACTATCTCTTTATAAATGGAGTTCCTTGAATATCCCTTCTTACATCAATTATTATTTCTCACCTTCATAAATTTCATCTTGATGAATATGCAATCCCACCTCATCCTCTCTCATATATGTATCAAACCATCCAGGGTCTCTGGTGGCTCTAATATGCAAGAAGGTGAACAAAAAATCAAGGTTTCTCTGGATGGCTGGTAACTCTGCAATGTACCTATTCCTATCCTCTAGCATCATTATTGGGTAGGATTGAATGCAGTTATTGATTCCCCTATATTGTTGATAATCTCTTGGTTGAGGAATTGTTAAGTCTTCTCTGATACTTTCAATAACTTTCTCCAAGTCAACCAGATATTTCCATTTAAAAAATTTCCTGTATAGCCTTCCAATATCCCCAATATTAGGATCTACATGTAAGGCAGAGGCAATAAACATTGTAGGGATATCACAATTTACTCTGTAACAATTATCATTTTCAATATATTCACTTCCTAGAATAATATACACCGCTCTTACTGCTATATCATGAGTAACCAACATCAAATTTTTAATTCTCTTAAGAGAAATCTTCTCGTCGAAGGCCAGCTGAGATTTTTTACATCTTAATTTAATTACTGTCGCCGTTAACATTCTAATCTGCTAGCATTATCTATTAATGTAGTCTTTTTTCCTTATATACCCACCCTCTTAGCCTTTCCTAATCTGGCTTCCACGGAAATGAAATGATTGGTCTTTAGTATTCTTATCATTTGATATTCTTCGTTCTACTTAATCATTATTGGTGTAATTTACTTTAAATTGCATGGTTTCTAGTTCACACTTGGGGATACAACACAACTCCTTCCTACTATCTGAATAAGTCTAGCATTTATTATAATGATTCTTTTACTCATTTTCTTTTTTATTTTATTTTGCTAATCTTGTTACCTTCTATATTTCTTTGAATTTATACCTCTAATTCTATGAATGTGTCATCCCTAGTTTCTTCATCCCTACCTTCCACCCCTTTATTAGCTAAGGAATCTACTATTTGATTTCCTTCTCTATAAATATGATTAATAGTATATTGTCTAAAAAATGGTAAGATACTTAAAGTCCTTTTGATTAAGCCATTAAGTTTCTAGTTTTGTGTACTACCAAGTCTGATGGCATTGACAATTAATAAGGAGTCCCCTTCTATTTTGATTTTCTCTAATTTTAGCCTCTTACACATTAATAATCCTTCTATTAAGGCATTACCTTTAGCCTCATTATTGGTAGCCACTCCTAAGAAGGCTGACTTGGAGGTGATCAAATTCCCAGACTCATTATGGATACAACATCCAATCCCTTCCCAACTTGGGTTTCCTTTTAAAGCCCCATTGAAGTTTAGTTTGGACCATCCTTTCATAGGCGGTCTCCAAATGCAGTTGCACCTTAGCTCTACTTTGTCAACATTACTGTGGCCTATAAGGGAGGAATTCTCAGTCCATACCATAGTTTGCATATTTTTTCATCATAATGTGAGAAAGCCATATCTTTTATACCATTCATGTTCCAATTGTTCACTATCTCTACTATACTTGCTTCTATTTTGTTTAGTAATTGGTTTGGGTCAATTATTTTCCCTTTAAAGATCCTTCTATTTCTTTCCTTCCATAACTCCCAAATCATTATGGAAGAAGCAATAGTCCAAATCTTTCCAAATAATCCTACTTCCATCCTCCTTGGCCATGAAGTTAGAAAATTCACCAAATTATTTAGAAATGCTATTTTCCATCCTAACTTGTCAATTAGCCATATCCAGCATTTGTATGAGTATTCACAGTTGATAAATAGATTATCTATAGATTCACATTCTTTTTCACAAAAAACACACCTCGATGGACCATTATACCCTATTTTTTGAAACCATTCCACCATAAGGATCCTATGTTGAGTTGCGGCCCATGTGAATATTACTGCCTTAGGTAAGCATAGCTTATTCCAACAAAGATCTATAGGTAAGTTTGTCTAGGTATGTTCATTTTTGTTCATCGATCTATATCCATATTTTGTGCTATATTCCCCATTCTTATATTTAGCCCATATAATCCGGTCTGGATCCAAAGAGGGATTAATTTTCCTCATCTCTAAAGCCATTTCCACTTTATTCTTAAAGGTCTAAGATATTCCAAGGTTATTGAGGGATTTCCATTTCCATCCTAAGGCTAGGTTATTATCTTTTAGTTCTATGTAATCTTTAACAAGAATACCTCTTTCTAACTTGACCTTTGCTATTTTTGGATCATTATTAAGAATGGTGCTAAGAGGAGGACATGCATTCCATGAGTCCTCCCAGAATAATGCTTTACTTCCATTCCCTATATCCCAAGTTACATTGTCTATTATCACACTCTGACATTCCATAATGAAATTCCATATCCTTGATCCTTTGGGCAGAGAGTGATGTCTAAAAAAACTTAGAGGGTCCAATCCCTCTAAGTATTTTAATCTTAGAATTTTAACCCATTTGGACTCCAGATCTTTGTACATTTTCCAAACTAATTTTTCTCCTAGTGCTAGGTTTTGTTGTTTGATCTTTTTAACTTTCAACCCTCCTTCCTCTATAGGTTTACAAATCTTGTCCTAGGCTATTAATGCTAATCTCTTTTTATCATTTTCTCCTTGCTAGAATTTTTTTATTTATTTATTGATGTCCTTTTCTATCCCTTTTTCCATACTTAGACACATCATTTGGTAAGTAGGTATAGCTGAGAGAACAAATTTAATCATGGTAGTCTTTCCAGTGTTTGTTAACCATTTCCCCTTCCATGATTCAACTTTTTTATCAATATTTTCTAAGACTCTATAGCATAGATTTGATGATTTATTGCCTTTATCGAAGGGAAGCCTTAGATATCTGCACGAGAATTCTCCTATTTTATATTCTAGAAGTCTGCATATTCTATGTTGGTCCTTGCTAGAAGTATTCAAGAAGTATATCTCAGATTTTTCTTTATTAATATGTTGGCCAGAAGCAGTTGAATATAGGTTTAATAAATTCCTAATTGCCCTAGCCTCCACAATATTTGCTTGGCCAAAGAGGAGGTTGTCATCCACAAATTGTTGATGGGTGCAAGCCTCTAGTCCCTTAGTTATTTTAATACCACATATCAAATGCTCAATCTTTGCTTTGGTCAACAATCTACCAAGGGCATCAGCCATGATAACAAAGAGAAAGGGTGATAGAGGATCACCTTGTATAATACCTTGGGAGATATTAAAAAAACTAGTAGGGCTACTATTCACCAGAATAGACATTTTTGGCATAGAAATGCATTCAAATATTAAGTTAATCCATTGCTTAGAAAAACTAAAGGCTTCAAGGCACTTGCATGGGAATCACCAATTAACCTTATCATATGCTTTCCTAATATCAAGTTTAATAAGCATACTCGGGGTATGGTTATGTTGAACCATATGAATAACTTCTTGGGCAATAATCACTCCATCAAAAATAGACCTTCCAGGAATGAAACTAGATTTTTCTTTCGAAATAAGAATTGGGAGGAATTGTTTAAGCCTGTTTGCCAAAGTTTTAGTTAATAATTTATATAATGTATTACATTATGAAATGTGTCTATAATCATCTAAACTATCTGGACTAGCTTTCTTTGGTATTAGTTCTATAAAATTATTATTTATTTCTTGTAGAATTTTACCTGAATTTTTCATACCTTATAAAGCCAAGACCACTTCATCCCTGATAATGTTCCAACATTGTTGATAGAAGAAATTAGGAAAATCATCTGGTCCAGGGGGCTTTTCAAGATGAAGTTGTTTCAGAGCACCTTCCACTTCATCTTTAGTGAATTTAGAATTTAGTATCTTATTGTGTTCTTTAGTGATTACCATAGGGATATTTTTAAGAATCTATGTTTGGGCCATCCTATTCGATCCTTCCATATTGTTCAAAATTCCTTTAAAGTATTTAACTATTTCTTCCGCTATGTTCTCTGGTTTTTTTATTATGGCTCCCTTGTCCTTCTTGATGCTTGTGATTTTATTAAAGTTTCATTTGGCTTTAGAGCTATTATGAAAGAATTTAGTGTTCTTTTCTCCTTTGTTAAGCCACGTTTCCCTGGATCTCTGTTTCCAAAATGATTCTTCTTTTGATAAAATATCCTCATATTTAGCTAGTAAATTTTTATCCTCATTATAATACTCTATATTTATCCCATCCCTAAAGATTACTTCATTTAATTCCTTTATGTCTTTCTCTATTTCTTCCTTTTATTCAAAAATATTTATGAAATGGCATTTGTTCCATTCAATTAATTTCTGTTTTAAGTGTTTCAATTTTGCATTAAGGATAAAGGTTTTTGATCCTTTAAAACTTTTTTCATTCCACCATTCTTCAATTTTGAGCATGCATTCTTCATTCTTAAGCCACATTTTTCAAATTTAAAAGGGTTCTTTTTAGGTTTTAAAATTTCTTCTAATTCCAAATTAATCGGAAAGTGATCTGAACCTGAGTGTGCAACTATGTTAGCTTTAACAGTTACTTTTAATTTTGTTAGGTCCCCAATATGAATAAATTTGTCCCCAATATATATATAATACTGTTGCTTTATAAAATTTACAAGAAATCTGATTTTTTTTAAATATATAATACAACTGCTACATAAAATTTAAAAGAAATCCTATTGTTATTTAAAAAATAAAAATCAAAAGAATAGTTTATATAAATATAAATAATTACTATTTCTGTTAACATAAGCTCTTAGGAAATCAGAAATATAATAACCAAAATATTTAGGCATATATGTATAAACAAATTTATATATGCAGATTCTTATATTTAAGGTTATAGAAGGAAATAAGACAGATCATTAATTCAAATAGTAAGTATGCTTTTAGTTTTTTTTTTTTGAAAGCATCTAATAGAAATAAACATAATATCATGGTAGGAGATTATGTAAATACATTTCCTTTAAAAAAAAAACACTTTCATATAGAGATAACAAAAAAAAGTAGAGCCTACTCTCCCTTTTGTCTTAATATTTCATCCTTCAATACATATAGAGATACATATGAAATTCATTAGTTAAGCGCAATTTTTTCACAAGTATTCAAATTTTCTAAATAATAATCTTAAGAGCCTTTCTTTACACATTAAAAAAAATTCAATAACATATACAAATATTTTTAAACTACTTTACATGGACATTTCAATGCTTTCTTTTTTCTTCAAAAAATCTAGATTACAAAACAATAGTCACATACGCTATTACATATTAAAAAAATGTCAGACATGTGTATTCCCTCTTTTAAAGTTTTCCTTTCTTTCTTCAAGGATTCAAGTAGCACTCAAAAACCTGCATAAATTTCAAGTTGATTATGAGATGCTCACCTCCCAACCTAGGCCTCTTATAAGGCCACCACCGAGCTTGGGGAACCAAACAAAGGTGGTTTACATGCAAGGATATTTAACAAATGAAAACAAACAACATATCACAATGAATCACAATCCAAGGCTATCACATTGGGTCACACAAGGACCCTAAAATGGGTTGAAGTAGACCAAGTACCCAAGGAGAGAAGGCCAATCCCAAAAACATTAACAAGCCTTCTCATGGATTACAAAATGACATCCATAATCTTTTACCACATTTACCAAAAGCCCCTTTAGATCCTTCATGGGAACAAGCCAAAACAACCCTTATGACCCCCAAGAAAAGAACAAGGATGGCTTCATGGAGCCCATACTCCTTGAATTTGTCCCTCTACTCCTTGAGGAGAGACTCTACACCCAAGGGCTGTCAAAAAATCCTTCTCCCCCAAGGCTAGTCTTCCATCCCAAGTGTGAGTGAGCCTTGAGACTCCCATTAACAACATCAACAAGAAAGTAATCAATACAAACATATTCCACAAAACATTGAACTTGACTACAAGAACATAACTACATTTATCAACACAAAAACACACTACATTCCTCTATCTTGCAAGACATAAGTAGAAAAAAAAAATTGAGATGCAAAATGTCCACCAACTGAGTTCCAAGCTTATGGAAAGAAAGTTGTAGAAGAGCTCCTTTTAAGCCTAAGTCCTTCTCTTTTAAATTTCACCAACTCTAGCTAAGTCTCTAAGTTAGAGAGTGGGTGTTCAAACTCTCCAACATGGAGAGTCCACACAAAAAAAGCCACTAGAAACTCATGGGGAAAAAGAAATCCTCCCATTGGTCTCTCTTCCCTAAGTCTCTTACACCTTTCTAAAAATGGTAAACTCAAAAAGGTGAGTAAGGTCTTTGCATCAAAATGGAAGAGTGGTCTATCCAAGATCAAGCTTCCCAAAAGTTGATTTTCGTCCAACTTGAGAAACCGACATTTGGAAGGGTCTCTTGGTCAACTAAGGTTATCCTAGGGTTAAAATTACCGTTACCCATAGGTATAACAAGTGGGATACCTAAAAATGACCCTAACACGCCCCTAGGAACTCTTCTAACCCCCAAAAAGTCCACTAAAAGCATACTCACGAAATTCCATTGAAGTGACCACACTTCTAGCTCTCTAATCAAAGAAAAATACATGGGGATCTACTTGGTACTATCCTAGGTAGATGGAAACCTAATCACCTTGTGGACATGTCATGGTCTTAAGTACATTCACAAGTGTCAAGTGACACACACAAAAATTTACACATCACTAGACACATGTCATATCCACTTGGGAAAAAACACAAAGACAAAAAATATGAAAATAACATTTAAGAACTAAATTCCAACAATCAACCATTTACGTTTGCAAATTAAATCATGATACAATGAGGTCTTGTTTGTCATTAGACACAACCTTGGAAATATTATGAAAGTACTAGGTGCATTAGACAATCCAAAAGGAATTACCAACCATTCATATAATCCCTCATTATTATTAAATGCAGTCTTCCACTCATCACCCTCTCTAATTCTAATATTATGATATCCACTCTTCTAGTCTATCTTGGTAAAATACTTAGCTCCACTCAAATTATCCATCAAATCATCCATTCTTGGTAAGGGAAACCAATACCTAATTGTAATCTAATTGATAACTCTTGAATCAGTACACATCATCCATTGTCCATCCTTCTTAGGTACCAATACTACGGGGACAACACATAGACTCAACCTCTCCCTGATCAATCCTCTCTAAAAAAAATCATGCACTTTCCCATTGAGTTCTTCTATCTCCATCAGTGTCATCATATATGCTACTTTATTAGGTAGACTAGCCCTTGGTATCAAATCCACACAATGACTAGTGCTTCTTACCTTTGATAATCCCTTAGGTACATTATCTGGTATGATATCAACATATTCCTTTAACAACCCAATGATTTCCTTTGGATTTTCTTCTACCAATATATACTTATTATAATCCTTAGGAACTAAAGTAAACTTCCTATCATTTACTAAACAAATCCGTGTAGTGATACATACTTCACTCTTAAGAGGTTCCTCTAAAGGTAAAAAAATTGGTTTTACTCCATTAGCAAAAGTAGTGTAAATATTATTTCTAACATCATGTATAGCTTTCCTATCATACTACAATGGTCTACCCATGATGCAAGGAGGGTAAGGAGATGGGGCCAAAGGCATTCCCAATCACCAAACCACCTTGTTGAACCAATGAGGAAGCTAAACAACACAGTGAGAGAAGAAAAGATAAAGATCCTTTATCATTAATTGATTGAAATCATTACATGCCAGGTTGTAAGGCCTTCCTGATTTTGGTCAGATATTCATTGAATTACTATATAATTCTCATACGTGTAAGGTTACAGACCTTCTTACTGATAATTCAAGTCTTATCCTAGCACTTCTACTTCTAAACTACCTAAAACAAGAACATAGAAGAAAATATATACAAGAGACCAATAAGAGAGAGGTCAGTGCTCAAATCGACAAGTGAGACTCAGATTTAGGTCCACATAGATCCCAATGAGAGACCCAAAATCAAATAAGTCATCAAAACTAACTGAAGAAGTCAGCTAAAGATCCAACTCCCAAAATAAGCATCTCGGGCAAGGCATGACCAAGCAATAGAGTGACTCAGGAAAAGAATAACCTGAGAAATAGAAAGAAAGAATACCCAAGCAAGAGAAGAGAAACTTGAGCAACAAAAAAAAACCCATCAATAAGCATGACTGAGAAACAAAGTGACTTGGGAAAAGAATAACCCGAGCAACAGAAAGCAAGGATGCCCAAGCGATAGAAGAGAAGCCTGAGCAACAGAAAAAACCTTTCGGTAAGCATGACCAAGAAAAAGAACATGTGAAATAGAAATCAAGCATGCCCAAGCATCAAAAGAGAAACCTGAGCAATAGAGACAAGCATGCTTGAGCAGCAGAAACTGAGCGATAGAGAACAAACTTAAAGAACTAAATAAAAAATCTTTTTGGTTGTGCAGGATTGCCAAAGACCCTAGATTCTCCTGCATCAGACACCTAAGGTTACAACAAATGATTCTCTGAATCACATTTTAGGTCCAACCTAAAATTAATCCAACTTAGGTTGAGAAATGCAAGATGAGTCCTCAATCGGTCTGTTCCTCCATTTTACCACATATTCTATGTATTCCTTTCCTCTTCTACTTCTACCAATTCTCTGTTTCAAAATCTTCTCAACTTCCTCTATTTTCTTCTTAGGATAATCACTTGGTACAATCACTTCTTCATTAGGTTCATGATATTCATATAAGTCTTGATTATTGAATACAGGTGATATATCAATGTCATAAGGTAATTCAACTTCATAATAATTTCCACAGTCAAATCTTCTCAGTATCTTGCGAGGAACAAATTTATTCAACTTTAGTTTACCATATGTTCCGATAGGAAATCTTCTATTTTTCATATGAACCATTACTACATCACCTAATTCAAATGTTTTATGTCTTCTTGATCTGTCTGCATCATCTTTGTACTTCTGATTACTTTCCTCCAGCTTGCGTTTTACATCTTCATGCAATGTCTTCATAAATTCAGCAAATTCCTCTGCTTCAACACTCCTTTTCTCTTCTCCAACAATATCTCTCAAGTCTGATATACCTCTTGGTTGTGTGCCATGAACAATCTCCAATGTTGTCTTTCTTATACTTCTATTCACTAAACTGTTGTATATAAACTCTTCTTGTGCCAACATCAAATCCCAATTGCTTTGTGTGTCTCCAACTAGGCATCTCAAAAAATTACCCAAACTTTGGTTTACAACCTTTGTTTGTCCATTAGTCTATGGATGAAATTTAGAACTAAAGTTCAACTCAGTATCCAACTTCTTCCAAAGTGTTTTACAAAAAGAGCTAGCAAACTGACTGTCTCGGTCATAGATGATACTCCTCTGTAATCCATGCAATCTGACGATTTCCTTTAAGAAAAGATCTACGATATGTAGTGCATATGATTTTTTC
This sequence comes from Thuja plicata, assembly GCA_018584345.1. NCBI lineage: Eukaryota > Viridiplantae > Streptophyta > Pinopsida > Cupressales > Cupressaceae > Thuja > Thuja plicata. The sequence continues at coordinate 644,243 of MU228344.1, forward strand.
TTACATGGTATGAAATGTGTCATTTTATAAAATCTATCCACAACAACAAATAAGGAATCATTACCTCTCATTGTCCTAAGTAAGCCAAGAAAAAAATCCATGTTGATATCATTCCAAGGTTTCTTAGGAACAATAATAGGTGTATACAAACCAGTATTCTGATTTACTCCTTTTGCAACTTGACAAACTTTGCAACTTTTCACAAATTTCTGAACATCCTTATACAACTGAGGCCAAAAGTAACTCTCCTTTAGCAAATTCAATGTTTTATCAATACCAAAATGTCCTACCAATCCACTACTATGTTTCTCCTTTATCAAATTAGTTCTCATTGATCCTCTTGGTATACACAACTGAATACCTTTGAACAACATATCCTCCTAGATGAAATAATCTTCATACTTACTTGTTTGATTTGAATTAGGTGCTCTGCACATTCTCCACTGCTCTGAAAATTCAAGATCATCTTCATAAAAATGCTTCATGTCATCAAAACCAAGAAATTTAGTTCTCATTTTAGTCAACAATGATCTTCTTCTACTAAATGCATTAGAAAGTCTATTAGAAACTCCACTCTTATGCTTAATCACAAATGTGAAACTCTGCAAATACTCTACCCATTTCATATGTCTTTGATTCAACTTATTTTGACAACCCAAATACTGTAAAGCCTTATGATGAGTATGCACCACAAATTCGTTTGGCATCAAGTAATGTCTCCATTTCTTCATAGATTGAAAAATGGCATAGAAATCTTGATTATAGAAAAAATATTTACTCTTAGCATCATTCAAATTTTCACTAAAGAAAGTAGTAGGTTTACCTTCTTGAGTTAATACAGCTCCAATTGTACTTCCACTTGCATCACATTCAACTTGAAATACCTTATTCAAATCAAGTAATGCTAATACAGGAAATTTAACAACTTTCAACTTCAAAGCCTCAAAAATTTTGTCTACTCCATGTGTACATTTGAATTCTCTTTTATCTCCTCTCATTGTTTCAGTCAAAGCATTACAAATAGAACTAAAATTTCTGATAAAATTCTTGTAAAAAATTGTCAATCCACAAAATGATCTAACCTCATTGACATTTTCAGGTGTAGGCTAATTTAGTATAGCTTCAACCTTCTCTGGGTCTATCTTCAAACCATCAGCTAAAATAACAATACCAAAATACACAAGTTCTTCTTTCATTAAGCAACACTTATTCAGAATCATCAACATCTTTCCCTTTTTCAATCTCTACAACACTCACCTTATATGCATCAAATGCTCTTCTCTAGTCTTACTAAATATCATAATATCATCCAAGTATACAATCACATACTTATTCAAGAATTTCTTCAAAACTTCATTCATTAGCCTCATAAATGTGCTGGGTACATTAGTTAAACCAAAACTCATAACCAACCATTCATACAAACCTTCCTTTATCTTGAAATAAGTCTTCCATTTATCACCTTCTCTGATTCTGATTTGATGATATCCACTTTTCAAATCAATTTTGGTAAAATATCTTGCTCCACTAAAACAATCAAGTGTGTCATACATTCTCGGTATAGGAAACCTATACTTCACTGTGATCTTTTTGATTTCTCTTGAATCAGTGCACATTTACCATTGTCCATTCTTCTTAAGTGCCAACACAACTAGTACTGCGCATGGACTCAAAATTTTTGGTATCAATCCTTTGTTCAACAATTCTTGAACTTTTCAGTTAAGCTCTTCATTCTCGGTTGTTGTTAACTGATGTGGTTTTTTTTTTGGTAAACTAGCTCCAAGAATCCGGTCCATACAGTGAATGATATCTCTCATTGGTGGAAAACCATCAAGTAGTTTATCTAAAATTATCTCCTTGGACTCAGTGAGTAACTTTTTAACTTCTGCAGGAATTAAACACTTTCAGTATTATTACTTGGTTTGTTAGGAATCAATGCATAAAAAATATCATTTCTTTTCAACTCCTTAACAAACTATCTACCTTCCATCAGACAAACTTTCACAGATGTAAATATCTCAGCCATAGACTCTTCAACCAAATGTAACAAAACTTGCTTCTTACCATCAACCCAAATAGACTATCTATTCAACCTTCCATCATGTATAGCATGTCAATCATATTGCCAAGGTCTACCCAACAAAATATGACAACAATCCATAGGCATAATATTGTACACACCCTAAAATGGTCACCTAGACTATGGGCCCCAATTCTTCAATTTATTAAATGACATAATCAATTTATCAAATTCCTGAATCAATGCTTTGCAACATTTTAATTCAAATCAATTTCCTTGATCAAATCGTAATTAATTCAATTATTTTAATATTTCTTGAGGTTTGATCATTTCATTAATTATCTTATTTAATTAAAAGAAAATCCCCTTTTATTAAATAAAATAATCTTATTTAATTAAAATCCCTTTTTAATTAAATAATTTTATCTTATTTAATTAAAATCTCTCTTAATTAAATAATCTTATCTTATTTAAATAAAATCTCCCTTTTAATTAAATAAAATAATCTTATTTAATTAAAAGAAAAATCCCTCTTTTAATTAAATAAATAAAATCCACACTTAAATCCCTCTTTGTGATGAAAAAAGGAAATAAATTAAATAAAAATAAATAAAACTCCTTTTTTCTTCACACATATTCCTAAGTGGTGGGCCTTTTCCCACTTAATTGCCTTTTTAGAGATTTATCCCACATTGCTCTTGAGGATGCATTCCTCTTTACACTTTCCTTTATAAGGAGCCCTTTCCTTCTCATTTTAGATATAGAGTTTTCATGTTATTGTTATGCTACAGGTTTATAGAGCAATTTTGGAGGAGACTTTGAGCATTTGAGCTTGAACCATGCAACTTCTCTTCTTCTTGTCATTCTTCTCATGCATCCATGTCAATCCATTTAGAGTAGATTCACGATAATTTAGATGCATATTTCCTTTCAATAGATTAATTGTGCATATTTATTTCATAGATTAGCTTACATATTTCCTTTCATGCATTGTTATCATATAGATTAGTTTCCTTCCATGCATTGTTATCATATAGAAGAGTTTTCATCCTCATTTGTAATGCATATTTGGTGATCATGGAGACTAGCATTCTTGCTCTTCCTCTTTGAATCTCTCATTTCATTATGTACTTGCATGGGCATAACTAGGTCTAAACTGAGGGCCTTCATTACAAACCCTTGCACTCCATGAATAGGGACATATGAGTCACCATTTGAGACCTCATTTTTAAGCAATCTTGAATATAATGACTCATAGAAGTGTGTCAAAATTTTAGCACACATTTTTGGCACCCACCGTGGGGCAGAAAATTATTTTCGGCCTCATTTCATATTTATTTTGATTAATCTATTTTTCATTTGTACGACTCTGCAGTACAGTTTCACACAAAATTTGTAACATACTCGCGTGAAGTTTTGCAATACTTTGTGCTATTTGGGGTGTTTTTTTGCGTGACTAATGGTGTATCCTCACATGGACTTTGGCATTTGTAGACTCGCGTGAACTTTCTAGTTCCTCATAGTATTTTAGCATTTATTCATGTGGCCCATATAGAATCTTTGTGCGACTTGCAGAGAATCTTCGTGTGGAACCTTCCAGCACCTCTTTGTGTGGCCTGCAGGGAATCTTCCCATGGCCCATAAAGAATCTTCACGTGGACTTTGACAGCTGAGAGTTTAAAATTTCCAGATTCATCATGCTATTTTCTAACCACTAATGTTTTTCATTTGTTGTTTGCTGTGTTTTTCTGATTTTTATTTCTGAAACAAGTTAACATGTGGTTTGTAGGACATTGAAAAGAAGACTCAAATAAAGACTACTAATGAATAATCTTGCAGGTTGCCTTGATCGGTAGCATGCTAAACTTTGTACTTACATTTTATTTTGTTTTATTACAATAGCAAGACTTCTAAAATGACCTTCTATTTTGGTATTTTAAGAATGACAATGATGTTAGGAAACTATGCTCTCGCCCTTTTGGGATGATCAAAAAGCTAGAAGCATTATTGTCATTTTCATACCATATGTTGCCATCAATGTCAAAGGGGGAGATTTTTGGAGATTTGCTTTAGTGCAAATAGTTGATTGTATGTTTTTCATTGATGACAACATATAATATACAACAACGTCATGTAATCAATTATCAGTACTGATATTTTAGAGCCTTGCCTATTTACATCTATGTTGTAGATATAATCTTGATGCAATGTTCATATAGGTAGATTTAGTTATGTAGTTTCACTGGAGTTATGTTAATCTATTTTGGCAGTTACAGTTTCTAGAGATTATTTGTTAAGAGCCAATGTATTTACATTGTTTCTTGAGTTGCACCTAGCTTTTGGATATGTGTGTTTATATTAATGTTTATTTAAGAGTTAATGATGATTACCCAAAGGCGTTGAATGTGTTTTAACATAAGCGTGATGTTTGAGTTAATTTGGTAGAATTGACTATGTCAAGTGGCGCATCCACTCATTTTGAGTTGCGCAGTCCTAACTTTGATTGCGTGCTTAGTTAAGCTGACAAGGAAGTTGTTGATGTGTTTCCTAGAACCGTCGTGACCTTATCCTTGGAGAAGATACATATAGTAGTTCAAATATGATAGTTAAGGGTGAAAATGAAGTGAAAAAGAAAAGATAGAGAAGAGGAGAAAGTTAGATAGTAAAAGTTCAAGATCTATGTGAAGAAACGGAAGAAGATTACAATTCATTAGAACTAATCAAGACAACAAGTCTACTCAAATAGTTCATTATTAGATATAGTGTATATATGCCTTACAGAAGGTTGCAACCTTCACCATTTGAGTAGTGAGCTCTTGGACAATGTGTTCTCACCCCTAATAGGGTTAATTGTAAAAGACTCCTAACAGGGTCCAACCTTTGATCAGGTCTCTATACTTATTGCATTGTAAAGATCAACTTCTAATAGGTTTGCAAGATCATCTAACAAGGATCATTATAAACTAGTATAGTTATTTGTGGGTGCTAATTCCCACTAGGGTTTTGACCTAATTTGGTTTTCCCCGTCACCAAAATTGTGTTGTTCAATTTTGTGTTATCTTGTTGAGTTTACGTTTAAAGTTTTTTTTTACTTAATTGAAAAATAGTTTAATCTTGTAGATAATTGATTCACCCCCCCCCCCTCTCAGTTATCTCTCGGGACTATTCCTAACAATATTTTTATGCTTCAATTTTCTTCCCCTATTCTAATTTGGCCCTATAGACAGTGACAGCTATGATGATTGGGATAAGCTCTTCATGCCTATTGATATGGACATTTGCATATCTGATGAGCCATCGGGAATGATCTTTGGCCAGAATCTTAACCGCATCTACCTGATCTTTCAGCTCTTCCATGGTTTTATAGATGCACCCACTCAACTGTTGCAGTTCTAGAACCTTATCCAAGTGAGAGGAAGACTATTTTCCCAACTTATCTACATAGTCAGAGAAGGATTTCTGCATGTTTTTCACTCTGATCATTTGTTTTCCTTGACCACTCATCTTTGAATCCATGTGAAGACCCTAAAGGAGTTTGAAATCTTTGGTCTATTCTTCTTTAATTTTGACGTCTGTCTATTGCAACCCTCCTTTAGCTTAGATGATCATCTCAATTTTAAATTCTAGACTTTGAAGCCATTCAATCAAATTCTCATCTACTTTCTACAAGATCTTGGCTTTTACTACCTCTTTAGTCTTTATTTTTACTACAACATACAACATTACTATGCACTCTTGACACTTCACCCTTTCCGATGTGAGCATTTGCAAATTCTTATTAATGTTGTTTCTTTCCTTTTCCAACCTTAGGAAAGTATCACTGAGCTTCTCAATAACTACAAGCCCTTCAAATTTGAGCCTCTTGATCCATCTTTTACCAATCTTCACAAAGTGTCTGTCTTCTTGCAACTTGGCTATGATGGCTTGATTATCTGCATCATTGGGGTTGAAAGTGGTTTGTGCACTAGGAATGCTTGCAACCTGAGTAACAAAATTCCTAGTAAAGTTAGTTAGTTCAGTGACTTCTACTTTAAGTTGGACTTTAGCAGTCTTAAGCTCCTCAAGCTCTTCTTTAATTGTGATATTAGTATATTTCCACCAATCCACCTTGGTATCATGACGAGCTAACCCCATATCAAATGACTGTAGCTCAATGTCAAAAGCAGTTAAATCTTCAAACCTACCATCCTTTGTGGGCTTTGCTACCTCCATAGTGAAGTGCCATGTTTCTAGGTCTCAGCCTAATGTAGATAATGTCTTTTCTTTCTTCACCTTACTCATAGTGTTACTAGATTATACGGCCCATGAAGGATTATCCTTGCTAGGAGCTCCTTCTTCAATCCTCTTCCTTTTGCATTCTAGAGTTTTCTCTATCCAAGACTCTTCACTAGTAACTTTGGTGCCAGAGACCAATTCTTCTATGAAAAAATTCCTAATGACCAAAGGAGAGATTTAGGTCTAGAAGCAAATGGATTTACTAAGGTAGGAGAGGAGGAAACTAATTTACTGACTTGAGCAACTTTGTGTTGCTTTCCAACCTCTTCATCTGATTCTATGGTTGCAGTGCTGGAACTATCCTCACCAGCTTCTACCATAACAAGGGACCCTCCCTTGGAGTATCTTGAATTGAGGTGTTGCCTTGTGTGCCCAAAGTGTTAGCTTTAATTGAGTGCTTTATTTCTATACTTTTAATAGGCTCAGCCGTAGGCTTGACCGGGTCTGTAGAAACTACTTCATTTTTTCAGGAGGCTCATCACCTATTCCTGCTGGTTGAGCCAACTCTTTAGCTATGGTTAGGATGGTAATTGAGGATGATGGAGGAGTACTCTTGGTCAATTTTGCAGGAGTTTTTTGAGAAGGAGGATTCCATTCTGACCTCTTCCTTCTGCCCGCCGTCTATTGGATCCACTTCTTATCCTTTTGTTGCTCCCGCCAATCAAGGTCTACAAGTCATCAATGGATTGACCTAGCATGCGTTCAAAGCTTATAGGGAGGGGCTTAATCTTCTCCATGTATGTATCATCATACATATTATGGATATCATCTTCTATGCCTTCAATTGCAATCTTAACTTTGAACCTTTTGATTTGTTCAATAGTTAATCTTGCATAGAATCTATCTTTGCTTTTTAGATCATCCTTGCAGTTAGCCCAATAGTCTTCTATGTCATTGATGTGATGAATGGTGTGACCCATTTTTAAGTAATCTTGGGCATAGCTCAGAGGATCATACTGGGAACTCAAAACATCATATGTTTCCAATTGAAACTTCTTTGAGAATTCTTTCAAAACATTCTTTGCATCAGACCGAGATGCACAACTATAGGCTCCTATAGTCATTGGGAAATCATAGCCTTTCTTCCTAGTTCCTGCACAGATCAGATTTACTTGGACAACTTTCCTCATCAATTCAACCAGCATGATCATGTCATTGGGTACCTGGGTAGATTCAAGGGGAAATCATCGAATCCTGCAAGATGGAAATATGAGAAATTTGCAAATTGGATAAAATAACATCCAAATTGGCTAATAAATGCAATGGCTTCAAGAGAAAATCTCCTTTCTGGGCAACCTTGCAACTCCCTACATAGTCTCATTGTGAATGCATCATTAACTTTGAGATACTTAGTATAACTATTATGTAATTGCAAATAGGGGAAGAATTTGTAACTTTTAACATCCTCTAGGAATTCTTCTAGTCTAGGCAGCCCTGGCCAAATTTGAATTGTAGCTAAGATATATAATAAAACTAAGGACATATAGAACTCATTCTTATGTTTATCTCTATTTAGGGAGTATGAAAGATTTTCTCTTACCATGTGAGCCCAATCAATGAAATTATGGTGGGAGAAAATCACCTGAACTAGGAAGAAATTGTGCTTAATGAAATTAAGTGCATTGCTCTCACCTCTAATCCTGTGAAGCAATAACAGGATGTCTAAAATTTCTAGCTTTAGGTTCATGCCTTACAGTGTCTTAGGAAACTCTCCATTGGCGCTCCTCAACTCTTGGAACCATGTTTTCATTATTTCCTTCTTCCATACAGTCTTCTTTGTTCCATACTCAGTAACCACTCGGCTATATGTCATGTCTGAGTATTCAGCTTTCTCTAGAATAAAAAGTAAGTTTTGGATGGAGTCTCGATCAATAGAGAGTAGCACCGTTTCATTGGGCAAAAAAATTTACTTGGTGTTTGGATTATAGCGAGCTATGAATTCTCGAACAAGCTATGGAGCTTGAATAACAATAGGAAAATGTGATGACTTTGACTAATCCACACTCCTTCAGTTTCTCTATAATGGGATGTATTCTTTCTACATTCAATCTTCTATGAAATCTCTACATGTTGAAGAACCTCATAGAGGTATCCATGATTTTGTGCCATTTGGTAGTGATACCATTCCTCCCATCAAATCCCATGAATCTAGTGGCCATGCTTTGATTGATTTGATTCGTGAATCACGAATCTATCTCAGGAATATGAAATCAAGGAACAACTATCGCTAGGGGTTTCAGTTTAGACAATCTGCTAGACAAATGGTAATTCTTGTTCATAATACTTCACTGATTTTATAACTCCTGACATTTTATTGTTAATGGTCAACTTCCCACGCCATAGGAGTGAAAAGACTTAAGCATTTATAAAAAAGTTTGTTATGAAAAAATGTCTTTATTGAATTAATTACTTTACCTCCATGGGCCATTAAGAATCATCTTTTCACTTTAGATAAATATAAAGGTAACTTTATGGAGATAAAAGATAATTAGTTTTTCGCTTCCCCTTTGGGCGGAAAAATATTTTTGGAGCACTCCCTACCCAGAAATCCACCAAGGAGGAATTTTAACTTGTTACAATGCTAAAATGATATATGATGGTTTTATCTACTTTATTTATGCTTTAAGTCTCCCCACATGTTTATTTTGATGACATGTAACTGATTGAATGTTTGACAATGTTAAGTTGAAGATGATGCAAGACATTAAATAAGTTAATGATTTGTATTATCATTGATGTGAACTTGATATCATCTGTATGGTCATGCCAAAGACTTCAGAGAATCAATAGAATAGAGGTTATGCTTTCAGTAATGCATAAAATTCAAGTATTCACCAAGTGACAGACCACACCGATAGGTGCACACCATCGATAAAGATAGAAAAAATTCAAAGTGATGCCCGACAAGTAGAAGACAGTATTACTCGACGAAGCAAAATCACAAGATGCCCGACAAGAAGAAAATAGTGTTGCCCGAAAAGCAAGATCTTTTGATGCCCGACGGATGGATATCCTGAAGCTAACTAAAGTTGCACTAATAGAACTGGCAGTTGTCACCAGTGACGAACTACATTATTGACTGAAAAAATAGAGAGATCAGAAAATGAAAAAATATCTAGCTGGCAGAGCTAAAAGATAAACTTAACTGGTTGTTTTATTTTCTATATTCAACCACCGTTAAGTAATTGATTTAAAGATGCTTTATATAGTTGGCAAGAAGATAACTATGAGATAAAACAAGAATTAAAGCCATAAATCAATTTGGCTAGATTGTTTTCTATGCCAAGAATCAAGAACCTAGAATTAAGGGATATCATGTCTATTTAAGAGAAGCATAATTCATTTATGTATGCAATCAGATACACGGGGGAGTGAATTGAGAGAAGATGCTAAAGAGAAACTGATGAAGGATAAACTTCATACAGTCTTGATCAATCAAGCTAAGGGAGAGCTAAGAAATTATGTAGACACTGACGAATAGAAAATCACAGCATCACAGAGCAGAAAGAGTTAAGTACAAAGGAATTGAATTGATACATTGATCAGAAAGATATTATAAGTAAATATATCTAAAAATATGCAATTTAGTTGCATTAGAAACAGGTCATTTTGTTTCAGTTTAACCATTGAAGTATTAAGTCTCTTAATAGAGTAGGACTTAACAGTCTTTTTTAATTGAGGTATATCTTAACAGATTACTAGAAGGTTGACTCATGATAGTAGCATCGGTCTTACCTAAAGCCTATTGACAGTCTAAGAAGGAGGTTGATTCAAGTGTGGTAGTAAGATTAGCATAAACCTATTAGCAGTGTAGAGACTGATTCAAGGATGGTAGCATAGATGCTAGATACTAAGTGACAACATATGTATAAAAATCCTCTAACAAGGTCACACTTAACAGTGTGTTTGTAACCTTTAACAGGGTTGGCTCCTAACAGGGCTCACTTTAGAAGAGTGAAAATTTGGGGTATCGGTCCCAGTGGTTTTTTCCCTTAATAGGGTTTCCATGTTAAAATCCTTGTGTTATATGTGTATGGTTCATTACTTTATTGTTTTACATCTACATATGCATTTATGGATTGATTGGTATACTCTGCATATTTACTGAGCATCGGTGAATGCAGTTTACTGCTTATCGATAATCAAGGAGAAAGAGGACAAACAAGGTAAACCGACAGATAGTTATTTGTTTCAAGTATTTCAAAGGCATACATCTTGTAGGGACTTAATAATTGGAGAAGTATTGATTGGTGGATTAAAATTTAAATTAGATAAATTTTTGAGGCCACTGATTCACGCCCCCAACCCCCTCTCAGTTATTACTAACAATTGGTATTAGAGCTTGTGTGCTTAGAAGGAAGGTTTCAAGACCTAAGTGAAAGATCACAAGATGAACAGATGAGATGTGCCCAAGTTGAACAAGGACAACTTTTCTTCATGTAAAATCAAGATAAAGCTTCACCTATCAAGTATTGGAAATGATATTACTCAATACCTAGATACTAAATATGTGTTGCCTATAGGACCATTGACAGTAGATCAATTGAGAGTAAAGCATGAACATAATTGCATGGTTATAGAAATTTTAGCCTCACTCTCTGATGTTGAATTTGAGGATGTCAAAGATTGAAAAAATGCAAAAACAATGTGGGATAAGCTAAATCTTGTACATGGAGGTGATTCAAATATTCTGAGAGCCAAGGCAGAAAGCCTTAGAGGAAATTTTGATGATCTCAAAATGAAATAAGGTGAAAATATCACTCAGTATAGCACAAGAATAAAAGAAGTAGTCAATGCTATATGAGGTGTTGGAGGTACACTTGAAGAGGAGATAGTGGTAAGTAAAATCTTAAGAACCTTATTGCCTATATATGCTATTAGAGTCTCTGCTATTCAAGAAATGAGAGTAGTAGCTAACAATATAGTCACTCTTGATAGCCTAATTGGTAGACTGATTTCATTTGAGATGAATAATTTTGATAATAGTGTTCTACCAAGTATAGAGTATACATTCAAGTCTTCTATAAGGATAAGAAAATCTAGTCAGAGACACTCATCTAGAAGAGACAGTGAAAGAGAAAGTGAAGAAGAAGATCTAGATGCAATTGAAGCACTCATGGCAAGAAGAATGCTAAGAGGCAAAGGTAAATACAAAGGTAAGTTACCACTTGTATGTTTTAATTGTAAAGAGATTGGACACTTTGCTACAAGATGTCCTAAAAGAAAGGATGACAGAAGTGATAACAGATCTTTTGAGAAGAAATTTGGCAGAGGTGATAACAAAGATTATAGATGTTACCGATGATCAGAAAGGAATGATAACTAGGATTACAAGGATAAAGACAAGAAGGATAGCTACCTAGCTTCTTGCAAAGATGAAGCTACTGACACCGAACCGGATGATGATGTCGAGATTGTATTTGTAGCTATGAAGGATGATTTAGATGAAGATGAAAGGTATGAAGAAACCGCACTCATATCTAAAATTAGTAAGAATGATATATGGATTATAGATAGTGGCTGCACTCACCATATGACCGGTGACAAAGAAAAGTTTGATACTTTTGAATACTAAAAAGGTGGTACAGTAAGAATGGGAAATGATTCACCTTGTCAAATTGAAGGTAAAGGAACAGTAATGTTGAATAACTTGATTGAATGTGAAAAATGCGTATTGGGTAAAAGGATTGAATTATAATCTATTGAGTGTTTCTCAGCTGAATAATTCAGGTCACAGAGTAGCATTTGAGAACAAGAAGGCAATGATCTTCAATGAATCAGGAATACTAATTGGTACCAGTGAACAGACCAAAGGTAACTTATTCTATCTGAATGATACTAACCCCACTTGCTTGATGACTAGAAATGAAGACATATTGCTATGGAACAAAAGGTTGTGTCATGTGAATTTTTACAACATGATGAAAATAAGAAAGAAGAGAAGTGTAAGAGGCTTACTGTCAATCACAAAGCCAGACAACATCATGTGCAAAAATTATCAAAAAGGAAAGATGACAAAGTCTAGTTTCAAAACCAAAACCCATACATCTGATGATATTCTAGAAATAGTCCATACTAATTTATGTGGACCTATGAGGGAAAAGTTTGTTGATGATTACTCTAGAATGATGACAGTCATGTTTCTAAAAGAAAAGTCTGAAGCATTCAAGATGTTTGAATGGTATAAGGCTATGGTAGAGAAACAAAGTGGTAAAGCTCTGAAATGTTTGAGATTAGATAGAGGAGGAGAATTTGTATCAGATGAATTCACTAATTTCTGTAATGAGCATGATATAAAAAGACAGGTTTCTGCACCAAGAACACCACAGAAAAATGGGATTGCTGATAGAAGGAACATATAAAAAAAGTTGATTGTGCAAGAACACTGATGATAGAGAAGGACATCACCTAGATCTTCTAGAGAGAAGCTATTAGCGCTGCTATCTATACACTTAATAGAGTAAAATTAAGAAAGGACTCAAAGAAGACTCCTTATGAGCTATGGTATGGTAAAACACCCAATGTAAGTTACTTCAAAATTTTTGGCAGTCAATGTTATGTCTTAAAAGATAATAGAAATTGAAAGCTAGATGCCAAAAGTGATGAAGGTATTTTTCTAGGGTATTCTACCAAATGAAAAGATTTTAAATGTCTACTCAAGGCTTCTAACAAAATAGTTGAAAGTGAAAATGTAAAGATTGATGAATTTGCAAAAAAGAATGAGTTGGAAAGCACAAAAAAACTAGAGGACTACAACAAGTTTGTATACAATGAAGAACCATCTTTTTACTCGAGCAATAGTGCTTAAATCTAGAGCAATAGAATGTTGCAACTGACGATCAAAATGTTGTCACCGACAGTTAGGATAATGATCAAAATAATGTGCAAGGTAATGAAGATCAAGTTGATATGCAAAGAAATGCACCTGTACTTGCAAGATATGTAAGAAGGAACCATCTAGAAAACCATATCATAGGAGATAAGAAAGCTGGTACAAGAACAAGAAGTAAGTCTTTAAACTCAAATTACTTAATCTGCGAGTTTGAACCAAAATCTGTCAATACTGCACTAGATAATAAAGAATGGATAAGTGCTATGAATAATGAGATTGAACAGATTGAAAAGAATAGGACATGGTCACTTGTTCCAAGACTAGATGACAAGAATGTCATCAGTACAAAATGGATATTCAGGAACAAACTGAACGAGAATGGAGAAGTCACAAGGAACAAAGTAAGACTTTTATGCAAAGGGTACGCACAAGAGGAAGGTATAGACTATGGAGAAACCTTTGCACCCATTGCTAGGATAGAAGGAGTAATCATTCTACTTTCTTATGTTGCATACAAATGATTCAAAGTATATCAAATGGATGTCAAGTCAGCATTCCTAAATGGAATACTTGAAGAAGAGGTATACATTGAGCAACCAGAAGGGTTTGTGGATCCAGACAAGAAGAACATGGTATGTAGACTTCAAAAATCCTTGTATAGATTGAAACAAGCTCCTAGAGCCTGGTATGAATGACTTCATACCTATCTAATAAGTATTGGATTCATGAGGGCTAGTGAAAACAGTAATCTTTATTTGAAAGAAGATACTAATGCTAACACTTTGATTGCTGAAATATTTGTTGATGACATCATATTTAGATGGAATAATATGCTATGAAAATCATTTTCTAATGAAATGAGAAAATAATTTGAGATGTCTATGTTTGGAGAGATCAAGTTCTTTCTTGGTCTATAGATCATTCAACAAAGTGAAGGTATTTTCATTACACAGTCCAAATACATCAAAGAAGTTCTAAAAATATTCAAGATGGAAGATTCCAAAGCTGTTGGAACACCGGTGGCTACTAGATGCAAATTAACAAAGGAAGACAAGACAACAGAGGTAAATCAAACTGTATACAAATCAATGATAGGAAAACTCATGTATATTATACACACTAGAATAGATATTGCACATGCAGTAGGAATTGTTGCTGGATTTTTTGCTAACCCCAGGGAATCATATATAACTGCCATGAAAAGAATTTTAAGATATCTGAAGAATACTAAGGAATTTGGCTTATGGTATAGAAGAGAAGGCAAATTTGAAATAAAATTGTTTACCGACGCTGATTGGGCTGGAAATCTTGATGACCAAAAGAGCACAACTAAAGGAGCATTCTTTATGGGTGACAGACTTGTCACTTGGATAAGCAAAAAGAAAGGATCTATATCTCAGTCTACTATAGAAGAAAAATATGTTGTTGTTGCTGCAAACTGCTCAAATATTGCATGGATCAAACAGCTACTAGAAGGTATGCATATGAAGATCAAAGAACCAGTAATTATCTATTTTGATAACACTAGTGCAATAAATATTTCCAAGAATCCAATCATGCATGCAAAGACTAAACACATTGCAATCAAGTATCACTATCTGAGAGAACAAGTTCAAGAAAAGGAAGTCATACTTGAATATGTGCAATCAAAAGAACAATTAGCTGATATCTTCACCAAGCCACTGCCCAAAGATACATTTGAATACCTGAGAAAGAGACTATGGTTCAAACCCATGTCTAACAGTCAGTAAAAGGACTAAAAGTTGCATCAGCCACATATTATTAGAATATCATTCATGACTGATGTAAGCACAAGCTGAACTTCAAAGCTACATCTATATACAGAAAGGTATATATCAGAACTGAACATGAGGACATATTGTTATGCTGATGATGGACAAGGGAAATTCAAGGAATATATTGTGGAAAGAAGAAATTGGTTGACAGAATGTTAGATATTTGTAAAATATTTATTTGGTATTATTGTTAAAGGGAGAGAATGTATCCATATTATCATCAGAAAATATTCATTATCAGATTACTCCAAACAGGGAGAGATCATATCCAAAGGAAGAGAATTTGTATAAAAGTTGAAAACAAAAGTAAAAGATATCAATGAAGTAGAACTATCAAGAGGACACAACACATCAAAAGAAGCAATAGAAGAGCTACAAGAATTAAATCTAAGCTTACACAGAGCTTACCGGTAGTCAGACATTTTTATCAGTTATCAAAACAAACTGTTTGGTAATTTGATGAATCTCAACAATTGTATTTCATGTTGTATTAGAAATAGTATAGTATGATAATATAGCATGCTGGAATCAATGCCAAAGGGAAAGATTGATGACATGTAACTGACTGAATGTTTGACAATGTTAAGTTGAAGATGATGCAAGACATTAAATCAGTTAATGGTTTGTATTGTCATTGATGTCAATTTGATATCATCTATATGGTCATGCAAAAGACTTCAGAGAATCAATAGAAAAAAGGTTATGCTTTTAGTAATGCATAAAAGTCAAGTATTCACCAAGTGACAGACCACACCAACGGAGTGCACACCATCGGTAAAGACATAAAAAAGTTACAGTGATGCCCAATGAGAAAAAGATAGTATTGCCCGACGAAGCAAAATCACAAGATGCCTGATAAGCAGAAAATAGTGTTGCCCAATGAGAAAGATCCTTTGATGCCCGACGGATGGAGATCCCAAAGTTGACTGAAGCTACACTGATGGAACTGACATTTTTTACTGGCAACGAACTACAGTATTGACCGACAGAATAGAGAGATCAAAAAATGACAAAATATCTAGCTAGCAGAGCTAAAAGATAGACTTAATTGGTTGTTTTATTTTCTTTATTCAACCATCATTAAGTAATTGATTTAAATATGCTTTATACAGTTGGAAAGAAGATAACTATGAGATAAAATAGGAGTTAAAGCCATAAATCAATTTGGCTGGATTGTTTTCTACGACAAGAATCAAGAATCAAGAACCTAGAATTAAGGGATATCATGTCTATTTAAGAGACAAGCAAAATTCATTTCCATAAGCAATCAGATACATGGGGGAGTGAATTGAGAGAAGATGCTGAAGAAAAATTGATGAAGGATAAACTTCATACAGTCTTGATCAATCAAGCTAAGGGAGAGCTAAGGAATTCTACAGACACTGATGAACAGAAAAGCACAACATCATAGATCAGAAAGAGTTAAGTACAAAGGAATTGAATTGATACATTGATCAGAAAGATATTTTAAGTAAATAGATATGAAAAATCTACAATTTAGTTGCATTAGAAACAGGTCATTTTGTTTCAGTTTAACCATTGAAACATTAAGTCTCTTAACAAAGCAGGACTTAACAGTCTTTTGTAATTGAGGTATATCCTAATAGATTACCAGAAGGTTAACTCACGATAGTAGCATCAGTCTTACCTAAAGCCTATTGACAGTCTAAGAAGGAGGCTGATTCAATGATGGTAGTAAGATTAGCATAAATCCTATTGATAGTCTAGAGACTGATTCAAGGATGGTAGCACAGATGCCAGATACTAAGTGACAACCTATGTATAAAAATCCTCTAACAAGGTCACACTTAACAGTGTGTTTGTAACCTTTAAGAGGGTTGGCTCCTAACAGGGCTCACTTCAGAAGAGTGAAAATTTTGGGTACCGGTCCTAGTGGTTTTTTCCCTTAAAAGGGTTTCCATGTTAAAATCTTTGTGTTATATGTGTATGGTTCATTAATTTATTGTTTTACATTCTACATATGCATTTATGGATTGATTGGTATACTCTGCATATTTATGAAGCATCAGTAAATACAGTTTACTGCTTATCGATAATCAAGGAGAAAGAGGACAGACAAGGTAAACCGACTAACACTTATTTGTTTGAAGTATTTCAAAGGCATACATCTTGTAGGGACTTAATAATTGGAGAAGTATTGATTGGTGGATTAAAATTTAAATTGGATAAATTTTAGAGGCCACTGATTCACCCCCCCTCTTAGTTATTACTAACATATTTTTCTTCACAAATCTTGTGTGTAACAATCTGGCAGAAAATGCATCCTACGAGTCAAAACTTTCCTATTGGAGTAGTGGAGATGCTACTTTTCGATTTTCTGCCGATAAGCTTTGATCTTAGATTCTTCATCACTTGATCCTTCCTATGACCCATAAGGATTTTTTTTGAGTGAAATAGTCTTTCTAGTCCCAAATTATCTATTTTCAACTTCCACTCACCACTGAGACATTTAAAATTGTCATCTACGGTAAGCACACTTAGCAAGTAGTTATCCGCCAAGGAGAGGCCCAGAACCAATTTTCCTTCGATGAGACAAAATGAAGTACCAAAGATAAATATTTCTAAATGACATAAAACCAATGTTAGAAACCTCTAAATCATGACCTTTATCAGATTTGGGATCTTAACCTACCCAATATGACATGATCTCGGATAAAAACCCACAGGCTTACAAAGCAAAAGGAGATTTGGGAAAATACGATAAAGGTCTCCTTAGCCTAAAGGAAAAACTAGACTTAGACTCAAGACTTGCACAACATTTTCAAGACCATCACTATGCACTTAACATCCATTTTTCTCTAAATATTTGTAGAACAAAAATGGGGCAACTGAAGTGTAAATAGACAAGTGCAAACTGAAAATGATAAACTAGAACCGAAAAGGAGAAAACTAATAGTGGAACCCGATGAGAAGAATACAATGCAAACTAAAAGACATTCAAACTAATTTCAGAGTAAACCAAGCATCAGACACCGAAAGTCAGTTATATGTCAAGAAAAGTGGATAAAATAACTATATTCTATTTATAGATTTTTTATTTTCTTTAAATCCATTTCTGGAGGAACAAGAAACATTTTTTTAATTCTTTTAATCAGTCAAATTGATTAAAAACATGTCGACTAGGAGATCAAGGTCAACTTGTAAACCTTTGATCATAGAGTTAAGTTGTAATAGGTGAAACTTAATTAGGTTAATCTATTTTATAAATATATTTTGTAATCATTCATTTAAAAAGGATGAGATGATGAATGTAGCCAATGAGCACATTTATGGATCAAACTAAGAGTCTCAAGAAGTAGAACAACAAAAGATGAAATTGGTTATCAAGAACCAAGAACAGGGGATACCAAGAAACAGAGGTATTAATCAATCACATTAGGTGATACATTTATACATATGATTTGTAATGGAACTATAATCAACAATTTTTAGATTGCATACACTTAGGTCAATGAGTATTTTTGTCTACATTCTAACAAGTGTAGCAAATAGAAGAAATCCTTTCAAGAAAGGTGGATATTACAATCCTATTGTAAATCTCTTAACCGAGTGCACACTAAACATTGTTGCTAAAGATATTAATAGAGTAGACCTTAACCGGTATCCACATAATACTCCTAACAGGGTAGATCATCAGAAGTGATCGAATTGTAAGTCTTAACCGGCCCCTTCCAATCTATAGATAGTGAAGATTTTGTGGTGCCATCCCCACTATATTTTTTACCTTCTAACAGGGGTTTTCTGTGTTACCATATCTTCTCTTATGAGTCAATTACTTTCATGAATATTTCTATAAATTTTTACATGTTTGTCAAATTTTATGAATTAATATATATTACACAAAGATAGTATAGAACAGATGGTTGGTTATACAATTGATTACACAATGGATAAAGGTTAAAAAGAGATAAAAGTTTTAGAGGTACTCATTCACCCCTCCCCTCTCAATACACACTTCCAATTATTTCCAAGAATATATACATTCGGTTATTGAGGAGTGACCACCCTTCCTCCCAACAAACTGATTGAAGGGTTACTTACACTATTTCTGAAATACAATTATACAATAGTTCATTGAAAATACATTATTTTTTATATATTCTCTATTTCCCTTTACGTAGAACTTGTGATTGCATTTATAGTCTTAGAATATAAAATAGAATAACCAGTTATATCCTTGTAGTTTAAAGTCTTATTATGAATGTGTCATACCCAAAATTTTACGCCTGAAAATGCAACAATTTTTTTTTAAAAAGTAATTAAATTCGTAAAGAACACAATTAAGAAGATAACCAAGCTTGCTAAGCTAAGGCCAAGAATACTCGGTTAGAGTATTAGGTTAACATTGATAAGAACCACAATTAGGGTTAAGGGGAATCATGACTGCATGTCAACCTCCCTCAACATAATATCAATCTACTAAGGTTTAAGTTGTTCAAAGATGCAAGTTAAGTACTTGACCATAACCACATCATGAGTGATGGGATGAACCAAAGAAAGGTTATCCAAGTCCATTAATCTACTAAGGTTACCCCTATATACTAAACATCTAGTCTAACATTAAAACAAATGCTAAAAAGGTTGTCGTACAAATTTAATTTTATTTCTTAATAGAGGTTGATGATGTGAAGGAAATACTCCCTAAAATTTGCTTCTAGGATTAATTAAATACTTAGCAAGTTTATTATTTACGTACCCATAAATCTATAGAAATATCCTATGCCTCTAATGTTCACAATTGATTAATGACTGCACCAAAATTCAGGGATACGTAATAAAATTTTCAGTTACATTAATTTGTCTATAACCCACTAAGGGAAATGCATTTAAAATTTGAACCGTAAACTCATTTTTATCACCCCTCATAGTTTCAATCATCATTCCATTGATTGAACTAAATTTCCTGTTGAGCTTCCTATAGAAACTATCCAACCCATGAAATGATTTGACTTCTCCAACACTCCTTGGTGTAGGCCACTCAATAATAGATTTCACTTTCTTAGGACCCATCTTCAATCCTTCAGCAGATATTAGACAACCCAAGTATACCAACTCCTTCATGAATGTACACTTCATGATGTTTATCAGAAACTTATCTTCTATCTACCTCTATAATACTTGGTTAACATGTATCGAATGCTCCTCCTCACTCTTACTGAAAACCAAAATGTAATCAATGTACACAATCATAAACTTACCCAAAAATATCTTCAGGACTTCATTCAACAATATTATGAAAGTACTAGGTGCATTAGACAATCCAAAAGGCATTACCAACCATTCATATAATCCCTCATTAGTATTAAATGCAGTCTTCCACTCATCACCCTCTATAATTCTAATATTATGATATCCACTCTTCCAGTCTATCTTGGTAAAATACTTAGCTCCACTTAAATTATCCATCAAATCATCCATTGTCCATCCTTCTTACGTGCCAATATGGCAAGGATGACACACGGACTCAACCTCTCCCTGATCCAATCCTCTCTAAAAAAATCATGCATTTTCCCATTGAGTTCTTCTATCTCCATCGGTGTCATCCTATATGCTACTTTATTAGGTACACTAGCCCTTGGTATCAAATCCATGCAATGACTAATGCTTCTTACTAGTGATAATCCCTTAGGTACATTATCTGGTATGATATCAACATATTCCTTTAACAACCCAATGATTTCCTTGGGATGTTCTTCTACCAATATATACTTATTATAATCCTTAGGTACTAAAGAAAAACATACATTATTATGCTTCATGCCACTCAAAAACTTCCTATCATTTACTAAAGAAATCCTTGTAGTGATACATACTTCACTCTTAAGAGGTTCCTCTAAAGGTAAAAAAATTGGTTTTACCCCATTAGCAAAAATAGTGTAAATATTATTTCTAACATCATCTATAGCTTGTCTATCATACTAAAATGGTCTACCCATGATGCAAGGAGGGTAAGGAGATGGGGCCAAAGGCACTCCCAATCACCAAACCACCTTGTTGAACCAATGTGAAAGCTAAACAACACAGTGAGAGAAGAAAAGATAGGGATCCTTTATCATTAATTGATTGAAATCATTACATGTCAGGTTAAAAGGCCTTCCCAATTTCAGCCACATATTCAATGAATTACTATATGATTCTCATAGATGCAAGGTTACAGACCTGCTTACTGATAATTCAACTCTTATCCTAGCACTGCTACTTCTAAATTGCCTAAACAAAGAACATAGAAGAAAATATATACAAGAGACCAATAAGAGAGAGCTCGACACTCAAATCCATAATTGAGACTCAGATTTAGGTCCACATAGATCCCAATGAGAGACCCCAAATCAACTAAGTCATCAAAATTAACTGAAGAAGTCAGCCAAAGATCCAACTCCCAAAATAAGCATCTCAGGCAAAGCATGACCGAGCAATAGAGTGCCTCAGGAAAAGAATAACCTAAGCAATAGAAAGAAAGAATGCCCAAGTCAGAGAAGAGAAACCTGAGAAACAAAAAAAAACCCATCAGTAAGCATGACCGAGCAACAAACTGACTCGCAAAAATAATAACCCGAGCAATAGAAAGAAAGGATGCCCGAGCGATAGAAGAGAAGCCCAAGCAATAGAAAAAACCCATGGGTAAGCATGACCGAGAAACATAACCTGAGCAACAGAAATCAAGCATGCCCAAGTGTCAAAAGAGAAACCTGAGCAATAGAGAGAAGCATGCCCGAGCAGCAGAACCCAAGCGATAGAGAACAAACTTAAAGAAGTAAATAAAAAATCTGTATGGTTGTGCAGGATTGCCAAAGACCCTAGATTCTCCTACATTAGAAACCTGGGGTTACAATAAATGATTCTCTAAATCACATTTTAGTTCCAACCTAAAATGAATCCAACTTAGGTTGAGAAATCCAAGATGAGTCCTCAATCGGTCTATTCTTCCATTTTACAAATATTCTATTAATCTCTAAGTTCTGTTGATGATTAGTGACCAACACTTAGTCATTCAGTTAGGCAGTTTTAGTTGGCTATCACTGTGGCTGAGGTAAAACTATGCAAGGCCGAGCAAGATTGCCGAGTAGTTTTTTAGTATGCCTAGTAACATTTCTAAGCCGAGTTACATTTCCAAGCCAAGTAGCAACAAAAATGTTAAATGTCGAGCGACAGAATAGTCAAGTGTTGAGCAGAATAGTTTTTGTATACATGTCTGGAATGATACAAAATTTGAGGATAAGTGTTTTGGCCGACTTGTATAAGCTTTTTGGGTCGACTTAAGTATGCATTTAATATTCTTCTATGGACTCAGTTATGCATTTAATTGTTTTATCCTATGCATGACTCATTGTAAACATTAATTGTTTTACCATCATGGTATGGATATCAGATCTTGATCATTGATCTAGATCTCGCTATCAGATCTGAACAGGTATAATTAAGATTTCTTCTAAACCCTAGTTTGTATGTAGATGTGTATGTATGCACAAGAGTCAGAATAGTAATTGTTGAAGTGACTGCATTTTGAAGGAAATACATAGAGGGTTATTTTGTTCAGAAGCAAAGATCAAGCAGAGCATAACATAGTGAATAGTAGAGTAAAAGTATATCAGATTATAAGATCAGAAGAGATACTGTAAAGAGGAGATCCATCATCAACATCAAAGTGCATATCGAAGGATCAATACTTGAGACTTTTTAATCATTATATCAGGTGAAAATCTCTTAATAGAGTGGTTTTAGCAGGCCTTTATTTATCTCTTAGTAGAGTGCTTACTTCATTGTAAGTTTAAATCCTTTAATAGGGTAGATTGTAATGATCTGAAGCTCTTAACTGGGTAGACCTCTAACAGGGTAGATTACATATTGTAATCAAACATTGTAACCTTAATAGGTACACTTTATTATTGTAGTAGTGGAGACTTTTGTGGGTGTCATCCCCACCCCAGTTTTACCTATTTGGGTTTCTGGGTTACCAAGATAGTGTGTTATGTGTTATTTATTTCATGGTGTGGATGCTATTTGAGATTATGTTAGATTCATTTATGTATGAATGAGGATGATTTTGTTTTAAGTGTTTAATTTTTAATATCTGATTCACCCCCCCCCCCTCTCAGTATCTTGCTTTCCCATTATTGTATTTCCAACAATTGGTATCAAAGCTGAGTTCTCTAAAGAGGTTATAATCAGCTTGAGAATTCAGATCTTGAGATGGAGATCTACAAGATGGGAAAGTCATTAAGAACCAAAAGACTGACATTCAGCTAGCACTACAATAGCTTGAGACTGCAGGAAAAGAATTAAAGAAGTCCTTGACTTCAAGAAAATATTTGGCCAAACAAATGAATGACACTCATTATCAGGAAGAAGACACCACAAGTCTATTTTAGAATGGATATTCTACTAAGAGCGATGTAGCAATAGTAGATCTACTGGAAAAGAATAGTGCACTATGTGAAGAAGTCAAAAAATTGAAAAAGGAACAAGAAGCCCAATCAATAAGAATGTGTGAAGTTGTTGAATAGAAAAAGAAAGCCAAAGATGACAAGGCTAGTGGTAGAAGAAAATAAAAGAATGCTGACTACTAGACTTTATGAAAGAACACATGATGTGCAAACCATGACAGTCAATCAAGTAGACATAGAAAATCAACTCCTACTTATGAATCAGAAGATTAGTAGGAAAGACTCAGAGATTGTAAATCTTAGATCTGAGAACAATCAATTGAAAGATGAATTGAGATCTGAGAAAGAACTTAATAACATAATGAATGATCCAAGTGCAGCTATGAACTACTTTAAACAATTGGTGGAAGCATCAAGAAGACCTAAATATTCTTCTGGGTTAGGTCACACTGGACAACATACAACTACTAAAGATGGAGAATCATCTAAGACAGGTGAAAGAAAGAATGCAAAGCCGAGAAAAAAGAAACCTATTTGTCACCACTGTGGAAAACCAGGTCATACAGCAAACATTTGTTGAAGCAAGAATGGTAAGTCCAATCCGAAAAGTAATTTTAATGGTTATTGCTTTAACTGTAATAAGTTTGGACACTAAGCACATGAATGTAAGGAAAAGGCAAGAAAATCACCTAGACTCAATGGTATTTTCTATAATTGTCACAAATTTGGTCATAAAGCACAAGATTGCAGATCTAAAGGTAAACAACAATGGACATCAAAGGTACAAGAGAAATCACCAAGAAAAGGAAATACTTACAATTGGGATTACAACACATGGCATAGTTTTCATTACTGTGGTGAGTATGGACATGTTCCAAAAAACTACATAAGGACACATTTCAGAGGTAAGTCTTAAAGTTGGATGAATGGAAGCCTAGTTTGTCACAGTTGTCTTTAAATTGGTCATACAAGGAAAGAATGTAAGACTAGAGTACCTGCTCCTACAGTCGAGCAAATTAAAGCAGAGATGAACAAGACATGGGTTAAGAAGTCTGAACCATGCATCAGTGAAGCTAATGAAGCCAAGGTCACCCAATCCAATGGATCAAGTGATCACATCATATCCAACTAAGAAAAGAGGTATGTAAGGAACCGTATTTAAAATTCTTATCTTATATCAGTTCCTAACATGAAATGTACAAAAGTCCATATTTACATATGTTAAGATTCACCAAGAAATAGCTTTGAAGACAAATGTTGAGATGAGTCAATTGCACTAATAGGTGTCGAGTACTATTCATGGACACTAAAGCCAAGTTCTTTAGTAAGTGTTGAGTTTTGTTGGCCGAGTAAAAGTCTGTGAAGGCCGAGTGTAGTGAGCTGAGTGGGATGCAAGTTGTGTTAAGGCTGAGGATAGATGGCTTGCACTAACTCAATGGGAAAAAAATTTAATGCTCACCTATCGTGACCCTTCAACATTTATAAAGGATGAATAGTCAACATTTCATTTTTACCTTGCGATTTTACTATTTACAAAGTGATTGAAGTGATTTGTAGAATTAATCTCAACAGAGCTAGGAATGAAGATTTAACCAGTGTGTCATCGGCAATCTTGAAGTGAATAGTGAACAGAGAACACTGTGAAGCATCACTTGCTGAGGTATTTTGTTTTCCATCTCTCAAACCCTAAATTTCAAAATTATGGCTACAAGTTCTTCCACACCAACCAAGAGTATGGAGGTAGAACAAGAACAAATTTAGTTGATTCAGAGTGAGGATTGTGAACCTCTCAAATTTTGAGCCATTCTTGAAAGTACAATATAGAGTGATTTAACAGGAGCTCTCTCATCCATCCCTCCCAAGGTACTTATGATTCATGATGTTCTATCATGTTATATGGTTAAAATTGGAGAAGTAGGAGATAATGAATTGAGGAAATCCTACAGTAAACTGTGTGAAAATGGAGTTCTAAAGGCAAAGTTCAAACACTTAGCCGAAAAAGGGTTAACTCATGCCCTATATTTTCCTCAAGGTTTTAAAGATAAATGGATCAAGGTTATCCTTAGCCGAGTTGATGACATGAGCATGTTGCTAGATAATGGACCAGTCAAGATCACCAGGAGTATGATTCATCGGGTGACTGGGCATCCTATAGTGAATGGAAAGTGGACCATGAGGGATAAAAACAAAGAGGAAATTACATTGAACACTGGAGTCATATGGAATAATAGAGGTATGAATATCTCTAAAATTAATGACCTAGAACTTGATTTTGGGGTAAGGTTAATTGCACACAAGTTGTATCAGTCCAGCAGATTGGACAATGTTCCCTATACAGCAGTTGATTAGGCTTGGAAAATTGTGAAGAAGAGTCACACATATGATCTTGTCGAGCTATAGCAGACACACGTAGCTGAGAACCTAGCATCAATTAGAAAAGCTAAGAGCTCATCATGTAAGTTTGGTTCTTTACTAGTCTGTATTTTTTTCTACATTGAGGATACATTTCCTACTCTGGGAAATATTGTTTGGAAAAAGGATAGACCCATAACAGTTTAGAATAGTGAATGCATAGAGAAATTAGGAAGTAATTTCAATGGCATTATGGGAAGATATTTTGTGAAATTCAAGAAGATAATGAGATTAAGGACTAGGATTCCTAAGTCACTAGTGGAGAAGCACTATGAGGAAATTTGTTTTCTAGTTGACACAGATAACACCTATATCAAGGAAGTGACTCTTAGAATAACATGTTTAGAGCCATTCCCATATGAGATTAATGTTGATGAAGCATCAACTGCCATCACTACACTCCTAGCTGAGGCAATTGACACCACTGCAGAGAGATTTGGAAACTATGATGAAACTAAGGCTAAGATCTCTAGAAGTTTGAATGAAGGAACTATGGAGAGGAAAAGAAAGAAGATAGTGAAAAATCTAAAGAAAATGGTTGGCTTGGGTAGTGATGAAGAACCTAAGGGTGCACCTCTAGGCCTGACCACTAGACAAGGTGAGGATATTTCTACTGAGGAGGAACTCAGTGCATCAGAAGAAATTACAAAGAAAGCAAAGGGAAAGAAGGCATCAATTGTTATAGTAACCAAGCCAAGCTAAGCAAAACCCAAGGTTACACCTCCTACAGCTAATCATCCAAGGACAAGATCATTTACTATCACTTCCCTAGTACAAGTGCAAACAAAAGTGTATGGTAAGAGGAAATTTGCATAAAGTACTTCTGGATAGGAAGAAAAGGTTGCTCCTAAGGTTGTGCCGAGTGAGCCAGCAAAAATATCAAGAAGGAAATTAAATTTGAGGCCAGATAGTGATGAGGATTTGACAAAAACTAATGAACCCTCCAACATACCTACAACACAATTCAAGAAACCAGCAAGTATTGATGAGGTATGTGATACTTTAAGAAATTCAACAGGGTTAGAAACATTCAAGTTCATCAAATATGACAAGTTGAAAACAACAGATAGGCACAAAGTTTAGGAAGCACTCTTGGACATGATGAGTACCTTCAAATTGACTCCTACAGAGATAGGAAATCATGTGTCTGATGAGCTGTATGACTTTCTGTCAAGCAAATGGGAATTTTCACTTGCAACTGAAAGACTGATCCGAGAAGGAACACTAGCCCAGGTAATTCCTGAGCTAACGTCAAAATAGAGAATGAAATTCATGGAGGATTACAAGAATAGATTTGTTCCCAAACTCAGAGGCTATGCTATTTTGAAGAATGATGTAGAAGGTGTAGTACAACAAAGCACAAGGATTTGGAAAGAGATCTTTGGACTAGTCATTCCCAAAGATAATAAATCTAGTGAAGGGACATCCGAGAAAAAGGCAAAAGAAGCTGAAGCAAAGGCTACCCCTAAACCATAGATGCTCAAAGTTAAAATTGCCACTGAACAGGACAAGACCAAGGATGCATTAGATGCAATAAACTCTGTTGATCTGACTGTAGACAGTCCTATGGATTATATAGTTGATGATCCAAATAATTTGAATGCCGAGGAACAATAGGTGCCGAGTGGAAAAGTCATTGATTCACCTACTAAGGTAACTATTACTAAAGAAGCAAAGTCCACAACATCTGATGAGATAATTGAAGAAGTATAATTAGAAGAGTGAATTGAAACAACAAGAAAATGAACAAGAGGTAACTTCACAAGATCCACCTATTTTAGAGGTTGTGAAGATAGTTTTAGATAGTGGAGTAGAAATAACAGATATTGTTGATAAGCCTAAAGAAAAAGAGGCAATGCAAGTGTTGGTTGAGTTACCACACTCTGCATCATCCACTCCTATAGGTTCTAAAACTGGGAGTATGCCAAACCCCAGAACAATATTGACAGAATTAAAAGAGGCATTAGATGTTGACACTGTCAAGGGTAAAGACATTATGCTGCCAAGCATAAGTTCTCCAAAATTGAAGAAGAAGAAAATATTGAAGAAGAAGTCTTTGATTTTAGATGTAACATTAGATGAAGTCATTGTCATTCCACAATGAAATCCCAATGAGTTATCTTTTGAACAAATAGGGACTTGTCAAGAGTTACTTAAGAGGAAGAAAAGACAAGAAGAGTTGAAGATAGAACATAAGCAAAAGCAGGTGTTTCATGACATCAAAGACATATTTACAAAGGCTTTTGACTTAGAGGATGAAATACCTCAAGCTCCAATCATAGATCAACTCGTCACCATTGTACAGAAAGTAACAGATGAGGACATAGACAGCAATGAAAAGCTTCTGCAATGGTCTAGGTGAAGATTTGAGAGCAAATTTCTAGAGAAGATCTTAGAAGAGATAGCAACAAAATAGGTTGAACTTTATGTTCTTTTAGAAACATTAGAGAAAGTTACAGCCAATGTTTATTCTTTGTATAGGAAATTATGTGATGTTGAATTTTTCACAAAGGATAATTTACAGCTTGTTGAGAAGCTATAGTTAGATTTGAGATCAACTGGTAATACTTTAGGTAAAGATACTACCTCTAGTTCTTTACATTTTAATAAGTTGATTAATGCACAAAGGAGAATAGTCAAGCTTATGGCTGAAGATGGTCACATAAGGGCCAAGTTGATAACTATTCAAACAAGCTTGTTACCTCATTTGGAAGTAATACAGAAGGAACTTTCAAAAGCCAAGGAGTTATGACACAACAGTGCAAATATATTGACTTTAGACAGTTTAGTGAGTCTAGCTGCCGAGCTAGAAATAAAATTGGAATTTATGAAGCTTGCAAAGCAAAACTGGGATACTACATTTCAATCCACCCTGCGGCTTCATAAGCAATTTTTGGATAAGTACAACTTAACCCCACCAGCAATCAGTGACAAAAACAAGGGGGAAGTTAGTAAGGAAGTTAGTACTATGGAAGGAGGAAGTTAGTAAGGAATTCAGTAAGGATTTCTAAAAGGATACATCAGTATAGAAAAGGTACACTTGTATATAATTTTTGAAGGCATTGTAAAATTTTGTATAAGTATATTCCTAGGCAGAGTACTTAGCGTACTTAGGCAATATTTTGATGAGATGAACAGAAGTGATGATAAGTGTTTTTGCCACTAATATCAAAGGGGGAGATTGTTAATCTCTAAGTTCTGTTGATGATTAGTGACCAACACTTCGTCATTTAGTTAGGCAGTTTTAGTTGGCTATCATTGTGGCTGAGCTAAAACTATGCAAGGCCGAGCAACATTGCTGAGCAGTTTTTCAGTATGCCTAGTAACATTGTCGAGTCGAGTAGCAACAGAGATGTTAAATGCCAAGCGATAGAACAGTCAAGTGCCGAGTAGAAAAGTTTTTGTATACATGTCTAGAATGATACAAACTTCAAGGATAAGTGTTTTGGCTGACTTATATAAGCTTTTTGGGCTGACTTATATATGCATTTAATATTCTTCTACAGAGTCAGTTATGCATTTAATTGTTTTATCCTATGCATGACTCATTGTAAACATTAATTCTTTTACCATCATGGTATGGATATCAGATCTTGATCATTGATCTAGATCTTGCTATCAGATTTGAACAAGTATAATTAAGATTGCTTCTAAACCCTAGTTTGTATGTAGATGTGTATGTATGCACAAGAGGTAGAATAGTAAATGTTGAAGTGACTGCATTTTTAAGGAAATGCACAGAGGGTTATTTTGTTTAGAAGTAGAGATCAAGAAAAGCATAACACAGTGAACAACAGAGTAAAAGTATATCAGATTATAAGATCAGAAGAGATATTGTAAAGAGGAGATCTGTCATCAACATCAGAGTGCATATCGAAGGATCAATACTTGAGACTTTTTAATCATTATATCAAGTGAAAATCTCTTAACAGAGTGGTTTTAATTGGCCTTTATTTATCTCTTAACAGAGTTCTTACTTCATTGTAAGTTTAAATCCTTTAATAGGGTATATTGTAATGATCTGAAGCTCTTAACCAGGTAGACCTCTAACAAGGTAGATTACATTTTGTAATCAAACATTATAACCTTAACAGGTACACTTTATTACTGTAGTAGTGGAGACTTTTGTGGGTGTCATCCCCACCCCAGTTTTACCTATTTGGGTTTCTGGGTTACCAAGCTATTGTTTTATGTGTTATTTATTTCATGGTGTGGATGCTATTTGAGATTATGTTAGATTCATTTATGTATGAATAAGGATCAGTTTGTTTTAAATGTTTAATTTTTAAGATCTGATTCACCCCCCCTCTCAGTATCTTGCTTTCCCATTATTGTATTTCGAACATATTCTATGTATTCCTTTCCTGTTCTACTTCTGCCAATTCTCTATTTCAAAATCTTCTCAACTTGCTCTATGTGCTTCTTAGGATAATCACTTGGTACAGTCACTTCTTCATCAGGTTCATGATATTCATATAAGTCTCAATTATTGAATACAAGCTATATATCAATGTCATAAGTTAATTCAACTTCATAAGAATTTCCACTGTCAAATCTTCTTAGTATCTTGCAAGGACCAAATTTCTTCATCTTTAGCTTACCATATGTTCCAATAGGAAATATTCCTTTTTTAAGATGAACAATTACTGCATCACCTAATTCAAATGTTTTATGTCTTCTTGATCTCTCTGCATAATCTTTGTACTTTTTATTACTTTTTTCCAGCTTGTGTTTTACATCTTCATGCAATGTCTTCATAAATTTAGAAAATTCCTCTTCTTCAACACTTATTTTCTCTTCTCCAGCAATATCTCTCAAGTCTTATATACCTCTTGGTTGTGTGTTGTAGACACCTAAAATTGACCAGGTGTATCTCAAGCATTCCAAACTACAAATCTCAGCCAAGTGCTTCAAAATCTCAAGTCAATACAAAACAAATGGATCAAATCAAATGGAAAAAATTCAAATTAAATTAAAAAAAAGATCAAATAATTAAATTCAAGCCTAAAGGGATTAATCAAATTATGCAATTGATTTTTCAATTGTATAGTTTAAATCAAAAAGATCAAATCCAACCCAATCACCCTTCCATGGCTAATTTAATTAAATGATGGATTATTTAATTCCTAATATCTTTGAGACAACCAACCAACTTTCCATCCATTTGAGAACACCTTAAAGCTTTTGACTTAACCAAGCTTTGATCATGATCAACTCACTCTGCCCCCTACCCTTGGGAAAATGTTATAAATACAAGTCATTTCCTTTATCTTTGGGATCCAAGAATTCAAGAGAAGAAGCATCCTTACTATAGGAATATGAGGAGCATTTGAGAAATTTTTGAGAGAATTTTATCATTTGCATTTCATTTAGCATATCATGTTTAGGAGCATTTGCTATTTTCTTCATATGATCTTGGAGCATTTTGAGCATTCTAGCTAGATTTGAGCATTCATTTTCATACATATCTCATTCTAGGATTGTCCTTGATAGAGATTAAGCTTGAGAGCTCTGTTAACAAAGCTTGGATAGAGAACCATGAGATGATATATATCTTAGCTTCAATTGTTAGATTAATTTGTTTTGTCTTTCCATAGAATCGTTGCTTTCAATCTTAATTTCATGAGGTGTATTTTCTTACACACATAATGACGCCCATCGTGGGGCTCTAAGCCTCTTTACTAACATTTGTGTGATAATATTTGGTTTGTTTTCTTTTTTCTTGGTGTTTTCTTGCAGAAAATAGGAGAAGAGCCGCGTATGCGATGCAAAGAGCCGCCTAAGAGCAACAAAACACCACCTACGGAGCTTGATTTGTCTTCATTTTTCTTTCTACTGCCGTGTCTGAGATAAAGTGGACCGCCTACAAGATAAATAGTGTCTCTTGTTAGATAAAGTGCACCGCTTGTGACTTTTTAACAACCTCCTACCAACCATCTCTAACTGCATTTTATATTTCCTGCACCACTTGCTGCTTTTATTTAGCTGCCTGTGGTATTTTAAGAGCTACATTTAAGAATTTAGCAACTACATTTAAAGCTTTAAATTACGCTTAGTAATATTGGATAGCAGCACTTTAGATGTTAAATTTTGTGTAATCTATTTTTCTTTAAATCAGGTTTTGATTAATTCTGTCACTATTGTAATTCTTTGTATTTTAGTGTTCTGCAAATGAAAAATCACCCAAAGGTGCAGAAACCAGAGAAGCTGATCTCAAGGCCTAGCAAGGAGGTAAGAATCAAAACCAAGAATGATAAATAGATTCATAATGGAAATTTATTAGAGAGTTTGTTTGAGGAAAATCATTTATATATATGATCATTACATTAAGGTGTTCTTTGCATATAAAAGAAAATTTCCTACTCTTTAATCGAGTTTGCATGCTACTTGTTTAAAAGCTTTAATTGATAAATCGTTCATTTGAAAAGAGATTTTAGGAGGTATTTGTGTCATTTAAGGTTTTTTTAAAGTTTTATTCACTTTGTTGTGCTTTGTGTTGACTAACTTGTTTGAGGAGATTGAGTGGGAACGATCGCCACTAGGTGAGTAAAAAAATAAGCTAAATACTCAAAAATGCGCCTAGCCCTTGCTAGCTTCAAAATTAGGTACTTATCTCATCAAGCTTGCATTTGATCAAATTGTGGCTTTCTTTTAAATCTAGCATAAGTAGAAAATCCTCTATTTCGTCTAAATTGAACAAGCATTAGGCATATCCTCTTCACATTTCGAAGTGAATCAAAAAGCCTAACGTGCAAAGAAAATTTGGTAGAAAGACAAGGATAAACAATTGAACCACACATTTCAATTCTAAGAACCTCCTTGTTAAGGGGTTGAAAATGAACAAATATGTTTGAAGTGTTTGGAACAAAAGGAAAACAATAGGGATATGCTCTTCAATCTTTGAGTGAATCAGATTCCCAAACTTGTTGGACTGAGTTCAAATTCCCACTTTTTATGAACATGCTAGCTAAATAGAGATTTAAAGGGCCTACCTCTTGAGATTTACCTTATGAGGACGGTGAGAGGGAATGGCCCAAAGTGGGAGATATTTTCTTTTACCACAATATCGTCTGACCCAATATAAATAATGCACTTTTCCTTAATCAGAAAGTGACTAAAACTTGTGCAAGCCATCCTCGTTTCCTCTAGTAGTCCTTCAAGATTGCGCAAAATCATAATTTTGTGCATGTGGGAAGCCCTCAAAGGGGTAAAGGATCTTGTCAAGGTTTAGACTGGAATAGGTTGAGACCTGGTAAAATAGTAGACCTACCTTTATAGTGCTATGTTTAAAAGCCAAATTTGTTGATGCTAAGGTAGATTGTTTGGAATATATTCTTGTGCAAACCTATTGAAACATCTGAGAACATACACTTTTAGTGCAGTTTTTAGGGATATGGTGCAAATTTTACATGTGTGTTGAGTTTGTACTTCATTTTCATGCAAGAATACTTTTTGATAAATCTAATCAAAGACATTAAAATTTTAAACCCCAAAAATATCATTAAAATTATCAAAATCAATCATGATCAACAAAAAGCCGCGTACAAACATTTCAGAGCCACTTCCAAAAAAATCTGGGCCACTTGTCGAACATAAAATGTCACTTGGTAACATCAAACAACCCCTTGTTAACTGGAAAGAGTCACGTACAAATATTCCAAAAATGCTTGGCAAGAGACAAACGTCACCTGCTAACTGCAGAGTGTCGCATACAGATTTTCCAGTAAACAAATATTATCAGTTAAAGGCCGCCTACACGTAGGTAAGAGCCACCTAGAAATTTTAAAAGGCAAATAGTGGGTATCTGCTGAAGGTTTGAAAATAAGAAAAATTGATTTTTGGATACCCTTTTAGACATTATATCACTGGGGATACTTAACTTGATTAGAATCTACCATTTTTGGGCATTTTACAAATTCATACATGGATTGGTCATTAAGCGAGTTTGAAAACCTAAGATCCTCATTTTGACATATGTTAATGCCGGTTTTCACTCAATCCCATTACATAAAAACTACCCTACAACCGGACGGGTCTTATCTGAGACAAGAGTGTCCCTTCTTGGGTGATCATTTTTTTGTTAATCCCATACATGAACCCATTAAAGAAATAGAACCAAGGATGTCTTTTCCATTTGGTCATATTAATCCTGATTAGATTAATCATGTAAACAAGGATATGACCAAAAAAGGAAATGTTGATCCTAACAACAAAGGATCCAACACCAATACCAACGGAGGGACAAACATAGACCCTAACAATCAAGGGATGAACAACACCAATAACGAGGACAATATGAACCCTAATGATGAGGAGTTAACCAATGAAAAGGATACTGAGGCTATGCAAAGCCCTTTCTTTATAAAACTCATTGAAAAAGTGTTTGAAAAAGATAAAGAGAAATACTTCCTAGAACTAGCATAAACGGGTTTCAAGCTTCCACATGATTATTATGTCACTAAAATAAAACAAGAAGAAGCAGAGGCTAACCCCATCGATGTCATGAAGAAACAATTCTAGCTTTTTTAGATACAATTGGACACATTAAAATAAAGTGGGGCTCCTAAACCTTTTTCTATTGAAGCCTTGTGTCCCTTTCCTTTTGACAAGTCCTTAGTCATGATACCATTTCCAACAAATGCTATTTATCCAAAATATGATAAATATGAAGGGACGTCTAATCCCCAAGATCACTTAAGGGAATTTTGTGCCCTAAGTCTAGAGTTCATGCATGACACAACTTACCTTATGAGGTTAGTCCCTAGAAGTTTGGGAGGCATGGCAATGGAGTGATTCTCAAAATTACCCTCCGGTATTAATACCTTTGAGGAATTGGCCTCTAAATTTGTAACCCACTACTCTTATAACATCAAACACGAGGTTACAATGCTAAATCTATGCAATACCAAACAAAGAGATGGAGAGGGATTCCTACTTTTCCTACAACGATTGAGGGTGGTATTTGCTAGATATCCTCAAAGTGTACCTAAAAATGAAAAGATGGATTATCTTTGTGAATAGCTTGAATCATGAAATGAACTATCGATTAAGGCTACAATGTCCTAGATCCTTCCAAGACTTAATTGAGAATGGGGTGAAAACTAAAGAAGTATTGGGGAAAAGTGGAGAAATCAAACTCTACAAAGATAACAAGAATAACAACAACAACAACAATACCTCCAACACCAATCAAAATCAGAATTTCAATAACAATAGTCAATATTGGATGAAGAATAAAAATAATAAAGGAGTGGTTAATGATGGAGTGGTGGAGGCTAGCACTTTAAAAGATATCCCTTTCAATCTCACTCAAAACTCAGCTCAAACCAATAACGTGAATCAAGCACCCAAAGTGCCCTTCAACAACAACACCAATAACAACTTTGGGAATAATCAAGGGGCTTCTAAACCTACACCTTTCTTTGCACCTACACCCAAGAGGACATTCACTACTTTGGGTGAACCATTGGAAAATGCATTAAGGAAAATTATTTCAAATAAGAT
This sequence comes from Thuja plicata, assembly GCA_018584345.1. Taxonomy (NCBI): domain Eukaryota; kingdom Viridiplantae; phylum Streptophyta; class Pinopsida; order Cupressales; family Cupressaceae; genus Thuja; species Thuja plicata. The sequence continues at coordinate 679,487 of MU228344.1, forward strand.
TATCGATCTACCAAAGGCTCAACCCTATGAACCACATATCAAGCCAAACTGGTGGAATGAGAACAACCATTGTGACTATCATCGCAATAGGGGACATAGGACCAATGATTGCCTATGCCTCAAACATGTGGTACAAGATCTCATAGACAATGGTGTAATCAAGGTGGATGGACCTCAAAATAATGAAGATCACACAGCCTTTAAAACTCCTTTTTATAAGCATGAAAAGGGAGAATCTTCTAATTCCAACAATGGAGGAAACAATGCAAATAATGTAAAAGGCAGTCATAATGTCAACTTTGCCCATACTTATGATAATATCATGAATGTTGTTGTGGTTAAAGACCAACCTATTCAAAGATCTGCTAATGCCATCACAAGGGGGAAAGCCTCAAAGGTTACATTACAAGGAGTTACTCCTATTACGATTGGTCCTAAGACACAAATTATTCTTGCTAAACAAACACCACCCACCACAAAGCCTTATAGTTTGGTGGATCAATTGCAAAAGACTCCCGCCCCAATATCAATTTTGGAATTTTTGAAATTATCTCCTAATCACAAGGAGATTCTTGAAAAATCCTTGTGTGAGACCACGGTTCCTATAAACTTGGAGGAAGACAAATTTCAGAACATGGTAGGGCACCTCATAGCCCCTCATTGTCTTTCCTTTTCAGAGCAAGATGACATGTCTATCACACATCCTCA
>MU228344.1:680779-704640 GCA_018584345.1 Thuja plicata
GAATCCTCTAAACCCACTAAGGAAGAAAGAGATCAAACTAAGTAGGATCACTATGAAAAGATGAGGGACCTAATGCATCAATTTGAGAAACAATGTAAAATTAACTCAAAAGGAGTAGGGGAATATTTCATTTCCCTCTTTGATTTACCTACATATACAAGAATTCATGGGGAACCATCCGAAGATCATCAACCTCATAAGTACAATTCCCATTTTGTGAGGGAATATGACAAACAAGAAATGGACAAACAAGATGATGAGGTATTACAATGGCTCTATAAAGAGGATGATAATTCAGCTAATCCCAATGAAAAGGTGCAACATATCGATATCCAAAATGATCAATATGGAAAAGGATTTGATATCATGAAGAAAATGGGGTATAAGGGAAGAGGACCCTTAGGAGTTTGACATAGAGGGTTGTTAGAACCTACTGAACCCCTTTGGAGAGCCAAAGAAGAGAAAGCCAACATAGGGTTTCAACATAAAGGAGAAAGTTCAAGTCCCATGCATGATTTCCATGCACATATCCATATGGTAGGTTCTGAAAGTGAAGATGATTCTAGAGACTATGAGTGGGATTCCTTGTCTGAAGAATCTTTTCATGACATAGAGGTTGATACCATTCAAACTTATGCAATTCCTCCTAAAGATGAAAATGAAGAACATATGGCTCAAGGTTCAAATTCAACTCAAACATCAAGTGAACCTCAACAAGTCAACATAGAAAAAGCACCTATTTTCACTCAATGGGTAGGTGAACCTTGGGTACCTTCATGGGTGGGAGATTCTACCCTAGTGTTTAATCCACATGCTTTCTTTCCCATAGAAGTCCTAGAGGACTCTGTTGAAGAGGATTTCAATTCTTCTTCCATGGACCATCTTGAAGAGGCACATGTCATAGACCATGATGATACAATGTATGAACCATCTAATGAATTTGTGTCCTTAACTCTTTCAATTGAAACCCATTCAATGATTCTTTGTCCCTAATGCATCCCAAACTTATTGATTGGGATCTGTCTGAGTCAAATGACTTACTCTACTTCCCTAATGACAATTCAATGGCCTTATACCTCAATGCGGTCGAACCTAATTCTTCCACCAATGAATTCACTCTGGACATGATGATAGGGGTAGGTGTTCAACCTTTTAATCCAAAAAATGAAGAGAAGGTCTAGTGGTGAAAACCACCATGTGGCAGTGCTAGACCCAAAAAAGTAAAAATAAAGGATGTTTCCGAAGGTGAAAACCCAACTGTGTCACCTAAGGGAGAGAGGTTGGACACCTTGCTAGCTCATGAAGATGAAAGATCACCTATACTTATTGAACCTACAGAAAAGGTCAACACTGGAATAGAAAAGGATCCTAAATTCATTCACTTAGCAACATCTTTGATTCCTTTGGAAAGAGAAGAGTTCATTGCATTTTTTCAAGAGAAACAAGTCAACTTTGCATGGTCATATGCTGACATGCCTAGATTAGATCCAAGTTTCATAATGCATCACTTAAATGTGAAACCAAGGCTTAAGCCCGTAAAGCAGAAGTTGCAAAAAATACATCCACATATAGCCTTATTAGTCAAAGCTGAATTGGAGAAATTGCTCAAAGCAGGATTTATAAGAGTAATAGCATATGATGAATGGATCTCAAATATTGTACCACTTACCAAACATCATAAAACAATAAGAGTTTGCACAGATTTCAGATATTTAAACCTTGCTTGTCCAAAAGATGACTTTCCCTTACTAAGCATTGATGCTATTGTGGACCTCACGGTAGGTCATTCTATGATTTCACTTATAGATGGATTTAGTGGGTATAATCAAATTTGCATAGCACCTAAGGATCAAGAGAAGACATATTTTACATGCCCATGGGGTACCTTTTGTTGGAACGTAATGCCCTTCGGTCTTAAAAATGCTAGAGACACTTATCAAAGAGCTATGACTACCATTTTTCATGACATCATGCACACCTTCATGGAAGATTATGTGGATGAAATTTTAGCTAATTCACACAAAAGAAAAGATCATCTATCCATACTTGACAATATTTTTACAAGGCTAGAAAAATTCAAGGTGAGACTTAACCCACAGAAATGTGCTTTTGGGGTACAATCTGGAAAACTCCTAGGGTACATTGTTTCAGCAAAAGGAATTAAAGTAGATCTTGAAAAGGTACAAGCAATAATGGACATGGTCATTCCAAAGAATATTAGCCAAATGAGGTCACTTCAAGGAAGACTTCAATCTATAAGAACGTTTATTTCTCAATTGGCAGAAAAATGTCATTCTTTCACCATATTACTACATAAAGACACCATCTTCACATGGGATGAGGAGTGTGACAAAGCCTTTTCATTGTTAAAAACATACTTGATGAATCCTCCTATCTTAATTTCACCAATTCAAGGGAAACCTTTATTACTCTACATTTCAGCAACAAAAAAATCTTTAGGAGTCTTATTGGCACAAGACGATAATGAAGGGAAAGAAAGAGTTATCTACTATTTGAGTAGAACCTTGATCAAATATGAATTAAATTATAGCTTCATGGAAAGGGCTTGCCTAGTAGTGGTATTTGCCTCTCAAAAGTTAATAAACTATATGTTGTTACATAAGGTGAAACTCATAGCTAAAATTGATCCCTTGAAATACTTACTTAGCAAAACAACTTTAACTGGAAGGATTGTGAAGTGCATCATGGTGCTTAGTGAATTCAAGATTAAATATGTTGATAGGAAAGAAATCAAAGCTCAAGTTATAGCTGATCAATTGGATGAATATCCTCAAAAATCTACACATCCTATACAAGTCAAATTCCCATATTCTAAAATTGTGAATGTTGAAGCTAAGACATGGAATTTATACTTTGATGTATCATATACCCACAATGGTAGTGGAGTAGGAATTCTTTTTATTACACCACAAGGTTACACAATCCCTAAATCTTACAAGTTATTGTTCCCTTGCACCAATAACATAGCAGAGTATGAAGCTTTGGTCATCGGCATTAAGATAGCCTTGGAATGGAATGTCACAGAATTACAAGTCTATGGAGACTCTCAATTAGTCATTAATCAAGTTAATGATGAGTATAATACTAAGGATGAAAAAAAATTTCCTTAGAAGAATTTGGTGGACAACTGGAAGAAGTACTTTTCTTTGATTACTTTTGTACAAATTCCAAGAGACAAGAATAGAGCAACCGATGCAATGGCTACTCTGGCATCTTTACTTCAGCTACCCGATCAAAATGAAAAGCATGAGTTCTTGGTGGAAGAATTTGTGAAACCAACATTTGACCTACCTAAGACCCAAACTATTTCCCTTTTACATGGACATGAATCTCCATGGTATGGACCTATCTATGCTTACCTCAAAAATCAAACCCTACCTATAGACCAAACCCGCGCTCAAAACTGAAATTTCATAAGGCAATTAGCCCGTTATACTATCTTTTCTGACACATTGTATCATAAAGGTCTTGATGGGAAACTCCTTAGATGTATAGAGGAAGATGAATCGAAATTAGCTTTAAAAGATGTCCACAAGGGGATTTGTGGGTCACATTACCTAGCTAAGAAAATCTTACGTATGGGGTACTTTTGGAAAACCTTAGAGAGAGATGCTTGTCAATATGTTAAAGTTTGCAAGAAATGTCAATACCATGGGAACTTGATTCATGCACTGGCACAAGAATTAAACCCTTTTGTCACACCATGGCCATTCTATCAATGGGGTTTTGACCTGATTGGCTTGATTTATCCACCTTCAAACAGACACAAGTATATAATCACAATGACATAATACTTTACTAAATGGGTTGAAGTTGTTCCTTTATCATCTGCCACAAGAAAAAAAATTTCCATGTTTATCCTAAATCATATCATTTGTAGATATGGCATTCCTCATGCTATCATCACAGATAATGGAAAACAATTTAAGAACAAAGATATTGATGAACTTTGTGACACATTCCACATTACACATCACTCTTCATCCATTTACTATCCCTAAGGTAATGGACAAGCAGAAGCCACCAATAATAACATCCTTAAAATCCTTAAGAGATCAGTTGGAAAATCAGGAAAGGATTGGCACCTTCAAATAAATCCAGCATTATGGGCCTATAGAACTAGTATTCGAACCCCAACAAGAGCTACACCTTTTTCTTTGGTTTATGGGGCCAAAGTTGTTCTCCCTTTAGAAGTTGAAATACCATCACTCAGAGTTTCATTGCATGGATTAATAACGGATGAGGATTATAGAGTTTCCTACCTTCAACAATTGGAATTATTGGAGGAACATCAAACTCAAGCCTATGATCATTTGAAAGTGTATCATAATAAAATTTCCAAGAGCTATAACAAACATATCAAGCCAAGAAACTTTCAAATAAGAGATCTAGTATGAAGAGAAAATCCAAAAAATCAGGCTGATAGAGAAAAGAAAGGGAAGTGGGAAGCAAATTGGCTTGGTCCTTTTTACATCATTTCTTCATTTGGAACGGGGACCTACAAATTGGCTAATTGTGATGGTGATGAATTTCTAGAACCTATCAATAGCCTTCATCTTAAGAGGTTTCACACCTAATTTAGAGGAAAGAGTATCAGAATAAAGAGTATAAGTTGAAGAGTATCAGATGAGTCAAGCATCACCCTTGTACATGAGAAAATTCAAAAATACCAAAAAAAAGGAGAAAAGATCATAAATACCAAATAATCAAAAAATTCAAAAAGCCAAAAACATTTGAAAAAGAGAAAAAAAAAAGTGCCTTGGTGAAAACCTAGCAATAGGCACCTTGGTAGCAAAAAAAGAGAAAAACAGAAAAATAACAATAATCCCAAGAGGTGAAAACCTGGAAACAGGCACCTTTTATCTCTTAGGTGTTTCCTAGTTTCATTTGTACCTATTGTGGTTTCCTCATATAACTTTTCCATATCCTCATTGCATCCATCATTTGTGCATTGCCCTAATAAAGTCTCAGAGCTACATTTTGTCACATGCTAGGTCTAGTTGCCCTCAGTTTATAGTTGCCCTCAGTTTCACATTGGTTACATTTATCACTTGGGGGCACACATCATAGATTTTGGTACCAACCGGATTCAGTAGTGCAACATTTTGGTCACACATCAGAAGTAGATTTTCAGGGTAAAAGCACAATAATTTTTCACCCTTTTATAAAAGAAAAGGTTAAAAAAATCAAAGTTGTTCAACTTCAATAGTATAAAATTGACATTTATGTTTGGAATTTGAAGATGTTGTAAACTAATTAAATATGTTAAAATGGATGAAGTTTATAAATAATATTATCAATATTTTTTTTGAATAATTTTTGATATGTTTTTACAATTTTTAAAAATGTTTTTTCAGTTGGAGAAACATACTGAAAATTAGGGGTCTAGTTCCCGCCAATTTTTTTATGTAAATAAACTTTTTTTCCCCTAATTTCAAAATATGTTATAGATGACATATATAGCTAGTGCATTAAGAAATAAAAATTGGTTTGTGACCTATATTTTCTCTTTTATAACAATTCAAATTCCAACTCAGATGAAATCGACAGTTTTCATCTCCCGCCATAATTTTCATAAAAAATATATCCCAATCAAAAAAAGAAATATATATTCTTGAAGAGGACTCTCTCTTCTTGTGCACCATATGGTTTTCAAATTTATTTAATATGATTTACTATTTTTTCTTTCTCTGAATCAACATCTCCTTGACTGTTAAAATACCTACTTGCAATATTTTTTAATTATAATAGACTGTGTCTAATTAAAACACTATAAAATCTATAAGAGGATATTCTTGACTCTGATCTCTACAAAAGGGTATTTTAGTATTTTTTTTAAAATATCATTAGAAAGACTTAGAGTTATTAAAATTTCACTTTTCTGAAATAATTTTATATCTATGGTAATTGGACTCAAAGTGGTATAAAACATGTATTTAATAGATATTTCCAGTTCAAAAAGTTAAAGCACTTATATAACTTAGCTATAATGAATCTAGCTAGACCATATGTTTGACCAAAATTAATTTTTAGTTAGAAATACTAAAATTCAGCAGTGCTGATAAGTTGGCCTAAAAGGTGACAAATTATTGTGCTTTTACCCTTCAGGAGAGACATTTTGGAACCTTTGATGAATATCATTGTTTCAACCCTAAATAGTATGATCGTATAACATGATCCTTGAATCTCACTGACTTATTTTATCAAGATTAAAAATTGACACACCTTAAATGATCAAATTGTCTAGAATTCTTATTTGAAAATCTTGATACATTTCACAAACACTTGGAATTTTTGATGAGTTTTTATTTAACTTTTTCAAGTCATGTCTTTTTAGCTAATCAATGATGTTTCGACTAGATTGGCAATGATAAGAGACATGATGTTTTCATAAGCTTCTAAGTGACTTTTTTGAGTAAGGTTCTTTAAACTTGTGTGAATTAGTCTAATGACATGGTCATAAAAGAACCATAGAGGACATTCATAAAGGATAGAGGGTTAACCTTTGATTATTTATGCAAAAGGATACCTTGGTTATTTACGTTTTCCATATCTTAATACCAACATCCACTTGCAACAATGAATCCATTTAAACCGGTATTCATACTCACATAGTTGGTCATCCAACTAGTGAGGGTTGTACTTGGTTTTGTAGAATGGGTTACCACACGTGGGAAAGTCATATTCATATTCTTATGGTCGTAGTGGCACCAGTAAGGATTGTATCGACTCCTAGTTCCACAACGCTCTATGATGAAAATATATCTCAGTTTTCTTTTCTTTCACAAACCTCAAGGATAATTAGTTGCATTGCATTTTGCATCTTAGATTAAATTGCATTTTCCATGTTAGATTAATTGCATTCATGTTAGATTAATTGCATATTGCTTCTTCGCCTGCATTCTCAAATGCTTAGTTCTCAAATGGCTTGTTTTTCTAGCGATTTTTCAATTTCAAGGGGGGGACAAAAGAGTTGATAACATTTCATCAAATCATATGGGTTTCAAATTAATTTAACATGATATTGTCCTTTGCATTCATCATCATTAATCATTACTCATTATATTTTCATATCAAGAGAAACTCAAGAAAAAGATACATTAAATCATTATTCATTTTCCATATCATCATTTAGATTTGCATATCATAAGTTAAATTGCATACATCCAAAAACACAAAAAGATAGATGCATTTCATTTACCATAAGCACTAAGTATTTCATTCATTGCATTGCATAATCCATACATTGTTAAAACCGAAAAGACATATAACGATGAAATTACATTCACATCATTTGCATCCATTTATCTATGTCCTACTCTAAGACATTTGCATCCATAGCACAATAGAAATAAATGCATCATAGCAACATATAGACATGTATAAAAGGAAATATCATAACATCATCAAAGGAGAAATCAAATATCATCATAGATAAATGTCCATCATCAATATCAATAACATAATCAGTACATCAAAGGTATATCACAGTCTTGATCAACAATACATATGATACAAATGTTGTACATCCTGGGTCCATATCTGTCTCATGACCCAACCGGGGCACCTTATCCATCTCCAGCCAAACCTGTGCTTGACCCCCCTACACCATCTGGATCCCCATCACCTGCTCTATCTTGTGCACCAAGAGGTGCCTGACTAGTGCTCGCACTAGTTGGTAACTAAGCCAGAGTGGCTAGAAACTACTACAGCATGGTGGTGACCTAATCTAACCTCGTTGTCACCACAGTCATCCTTGTTTGTAACCCCCACACATCCCTCACTATATCATCTTAAACTGGAGGCACTAGAGGTGCCTGGGATGCTAGAAGAGCCTGTGGTGCTTGAGGTGCTAAAGGTACCTGTGGTATCACCTGTGCAGTACTGACCTATGGGTCAACCTGTGGTATCTGTCCCTGTATAAGAACCTGTCTCACCACCTGGACCCATTTGTGCCTATGTCTAGCCCACTCTACATCCACTCTCAATCTAGAGCCTACCCCTACACTACCTGTACACCTGCTCATCTCTACCTCGACTGTCTGAAACCACCACCTCAGCCTTTCACATGTCTACCTCTCATCTGAGGCCCAGCTACTCTCTGTACCCTTGGCACTCTGGGTACCCTCTAAACTCTGAGCTAGCATGGTCTACCACCATCATCCCCATCATCTCCACCATACCCATTATCCTCAAAAAGCACATCAACATCAGGGATAGGCTCTGTCAGATACGTGAATCTCATAAATCGATGTCGTAGGAACCACTCTTGATACTCTTCCAACATCCCAGCATCTGCCACCTGTGGTATCAGATCCCAAAAACCATATCCCAGTTGATCTATCTATAGATAGGTTGATTGGTAGTCAACCTATGCTCCCACATCGACCTCTCATCCTATACTCGAGCATATAGTGCCATACCCTGTGGCATACCCTACATCCAGATGAATTGGCGTAACACTCTCCCATAACAAAATCTCTCAATAACCAAAGGTGACCGGCCTATCATTCATCAAGGTGAAAACATGTAGGGTAACTCATCGTCATCCTCCCACCACCTCTCACACTGCAAATATGACCTCCAAACCACCTGATCAATATCATCTATCGTGTGTCTCCAAAAATCAACCTTGCCTAGACAATGCTGGATAATCATGCCATCATATAGAAATGCATATGGGTAACCATGAGACCACACTCTCACTGAGACTAGCCTAGTAATATGGATATGCTCCCACATCCATAATTGTAACAACACTGCACCTGTAGAAATAGCTGCACTGCGCTGATATACAATCTCATGTAAATCATGATACAATTGTGCCAACACATGGGAACCCCAATCCAATCTCTGTGGCTGAGAAATCAGGTCCTCTATAATCTGGCCCCATCTAACCACAAAACCACACCCTCTCCTATCTAGCAATAATAATCCCCCAATCACAGCTCCTAATAATGCTGGTAGGGTAGGAAATGAGGCAAACTGCACCCAAGTAATGCAATCATCATCGATGGTGTTGTCTCCAAACACCCATTTGCAAACACTACTATCATATACTACATCATAATACACCTGCTCTTCATGAGTTGTGATCCTCAATAGTCTATATACATCCTTTGGCGTAATTGTCATCTCGCCTAGAGGTAATTGAAAAGTATTATGGTCAGAGTGCCATCACTCTGTCATAGATATTAATAAACCTCAGTTCAACTGAAACCGAGGGAGATCCAAGAAAAAAGTAAGTCCACAAGTCTCAATAGTATGCCTCTTAGGAGGCATAAACTCATCTACTACATCAAATATCCATAATGCTACACCTCGCACCCATAACTTGCGATAATGCTCTTACATTTTGAAACAAAGTGCATCATGTTATTTTTTCTCTTGATGAACCATTCTAAGTCAATCACAACACATTAAATCTATCTTTTCTCTAACTTGAGCGTATCAACGTATTGCTCCTAACCTCTATATCACGAGACACAAGGACAATTTGTAATCATCTTTAATCATATCTGATTGACCTATCAAACATTCATCATTATGACTTTTCTAATATCCTAAACACTACGTGACATTCTCGATGAACATTTTTTAGCTTGGAACCTAATTGAGTCATTTGGATGATCAATCAAACTAAGTTTATCTATTTTTCCTATCTCAACTTTCAACTCTATGGTAGGTGGCACTTAACTGAGTGTACATGGATTTTAAAGCTAAGCGGCTTTTCAAATCTTTACAAGCGGCTCTTCACCTTGCAGAGGCAGGGCTTTACTAATTAGGTGGCCTTTTACAGGCCTACGCATCTTTTAAACCATCCTACGTGGCTTTTAAAACATAGTGTTTTTAGGTGGCATAATTTCTCTTTTGGGTGGCAATTCTGACCTAGCTCCTACGCGGCTAAGGATTGCGCAGACGCAGATTTTCATAGCATGGATGCAGCTTTTAATAGGCCTACGCAATATTTTACTTATCCTACACGGCATTTGGCTAAACCTTTTCTTAAAAATAGTAAAAAGATGTATTAAATGTAATTTTAAAAGCAATAAATGCACCAAGAGGGTTCAAACCACTCACCGGAGGCCCATAGTCAGGAGGTCTCTGATTTCAGCACACTCGCTCAAACCTGTGCTCTCGTATGGGGACCACCATCGCTATCAGTCGTTAGAGGATCAAAGCAATTTCTCAATAGTGAAAAGTGAAAATGAATAGTAATTTTGGGTTTCTCAACCTATTTAAGCTATTTTAACCTATTTTATGAGATTTTTGACCCAGTCAAACCTAATTTGCATATTCTACTCACTGGGGCATTTGTTTGACATCTTTTCACATCATCGTTTATTAGAAATACGATCATCTTGGATCTATTTTATTAGCATTTTTTGTTCAACAAATTTTACCTACGATCAAGATGATTCCATTTCTGAGGGGCCATCATCATATCATCAAACTAGGATTCTGTAGCATATCTTGTATCCAATCTAGGGCATTAAAAATATCAAAGATTTCATATCATAGGTTTCATATCAAAGATTCATATCAGGGTTTCATATCAAGATTCATATCATGGTTTCATATCAAAATTTTGTATTGGGGTTTCATATCAGCGTTCCATATCCAGGTTTTCATATCAGGTTTTCATATAAGTCAATCAGCTCATTAGCATTAGATCAACAATCAGGACAATCAAGCTCTCTTTGAATCAATGCGCTTTGCACATCAATTCAAAGAGGGGCATTTGTAGACACCTAAAATTGACCAGATGTATCTCAAGCATTCCAAACTACAAATCTCAGCCAAATGCTTCAAAATCTCATCTCAATGCAAAACAAATGGATCAAATCAAATGGAAAAAATTCAAATCAAATTAAAAGATCAAATAATCATGAAATCAAATAATTAAACTCAAGCCTAAAGGGATTAATCAAATTATGCAATTGATTTTTCAATTATATAGTTCAAATCAAAAAGATCAAATCCAACCCAATCACCCTTCCATGGCTAATTTAATTAAATGATGAAGTTATTTAATTCCTAATATCTTTGAGACAACCAACAAATTTTCTCTCCATCTGAGCACACCTCAAAGCTTTTAACTTAACCAAGCTTTGATCATGATCAACTCACTCTACCCCCTACCCTTGGGAAAATGCTATAAATACAAGAAATTTCTTTTGTATTTGGGATCCAAGAATTCAAGAGAAAAAGCATCCCTACTATAGGCATATGAGGAGCATTTGAGAACTTTTTGAGATAATTTTAGCATTTGCATTTCATTTAGCATATCATGTTTAGGAGCATTTGTTATTTTCTTCATATGATCTTGGAGCATTTTGAGCATTCTAGCTAGATTTGAGCATTCATTTTCATACATATCTCATTCTAGGATTGTCCTTGAGAGAGATCAAGCTTGAGAGCTCTCTTAAAAAAGCTTGGATAGAGAACCATGAGATGATATAGATCTTAGCTTCAATTCTTAGATTAATTTGTTTTAGCTTTCCATAGAATTGTTGCTTTCAATATTAATTTTATGAAGGTGTATTTTCTTACACATAGTCACACTTCAATTTTCTCTCCAATCACTCTGCTTAGCTCTGCTTGGTTGCTTGAAAATTGTGGGTGTGAAATGAGTTCTTCCGTCGTGCTTTTATAAATTTTGTTCCCTAAGTGGTCATTAATGCCCAACAACTCGTCGGTATACAAACACTGAGTTCGTCAGTTGAGACATAAATAACATCTTCGGTGTAGATGCAAAGTGTCAGGATTGCTAACAGCTTTGGTGACTTCACCAATGATTGTTAGTAAAATGGCAACAACAATTTCCATCAGCTCAAGGATTACCGATATCCATCAGCTTACACTTAGTGACTTGGCTTTTGTGTAATGACTGATACATTTCAGTAAGTAGTGTTAAATTTTTTGTGTGTGTTCACCGATACTAATTTGTACCCATTAACCAATGGCTATTTTTCAATAATATTACAAGTAAAAATATAGTGCATCTACAATAATGCTAATTTTGTCTATATGATCAATATGTAAATGAAACCGATGCATAATATAACTTTTCATAGTGCAGTTCCTTACTTGTGCAATTTAGTTGGAGATAGTGATGCCACCATATCCATTGGATAGGGAATCGTCATTTTCATTTCTTGTTCCAGCACCTTCATTGTTTGTATCTTTTACCCACATCTTGTTTATTATCTTCTTGATGTCATGAATGGTGTTTCCATTGGGATAAGTACTTGTTTCTGTCAGTTGGTCTTTGCAATCTTTTATCACATGTCCAACCTTGTGACAATGTAAACATGCCATACCTGGATTGAACCATCCTCTTGGTTTTCTAGTCCATTTTCTCATATAGTTGGTAGATATATGACCATACCTTCCACATGTTGTGAAATTTACCCATGTGTTATAGTCCCAAACATATGAGTTACCTACTCTTGTCAGTTTGTAGTCATTATCAGGTTCTTTTGGTGTCCATGCTTTCTTATTCTTTTTCCAACATTCCTAATATGTATGTCCATTCATTTTGCAGGTAGGACAGTACTTGTCCATGTAGGTTTCCTTCTTTGGATTTGTCTTCTTGAATCTGCATTCATATGCCTTGTGTCCTTTCTCGTGACATTTATAACAATTACCAATGAAAGTAGATTGTGATTGAGGAATACCTTTCATTTTGTTTCTACAATTTTTTGAGGTGTGCCCTGGTTTTCCATAGTGATTATATGATAGCTTCTTGGTCCTTGAAGTTTCATAAACATTCCTTTGATCTGATTGATTAGATGATTCTCCATTGTCGGTGTACCCTATTCCTATGTAGTTTTTGACTCTTCTTTGACCGTCAAGGAAATCATCCATTCTTTTATTGCTATCTTCAACTTTCTTGATCAATTCATTGCACTAATTCTGAATTTTGACTTCATGCTTTAGTTTCTCATTCTCTTCCCTTAGCTCACTGATGATCTATTTTCTTTCAATGATTTCAGTATTTAATATGTTTGCCTCTTGACTCATAAGAATAATCTGGTTGGTAATCTCATGGTGATGATCAGTAAGTATTTGAATCTCTTATTCTTTTTCTTGTAACCTCTCAGTGATTTTCCTCCTATCATCAATAGCCAATGTTCTCTCTGATTCATCTTTTCTTGAATAATTCATGACATCAATCATTTTTACCATATGAGTCTCTTGACCAATTTGCAGCATCTTGATTTTCTCTATCATAGGTAGATTGACTTCTTGTAGACTTGTGATCTCTTCTACTTATGTGTCTTAAGATTTTCTTGTTAATGATTTAGCATAGTTGAAGTAATCTAGGATCTCCTCTTCTTGATAATATTTTTCATTAAGATTAGTTGCCATGATCTTTCTTTCATCAAGAAACTTTCTCATGCTTACTCTTGCCTCTTTATACTGCTCATAGTAAATCTGAATTTGTAATTTCTCATTCTCAATAGTCTTGTCCAGTCTGAACTTTTCCATTGTGTTGATCTTTTCACTTAAGTCTTTAAGATTTTCAAGAAAGAGACTTAGCTCTGATACCAATTGTTGGAATTATTGGAATGATGTACTGAGAGGGCAGGGGTGAATCAGTACCTCTAAAATTTTTAATGTGGTTGGCCCATTAACCTTTGAGTCATCAGATTTGTATATTCCTATCTATCTGTTCATCTTTCTATATGTATGTGAAATCATAATATAAGTTATTTACATGTGTAAACATTCAAGAAACATTCATGAAAAAAAATAACACATAACACATGATATGATATCACAGAATACTCCTGTTAGGAAGTAAAAACTATGGTGGGGATGTCTACCCACAAAAATTCACTATCTACAGATAAGAAGGGAGTCATTAAAGGCTTACAATTGATCACTTATGATGATCTACCCTATTAAGAGTATTATAATGGGTACCCATTAGAATCTACTTCATTTGAAGCTTTAGCAACACCGTTAGGTGTGCACTCCGTAAAGAGATTTATTAAAGAACTGTTAAGTCCACCTTCTACAAAAAGAATTTAGTTGTGATGCACTTGTTATAATGCAAGTACAATATAAATGTTGATCTGATAGTGAATGCAATCTCTAATTGCTAATAAAAGATATTGTAAAGCTTACAATGTAAATGTAATCACCTTGAGTGATTGAGTGATACCTTGTCTCTGCTCATCGGTTTCCTTTCTGTGTTCTTGATAACTGATTTGATCTATTTCTATACTTTGCATAAATTCTCTTTTTCTTCTTATATTCTCTCCATAACTACTATCACTTACCAACTGATTACAAGTCTCGTATATTACAAATGATTAAACATCTATTTATACTAGTTTCTAGCTCTATTCTTGATTCACGCTTTTCAAATTAACTCTAGATCCAAGGTTTACAGCTTGACCTTGATCTTCAGTTGGATATGTTTTAGATCCATTAGGATTCTTTAAAACCTTTACAATATGCTTTCTTGTCCCTCAAGTAAAGCTTTAAAACAAAATAAAACTCTATAAATAGAATTATAATGTTTTATCTGATGTGTAAAGTTAGATCCATTTTTTGCAGGTTCTGTAACTGACTGTCGGTTCTCATGGTCAGGCTGCTCTATCAGTTCTGTTGGTTTTGTACTCTGTTAGTGTCCCTTAATTAAACTATTTGTCGAGTATGCCTTTTCTTCTCCGTCGGTGATGTTCTCAAAATTGTATTGTCGGTAATGCTTGTCGTTGGTTTGACTCTTGTCAATGTTTGTCAAGAAATTCTATACTTAGCATTTTTATGATAGACATTTTCATCTTGTCAGGTATGCTTGTTGTCCACTAATTATGCTTATACCGATGACCTTTATCATATTTTTCCCTTTAAGTATACTATTGGCAAAACTTAATGTCATCAGGTATTAGAGCC
Source organism: Thuja plicata (assembly GCA_018584345.1). NCBI lineage: Eukaryota > Viridiplantae > Streptophyta > Pinopsida > Cupressales > Cupressaceae > Thuja > Thuja plicata. Next base: position 695,711 of record MU228344.1, read on the forward strand.
TCTTTTGATAAGGCTTGTGGTTAATGTTACAACTAGAGGAATCCATTGGAGAGTCAACAATGGTGAATAATGCTGAATTAGAAAAAAAGGTAGATGAACAAGAAGAGGAGAATAGACTACTCTGAGATCGGTTAGCTCAATTTTAAGAAAAAGTGCATGAGGTTGATATGAAAATAGATGAAGTGAAGGATAGAATTGAAGGGAAAGTCAAAGAGATTGCCATTGAAGATGAAGTAACCAAAGCTGACCCTATCCCAAATGAAGAACCATTCCTGAAAGCCCTAAAGGCTGAGTGGAAAATAATTGGAAGGATTTCCCATTTTTAGTGAAAAAAATGGAACTGTAGACGTCCAAAAATATTAATATTATTCTCCGTCTTATTCTTCTAACTATTTAATTCAATCAATTAAATAGTTTCATTTATCAATAGTTTGAATACTATTCTAATGTATTTTATTTTAATACATTTGCCTCCACAAAATCCCCTTTTAATAAATTTATATTTATTAAATCCTCCAAATTCCTAATTCTTCTAAAGCATGATTTATTCAAATTCAATTTGGGTTATAATTTAAACCCTAGCTAGGAACCTATTAATCCTACCCTAAATCCTACCTTATTCCTACCCTACTCCCATCACCTCATTTCCTAAGTATGCTTCCACACCTAACTGCCCTCTGACCATGCTTTATGGGTGATTCCTAACCTTTTTAAGGCTAATGGAATGCTCACCCACATGGAGAAATTCTCTCCAAAATGGGCACCCATTCCTCTTTAATTCCCTCTACAACTTTGTCTCCTCCTTTGAAATATTGACCTACCCAATATTAATGCTATTTTTGACTCAAAATTGGCCATCTTTTCAAACCCATGTGTCTCCTATGTGGCTCTTATGTGGATTCCACATAGATGCCACTTCATCCAAGCCTCTTCCTCTCTCCAAAAACTCTATAAATAGAGGCCTCCTCTCATATTTTCATCTCTCAATTTGCATTGTTATCATGCTATAATTGTCTTAGAATATCATAGTTATTTTCATACTAATGTTAATGTTTCTAGTTTCATGCTTTCCTAGCTTAAATAATCTTAGAGATCACATGCTAGGTTCTAAATTGGTTAATGAATCTTAGTTTCTTTATAGCACATGCATATCACCTTTATTTTCATAGCTTAGATTCATCATCTTGAACAAGATTTGAGACTAGTTCTTCATACTAGCTCTTGAATCTTTCTTCGTGTTCTCATAATCTTTGCATTTTTGCATTGGGATCTATTACATTTTGTTTGTTTGAGAGAGCACACCCACATCCATCTAAATAAGAAAATCAAAATGAGTAGATTAGGGTGCCTTTTGTTTACTCATTTTTAGCTTAATTCGATGTTATTTGGTGTCCTCGTTATTTGCTTGATGTCTTGCATGCTTTATTGATATGATTTATGTGCTAACCCACTAACATTTGCATGTTTGAGCTTGCTCCCAACAGGTTGAAGGATTCCTCATACACATTCTGGCACGCCCGGTTGGACCCACATCCCTAAAATTTCTAATTTATTGTCTTAATTCTCTCCAAATTTCACCCAGAATGTAAATCGGCCTCTGCGTTTCACGCAGAGGAATTTGCAAAAATGTTGGTTCTCACTAAACTATCATTCAGTGTCTGTGCTGAACTAGTGTCTCCACTTTGAACTGGTGTCTCTGCCTGGAAGGGCTAGTTTAGGGCTTTACAAACACAACCTTTTTGATTTATCAAGTTTTCTGGTTCTCCTAGTGATTTTAGGCATTTTATCATTCTTTTTTTTAGCAGAGATTCATTTTACAAGCAGAAATAATGCCAAATTTTCATTAGGACATACAAATCTTGATAAATCATTTAAAGAAAACTATCTTTTAAGTTGTGTTAATAATTTCAAAGTTGCTAAATTTGATTTGATTAAAGACTAGAAGAAGAAAATTGACTTCACTTGCTATCTTTTTGTGCTTGCAGGTAAATTGGCATCTGTGTAAATGTTGATTTATCAACCGACATCTACCATTCACAAATCAGCGTCTATGACTTGCATCAGCATCTCCGCTTTGAATTAGCGTCTCCGACTGGTATACCCTTTTCTATTTTTTTTGTGTTTTTTGGAGAAGTTCATACTTTTGGTCATTTTTAGTAAAAAAACCAGAATTAGTGTCTGCACCCTGAACCGGCATCTATGCTCTGTCTCAGTTGGATTTATCTTGAACTAACAATTGTGAAGTGTTTCTTATGTTTTTAACACTAGCCAAAGGATAAACTTGAAACTACTAACTGATTGTTTTGCAGCACCGCTTGTCAAAGATGCAAAATCAAAACTACTCACATTTGTCTTGCAGATTTTTTTGGATATCAACCAAATGATCATATTTGCATTAGTATTTTTCTAGGCACATAAACTAATTAGTTAGATTTCTTTGGTTAATCCTAGGTGAGTGTTAGGGGATTATGCTCTCTTCCCTTTTGGGAAGATCAAAAACCTAGACACACTTACTTAGTGTTTAACAATTAAATCTCTTGGAAAGAACAAAGTGTGTCTTGTGTGTTTATGGAGAAAACAATATTGGATAGGAGATTATTCTCTTTTTCCCTTGTGGGAAAATCTGAAATCCAGACTCCTTTTTATCACCAATCTAGGTTACTATTAATCCTTTAGATGGGCCTGCCGGTTGAGGAAAAAATCTCCCGGGAATGACCTATGTGAGAACAAGGTGTAAGCCACACCACTCTAACTCATGTTAATCAAATTTACTCTTTGGGGCCAAAGCCTCAGGAGTCGGTTGGCATCTGAGCTTATACATGGCTCTTGTCTAACTTAAGTGTGGCCTCACAGTCTTAATCACATTTATGTGACCACTTTTGTCAAGACGCTCTATGGGGCTATACGCCTGAATCATGCTTGTGCGGACATAGAGGTTGCACGGACATAGAGGATACAATTGAACGGAGACACTTACTAAAAAATCTAGACATAGAAGCTACCCAATTCACCTCCAAATGGTGAATTATTATAGTGCGAGGGGAGGGAAGAATCTCCCCCCAAGATCCCCATCATATGTGTCCCAAGGTATTGTTTTGTGAAAGAGATCTTCGAAGCATGACAACAATACTTGGAAAAAGGAAAAAACATGGGCGCCCTTTCAGAGGTGACACTGCTATGTGAGCTGATGGACTACCAAGAAATGGGTCTATAATATTTCATTGAAGCCAATTCCTTAGGTAGATGTGTGCTTGAAGTGTTTGAACAACATTTGCAAGATCCAAAACACAAACATAATATTCCAACATTCAAATTTTTCACATGCTTGTATCCTTGAAGGTTGCTTTGTCCCTTGTCGGATTGTTTTCAGACACATGCTTGTTATTTTCTAGTTTGATTAAGTTGAAATTGGTTCCTGACATGGAAAAAATCTATTGAGAAATTAGACCATGATCAAACTTTTACCAGATTATGAAAACAAACATCCTTTTGCAAAACAATTCGGTATTTTATGAGATATGTCCTAGAAACCATCAACTATCCAACCAAGATCAAATCTACTTATAGGACATGACTGATTCCAAGAAGCATAAGAAGGTGAAAACCCCGTTACCACTTGTGTAAAGAGAACAAAAAAACACCACCTGAGAGGCTACCAAGTATCAACACATTGTCGATTCCATCAAGCAAGAAATCCATAAATGAGAACAATTTGAGAAAGTGATCTACAACAACAAGGTTGCATGTTTCATGAGAAAATATCATCTAAAATCTGCTTTTGTTGGATTTGAACAATATGACTAGTCGGTTTACCACAACAAACACAAGCTCCTCCTCTTCTTAAGCTCACTTAGCTTGCATTTTTAGGACCTCACTTAGGTTTTCATCTTTAGGATTACATCACACACTCATCCTAGTGTGTTCTTGCATTAATCAAAGCAATCTCAATCAACCTAGCATCATCCTAATCATCATCTAAAGCATCCTTGATCACACACCTCACTTGGTAGTGCATACCCTTATGAGTTGCTAAAAACCTACATCTTAATCAAACCTCGTCCTTGAAAGTCCTTAAACTAAGCATTGTTTTAGGATAATCCCCTTTATCTTTTGCAACCTTATCACCTTGGTCAAAAGGTTGGTTCGCATTAACAAAGAAACTCATCTGCTGAAGACTACAAGTCTGTCTTAGGTAGATAATCATATCCACTTGATCCTACACTAGGGAAAGAAACCCTTAATCCTTGCATACATCAAGTCATCCTTAATCCGTAGAAGCATATCCATCATCTTAAGCGCATCCTAATCCTAGTATCATCATCCTTAGTTTCCTAGGTGCATCCTTGCATACATCTTGCATCTCATATTCCCTTAGGATAATCATTTCATGCCACCTATCACATGCACCACTAAGAAGAGGAAGAACATGGATCCTAATCTTGCCGCTAGTTCATCTAATCCTATGACAGACAATACCAACACCATGGTGGCTTATGCACCTCAGCCCAATTATCAAATTGAATATATCTAGGTAGACACTAATGAAACTCCCACTCTAAGTATCATGGAAACATTTATCAACCACCTAGTGCTTTTCCACATGGTAAATGCCATGAGTGGATGTAACAGCAACCAGGTACTCTTGGACATCCAACAACAAGGACTTCAACTCCACCTTGGGTTATACCCACACTTGTCACATGACCTATGGCACTTCCAGAGGAATGTCCTTATCCCACTAGAAAAAAAGTTTTTGATACACTCCAATAAGCCCTACAAGTGGGAACCCTTCTTGCACAAGTAGTTCATCCCTCCATCCCACCTTCCATCATATACACAACACCTTCACCTACCTCAGAAGCCCTGCTTCCTGATACCACATCAGCAGCGCAAGCAATACCCCTATCACTATGCAAGCACCTCCGCAAACCACAGTCGCTCCTCTTTCGTAAGCAATCCCAACATTCATTGCAAACTTTCCACCACCACCAGTTAGCACATAGCAAACCACCATTCCACCCATTCCTAATCAACCCATTCAAGGTGCTACAACCAGTTTACAACATCAAAGCACACAAGTCTCCATGCCTATTCCGCCTTTCTTCACCATAGGCATGCCACCTACCAATGCATATAACCAACCCTTATTTCTGCAAGGATCTAATTTTCCTGCTCCACCAGCAACACAATCACAATGAATACCAGTAGTTCCACTTCAAATATGGTTCAACCCAAATCATCACATACTACAACCATCTGTGAATCCCTTCGCCATACCCCAAATTCCCATCCAACAACAACCTATCCAAAAATAACAACAATAGCAACCTATCCAACAGCAACATCAACAACAACCTATCCAACAACAACCCATCCAACTGAAACCTATCCAATAGTAGAAAATCACCAATCCATTCACCTCTCAAGTGCAACAACAACCAATCAATCCCTTCACAGCTACACAGCCCACTCTCCAAACTACACAACAGCCACAACCACAAACATAGGGGGCAAATCCCCTCATGGCACAACAACTACAACAGTTTGCTAATCCTTTTATACAACCCATGCAACAACAACAAACTCTTTCTACAAATTACATAGCCATGCCATCTTCTACTGCATCGCAAACAATTCCCCCTCCACAACAAGTTCTCACTGGGGTCATTCCTCCACAAAAGACTTATCCTCCATCCTATACAAGTGCACAACAAGCTCATCCCACCTATCCAACACCGCAACAAATACAAGCATATTTCCAACAACTGCAACAATCTTATCAAGCACTGATACCTCCTCCACCGCAGTATTCCACTCAACCACAGCTTTCACTGCAACAACCTGTATACATTAACCAGCAACCACCCTACCAAACACCACAATATCCCCCACACAACTCTCCATTTTCACCATTCGATCCATATCAGATTCAAGGAAATACTATAGTCACAATCAATAACCCTCCCCTGCAAATCAATCATGAATGGGAGGAAATGAAGAATGCCCTCAAGGAGCTGAAAGCTGGGACATAAGCTAAAACATTCAAGTTTTAGGAAGTGTTTCCTTATCTATTTGATTGATCCATCATTGCTATACCCTTCCCCAAGCACTTTGAGACCCTAAAATTTGATAAATATCAGGGGAAGTGTGATCATGTGAGTCACGTAAAAGAATTCTACATGGCCTGACAAGAAGTGGCCTATAGCGATAACTTCCTCATGAGACTATTCCCCAAAATCTTGGGAGGCACTGGTCTTGAATGGTTCTAAAAAATCCCTTACGGCACAATCTCTACTTTCACACAATTATCTGAAAAGTTTGTGGCCCAATACGCACATAATGTCAAAAATGAACTCTCACTCCTTGACCTATGCAATTCCAAACAAAAGGGAGGAGAAAGCCTGGCCAATTATCTTCAGCGCTGGCAAGGGCTTACTACAAGGTTGTCTTACCAACCCCCAGAACAACATCTTATCAAAATCTTCATTAACAACCTCCATCCCAATCTTGCCTATCACATGTGCATGAATTATATACAAAATTATCATGATATCAAAATTATGGGTATGGACCTTAAATGAGGTCTCGTAGAAGAAGGTACAAATAAGAACTACAAAGAATCCCAGCCTGACAAACATAAAAATGATCAATCATGATACTAGAACAAGAACAAAAATGCAATAACAGATAAAGCCACTGACGCCAAACAAGTTCAAGTTGTGGTAGCTAGTCCTAATGCACATACCTAGACATATTAGCAAGCACCACCCATGTACCCTCAACCTCCTCCCATGTATCAATAGCCTAATCTTGTGTATCCACAACCAACATATCAGCAAAGCATGTGCCCTCAAGGTGCGCCTATCTACCCTCCTCTAGGGACACCGTATCAACACAACTATCAAGGCCCTATGAATCAGACAAATGCTATCTCAGTCCCGCATGGAAAATAAAGAACTCACACTTCAAATGTGCCACAACACACATTTACCCCTTTGGGTGAACCTATAGACATTATCTTCCGCAAGCTGGTCCAAGCAAACCAAGTCATGTATCCTAAAAATCAGCCATTTGATGACTCAACTCCTAAGCTAGTTTTGTATAAAGACAATGAGTACTTTGAATACCATCATGTTAAGGGACACACCACTCTCAAATGCATGAAGTTGAAACACTATATCCAGGATCTCATTGACCACAAGGAGATTGAAGTGGATTCCCCTACCCAATCATCACCAAACGCAAACCTTAAAATTTATCAAAATGCATTCCCAAAACACACTTTTAGTACAGGCCCAACTAATCCTACTCATTCCTCTGATCAAGAAAAGGGTAAACAAATAGAAAATACTGATAGAAAAGATTATACCAATGCATATGTCAACTACGATAATCTCATCAGATGCATATCCCAAGTCTATTCCTCACATCGATAACCAATGCACAATCACCACTCATAGAGGTAGGATAATAGTTACAGATGCTGGTCCTGCCCCACCTGCTGGGACCCAATACAACATTTTGGAACACCTAGGTAATACTCCGGCCCAAATTTCCATCCTGGATCTTCTCCGCACATCACCCACTTATCAAGAGATCCTCAATAAAGCCTTGCAAGAATCCTGTGTCCCCAGCCACATCAACCTCACTGAATTCCAAAACCTTGTCGGACACTTGTCTACCTCTTGTGGGGTCTCCTTTAGACCAACAGATGTACCCTCCAACGAAACCGATCATAATCTCCCACTCTGTATCCCTGTCATGGTTAATGATTTTTCCATCTAACGGGTCATGATAGATAATGGATCGGCCCTAAATCTGTGTACTCTAAAATTTATAAAATAGTTGGGTTGCATTGAGGCTGATATAACAAATGATGTCATCATAATAAAAGCATATGAAAATCTGGAGCATACCTCTGAAGACACCATAACATTTTCCATCCAAGTGGGCCCAGTTATCTAGGAGACATTATGTCATGTTGTTGATCTTGACCTTCCCTACAACATCCTCCTCAGATGCCCATGGATTCATTCTATGCAAGCCATCTCATCCACCTACCATCAGTGCATCAAATTCACATATAAAGGCACTAAGATCACTATACACACAGATCCCAAGCCCTTCGTATACTGAAATTCATTGGAGACATCCTTTCAACAATCCAATCAGTGTCCTGGGATTGATATTGGCACCTCTGTCACCAGCTCATCTCGAAACCATTCAGACCTAGAAATAATCCTCTCCTCTAACTTGTCCATCGTCAAGATCAACAACAAAGGTTTTGGTGAGTACACTTTATCTAATGCCTTCACAGTTGGGGCATTTCCAATTGATCCTCACACTCAAGGCTGCCAGCCCAATCTAAGAAGAACAGAATCAGAGACAACCAAGGTACTACAATTTGCCTCCACCACTTTTATATCACAAGGTACTTTGAATGGCCAGGAAATGGCACCAAACAAAAATGAATGACTATATAAATATCCACCACTTAAGGACACAAGTCACCTCAATTACTTCAAAGATAAGTACCCCACAATGCACAAACTGGTGACAGGAAAATGGAACTACCAAGGAGGTGGCCTTGGTTAAGAAGTGTGTGCATAAATGTTGTCACACTTCTATGAATCATTCCATTCAAGGTTTCTCAAGAATGAGGCCTCAAATATCGATCCATAGCTCTCTAGTCATGGATGTGTAAAAATGTAAAATGAAGGCCCTCAAATTGACCTAATTGTGTCTATTGCAAATACACCATGAAACGAGAGATTCAAATGCATAAAAATGAAATCTACTCTATATGATAACAATGCATATTAGTCTATGAAAGGAAATATGAATGCAAATTTAATCTATGGAAATAAACATGATTCTAATCTATATGAGGAGCCATGAATGCAAGAATAAAGAAAACAAGAAGAGAGCTT
>MU228344.1:707680-731427 GCA_018584345.1 Thuja plicata
TTTATTTAATTAAAAGGGAGGTTAAATCTTTTAATTAAATAACAGGAATTTTATTTAATTAAAAGGGAGATTAAATATTTTAATTAAATAAAAATGGTCAAACCTTAGGAAATATTGAAATAATTGAGTAAATTACAATTTGATAAAGGAAATTGATTTGAATTGAAAATATTCCAAAGCAATGATTCAGAAATTTGATCAATTGATAAAATGATAAATGGGGCCCAAAGTCTAGGCGACCATTTTAGGGTGCATACAAGAAGAGCAAGGAATGAATGATCTTATTGTGCCTACCCGACTAGAAAAACACATGGGCCTTGGCATGGGCTCTGACATGACTAGGGGCCCCAATGATTTACATCAACTGTTCCTCTTGTCCATCCACGGGTGAAATCGTTGACATCAAAGATATTCTAGAAGAGAAAGTTATGAGAGCTTACGATGATGTTTTCGATGATGAAACCTTCCTAGAAAATGCTATCCTACAAAAAATTTCCATCCTCTTCATTGACCTCCCCCTCTACCATCTTGAACTCATATACTGAAACCAACCAAGTATCGTACATGTTGACAAGTTCCAAAGTGAGGACGCGCTCCTAAGATTTATGGGAGCAATTGAGCAAAGCAGTGACTTGGGGAAATACTCAGCATATGTTTATCAACTTGACCCAAAGGCATACTTTTGGGAAGAGGAGAACTTTAGCCACAAAAAATGACACATCAAACAAAAATAAAAAAGAGAAAAATCGATCCCATAGAAAAAACCCCTCTGGGGCGCTATCTGATCATAAAAAAGTAAAAATAAAGGGCGTATCCCCTGGTGAAAACCTCTCTAACACACCAAAGGATGAAGATTTGTCTCTTTCTCTTATACAAGATTACAGGCCTAAACAGTCATTATTTCTCATTAAAGAAGAAAAACCTGTCAATTTGGGTACCAAAGAAAATCTTGCCATCACATACATAGCAGCATCTCTGACTGAAGCAAAAGAAAGTGACCTTGTCACTTTATTAAAGGAATCCATCAACAAGTCTGCATGGTCTTACTCCCACATGCCAAGGTTAGATCCCAACTTGGTGGTTCACCATCTAGCAGTGGACCCGAACATCAAACCTCTCAAGAAAAAGCTTAGAAAGATGCACCCTAAAGTGGCACTACTTGTCAAAGAAGAGCTAGAAAAACTACTCCATGCCAAGATCATCTGCCCCATTGCTTATTCTGACTGGATCTCTAATATGGTGCCCATCTGTAAGCCTGATAAATCAATCAAGATATGTACAGATTTCAGAGATCTAAATAAGGCATGTCCCAAGGATAATTTCCCCTTGCCAAACATAGACATGATTATGGATCTCACAGTAGGACATGAGATGTTGTCACTCATGGACAGATTTTCTAGATATAATCAGATCCACATTTCAGAAGAAGATCATTATAAGACAATATTCACAACCCCTTGGGGCACCTTCTGCTATAACGTGATGCCTTTTGGCTTGAAGAACATTGGGGAAACCTATCAAAGAGCCATGACTATCATTTTTCATGACATGATTCACAAGATCCTTGAAGACTATGTGGATGATATCTTGGCAAAATCATTAAAAAGGGAGGATCACCTAGATATTCTAGAATGTGTCTTTGACAGAATTGGACACTACTACTTAATGCTCAACCCTAAGAAATGTGTCTTTAGAGTCATAGCCAGAAAAATCCTAAGGTTTATTGTATCCAGATGAGGAATTGAAATCAATCCAAAGAAAGTACAAGCTATTCTAGAGATGCCTCCACCAAAAACACTCCAACAGCTATGCAGCCTCCAAGGAAAGCTACAATCTATGTGCCATTTCATCTCTCAACTAGCAAATAAGTGCCAACCATTCACTCATCTCCTACGCAAAGACAATACATTCAAGTGGGATCCTCAATGTCAAAAGAGTTTCGACAAAATCAAAGAATACTTGGCTAATCCACCCATCTTAGTACCACCTATACTTGGTTGACTGCTCATCCTATACATTTTTGCTACTACTACAACACTAGGAGAACTCCTTTCTCAATTGAATGATGAAGGAAAATAAAGAGCCATTTATTATATCAGTCAAACCTTAGTGGGATATGAGCTCAATTACTCTCCTATGGAAAAAAGCATGTCTGGCAGTAGTCTTCGCCACTCAAAAAAAATTTCACTACATGCTTAGTCACACAACCAAGCTCATTTCAAAGGTGGATCCTCTCAAATATCTACTCTCCAGGACTAAACTTACAGGTTGAATGGAAAAGTGGGTTATGTTGCTAAGTGAATTTGATATTCAATATGTTGACAGAAAAGGCATTAAAGGGCAAGTCATTGCCGATCAACTAGCTAAAGCACCATTGGTAGATGCATATCCTTTGGTCATAGAAAATCAAGATGAGCACTTGTACATGATAGAAGAACAACCAAAATGGAAACTCTACTTTGATGGGTCCTACACAGCTCATGCCGCAGGAGTAGGAATAATTTTTGTCACACCTCAAGGTGACTACATCCCCATGTCATTCATTGGGATTTCACTGCACAAACAACATTGCAGAATATGAAGTGCTAATTACAAGACTCTGCATGGCCATAGAATGGAACATCACAGATATCAGGGTCTTTGGTGACTCCCAACTCATCATCAAACAAGTCTTGGATGAGTACCAAACCAAAGATGACAAATTGATGCCATATAAGTAAATGGTTGACAAGCTAAAAGAACATTTCCTCCATTTGAAAATAACACAAGTACCACATTTACAGAACAAAGTTGCTAATGTAATGGCCACAATTGGATTCCTTCTTGATATTCCTCATGAGTCTACGCAATATGAATTCTTAGTTGAGCAACTACATGCTCCTGCTTACGAGAATGATGAATCAAATCATGTATGTGTCTTGGTTGGTCCCTAGTCCCCATGGTACCATGATATCCAAGCTTACCTATAAAATGGTATCATATCTCCTCATCTTACTGCAAATCAATGCCAAAACTTTATCCACAGAGCATCCCGTTACACCCTCGTACCCAATACCCTTTATCTTCGAGGTTATCACAATGTGCTCTCTAGATGTCTAGATGAAAACAAAGCTACCCAGGCTTTACAAGAGGTACATGCTAGAATCTATGGTGCCCACATGAGTGGCATGGTCCTAGCCAAGCAACTTCTATGTATAGGGTATTATTGGCCTACAATGGAACATGATGCTTGTGAGTTCATCAAAAAGTGCTTACCTTGTCAACAGCACGCTAATCTGATCCATGCTCCTGCTCAGGACCTCAGACCTATTTTACCTCCTTGGCCCTTCTCAAATTTGGGTTTCGACCTCATTGGTAAGATTAATCCCCTCTCCTCTAAAGGCCACACATACATAATCATAGCCATGGAGTACTTTACAAAGTAGGTCGAAGAAATTCCGTTCACACTCACTACTGGTGTCCAGATATCCAAATTCATCCTCTACCACATTGTCTGTCACTTTTTCATACCCTCCACCATCTTCACAGATCATGGTACACCATTTGAAAATCAACACGTCAGTGATCTATCTTCCTGCCTCCATATCCATCACTATTTCTCTAGTCCATATTTCCTACAAGGAAATGGCTAAGATGAGGCAACTAACAAAACCATCCTCAAAATCCTTAAGAAAGTTGTCAATGATACTGGTCGTGACTGACATCTCCAGATCAATTCTACCCTTTGGGCATACCGTACCTCCTACCATACTCCTACTGGCACTACTCCCTACTCCCTAGTCTATAGTGCTGAAGCATTCTTACCAATTGAGGTTGAATTACCCTCCCTCTGAGTATCACTAAGAGGCCTGATTGATGATGAAGATTACCAGGTAGCATGACTCACACAACTAGATCTCCTAGATGAAAAGCACCAACAAGCTTATGATCACTTGATTGTTTACTAGAATAGACTAAAGAGGAACTACAACAAGAAGGTCCACCCACTCCAGTTCTAGGTAGGAGACCTTATGCTAAAGGAAAATCAGAAATTGGGTACTGATCGGGAAAAGAAAGGCAAGTTTGAAGTCACTTGGCAAGGTCCATATGTTGTCACTACATGTTTCAGTTCTAGGGCGTATCAACTCTCCACCCCATATGGAGAACCATTGAATGATCCTATCAACATTATTCATCTCAGGCACTTCTATGCTTGACCGCTGGGTGTTCATTCCAGTTATCTAAGAAAATCCATAAAAAGTGTTAAAAGTCCTAAAGAAAGCACAAAAACAATGTAAAATAGTCCTGAAAAAATCTCTAAAAAGCTGAAAAAAATGGTTGTCCCAGTGAAAACCTGGTAAATAAGCACTTGGGCAATATCAAAAAAATTAAAAAAATGTCAAAAAGATCCAAAGAAATCATAAAGAAAAATAAAGAGAAAAACTTTCATCCAGTGGTGAAAACTTGGCAATCAGGCACCTTGGACAAGTATGGGTGATGAAAACCTAGAAACAGGCATCACACATAGTGGACCATTCCATTATCTATCAAAATCTTTTTCCCTTCCATCACCAGCACCAAATATCCACTAATATCCGCATTCCCTATATTCCCTGGGTGTTCGCATATCATACACACTGGTCAACAATGATCTTCCTATCTCATATACTGAGCTTTTGTACACATAATCTTATATATCATTGTCCATGCCCTAAGCATCACTCCTATATATTTCTCATGTCTTGAGTTTCTCCTTATCCTACATTGGTTCTCTAGTTTTCTTGTAGTGCGCATTTGATCAATCAACTTGGTAAAGTCCCATCTTTCTGGAAATGAGTCTTGAGGATGTATCCTTCCTCTCATCAACTTAGATCTAGATTATCATCATCTTTGGGGTTCTTGTAGTATTTATCTCTCCTCTTGAACTAATCAATAAGCACACGCATGCGCATTGAGACAAGTAACATGATCCAATCCAATCCCGGTAGCAACCTATGCAAGTAATCATTGTAACTAATTGCTTGTAATTAATCGCTCAGTTTGATCCTTGTACATTCATGACACATCCCATCATCTTGCCATCATGCTAACATCTTGATTCATCATTTTTCTAACATTCCCTACTCGATCTTCCATAGTCCACCCATCTGGTTTATCAGTTGATTGTGACACACACCAAAAAAATAAAATAAAAATAAACAAATTTGAGACTCAAATGTCATAGCTTGTTCAACCTCAAACAACTCATCGTATGAGCTCTTTAGTCACACTTTACATTTCTTTGCCAGGGATAGTTTTGTGATTGAAAGCAAGGAAATTGATACAGAGAACAACCAAAAGAAAATCCAAGAACAAGAGAAGAATGATATGCCGCTCATGGTGTCATTAGTTAGATTCATTTTTAAGATTGTTTAAGGCATCATGCATTGTTAAATTGATTTTTTTTAAGATCATTTAAGGCATCATACATTGTTAGATTCATTTTTAAGATCAGTTCATTGTTAAATTCATTTTAGGTGCATTGTTGACTCATCTTGCATTATTGATCCATTTTAGATTCATTTTAGTCTTGCATTGTGAAAAACATGTACATCTTTCATGATTACATCATTTTAATCTTTAGATTCATTTAGATTTCATTTGCTCATTCGTTTGCACTTTCATTTCACATTCATCTTAATTTAGCTTGCATAATCAATTCATTTAGATTCACTTTAGCTTGCATAATTAATTCATTTAGATTCATTTCATCAGCTTGCATTGTTAAAGTTCTTTTTAGGTTCATTATCTTCCATTGTTAATTCATCTTGCATAATTCATTCATTTTAGGTTCATCTTGCATTCATCCATTTTTATCATCTCACATCATTACAACATTTTATGTTCATTTTATTCATCTTGCATAATTCATCCATTTTAGGTTCATTTTATTCATCTTGGATAATTCATCCATTTTAGGTTCATTTTATTCATCTTGCATAATTCATCCATTTTAGGTTCATTTTGTTCATCTTGCATTCATCCATGTTTATCATCTCACATATTTACAATATTTAGATCCATATATCATTTGCATACTTAATTCATTTGGATTCATTTTAGTCTTGCATTGTTAAAAGATCATTCATCTATACATATTCATAAAACATCAACATATATATTGCATACATCATAAAAACACATCACATCTTGTATCCACACACGTCTGTACATCACATATATATAAGCATCAGCCATCCTACATAAGTCATACATCATATATACATAATCAAGTCATCCATATACATCACATCCTACAAGCATCAAATGTCAGTAATCATATAGTATGCATCAACACATCATATAAATCATACATCATCAGTAGAAATAGAGTCCTCATCATATATATATCAATGTCTGTCAATAAAATACATCACGTGTACCTCAGTTCCAATATACATGTATAATCTCAAAAATACAAAACTATGTGTCATAAAATCCTCTAACTAATCATGCTGGTGGCTGTGATGGCTCACCTCCCTACCCTGGTGGCATCCCCACTGATCCCTATGATACAGAAGTCCGCACTATGCTCTGAGAATGCAACCTCTCTAAGTAGTCACATCTTTGTCCCTCGGGAGCAAGCTGATGATAGAGTGCTCTGTAGTTGGATGCCTCCCTCCCTACCCTATTCGCATCCCTATGGGCTGCGAATACCTCTGCTACCACCTACCCAACCCCACCTACTACTGCGGCTTGTTGGTAAATGTCACACTCCACCCTGTAGCCCTCTACCTGTCGTAGTGTTGCATCCCTCTCTGAGGTCAATATAGCGATCTGCTCCATCTGTAGGGTCAGCGCGTCTAGCTGGTCCATGAGAGTATCTATCTTAGTATGCAGGTCTTGAGCATCCTATGTAAGGTCTACCATAGTGAACTCTCCTAAGTCCACCCTACCCTAAAGAGTGTCAAGTGCACCCTCTTCTCTATCTGCCTGTGATGTCTTTGTAGCTAGTAATCCCGGAATCCAGGTGATCTCTGCATGTAAGCTCCCATTAGACACCACCGCCATATCTAGTAAACCACATAGTCTAGTACACTCCTTCTAAATACTATCTCACTCTACAAGGATAGTGTCATGTGTCTCCTATGCCATGTACTCTACTAGTGGCCCTTGTGGTCCCTGTACTTGTGGTGGCATTGGCGGTTCCTATACCAGTATCTGTACCTGATCCTGCACCTATGGTGGCACTAGTGGTGCCTGCGCTTGGTCCTGTCCTGTATAGGAGGAGGCCCCTACAGTCCTTGATCCTATGCCTGGGTCTCAATCCAAGGTCTCACCCATCACTATGGCCTCCTCCTCTAACCCACTGCTAAGGTCTCTGGGGCATCCCCAATCTCCATACCATCCTCCATGTCCAAGTCCCTTGTTGGTTTCTCATGCATAGCTACCTAAGCCAGGTCAATCAGTTGCACTGGTGTGTGCACTACCCACCATGCTGCGTACTCTAGGGTCATGCCTCCATCTGTAACATCTGGTCATGCCACAAAATCTAGTTGTGGCATATCCCTCTAGGATGCCCTCACTGTGAGAGCATTCATGTATCTCCCCCAAGTCCCTACCTCCCTGGTGACATGAGGATGTAAGGCATCCTCTACCACTACTCCCTTCTTCAACTTGAATTGCCGCATGACCTTGGACGGTCTGTATCTCTCTATCTAGTGGATAGTCCTACCCAGAAGAAAGCAATCTATCTAAATGTATGAGAGGTATAAAAAGTCCTCAAATCTATCCTCTACTCCTGCTGCCCAGTCCATCACCCCCATGGCTCGCACAACCTGTACGGGGTCCAGTAGAAAACCTATACCTCATCAAGAAGTCATCTCTAGTATCATGTCTACCTGATAGAGGTGTATCTCAGAGGGAGCCTATATTTGCAAGCATAAGGCTCCCCAGGCTAGTGTGACTCCCTCACCCTCATAGGATAGAATATTGCATTGTGATCCCAGGCCCACACTAACAATAGAGTAACCTTGTTCCCCATGTTGCATGCCTCATGGTATGCAACCATGTGTAAATCATGGTATAGCTGTCCGAGCACAACATACCCCCAACAATAAGAGGTTCCCTCCTCTAACATCTGAGCTAACACCCATGACCAGCCCATCCCAAAACCATGCCCTACTAGGTCTACCAACATCCATCCCCTGATCAATCATGCAATATATAAGGCTATCTACCTCAGTCTCCTGTCCACTATTGGCTGCAAAGGCATCCAGGTCTGGTATGTGGGAATCTGCCTCATCGACCACCTAAACATGATCTCCATGTAATGGTCGCTATCCTCTAATTTTTATCGAGGAATCGCTCCTTTGATAGGTATCTATAAAATGCGCTAGACATCCTCCAGCATGATAGTCGCCTCTCTAGTAGGCAAGTGAAAACTGGTGGTGTTGCTATGCCACCGCTTGATCAGGGCGGTCATCATACCATTGTGTGCCCATAGCCTAGGCCAATGGGGTACATAGTCCAACCCGACCACAGCTAATAGGCCCCAGTCATTATTTGTCAGTTGTGCCTCCAACTCCATAGTAGGAGGCCAGTGTTAGTAGGAGGCCAGTGCTCCTGGGATCCCAATGGTGGGAACTGCTCCTGCAAGAGTTTCAGAGTCCATCATACCAGCCACCTATTCTTCTAGTCCTAGTCTAACCCTTCCCAAAATGGGGCATCTTGTCCCTAGGTCTTATGCTGACCCATCCCTAGCCCCCGTTGGGTCCCTCCATCTCCTTCCCTCTCAGTGTTTTCCCTCTTAGGCACAAACGTTGGCTCAGTCAGAAATGACGGTTCATACACCGGCATCTCTGACGCATCTTCCCACAGAATGACATCTTCAAAGATGCGGGTCTGGGTCTGGCATCTTCAAAGATGTTAGATCAGCATCATCGACTCCAGAAATGCCAATCTGGGGATCAGTGTCTACGATGACATTGATCTAGGGATTGGTGTCCTCGCAGACGCCAGTTTGAGAACTGACATCTTTGGTCTGAAAATATTTTTCCCCTCATTGATGCCCTCATATACCTGACCCAAAAGAAATAAATGAATTCAAAGCAATAAATTCAAGGTATTAGATAGTCCACTCACCGATACCAGTCACTTGGTGGGCCTCCCATGTGTTCAAACACACTCTCCAAGCTGTCCCTTCATCCTCTTGTCAGCCATTTTTTACTCTAGAGCTTAGAATTTACTATTCACTATTCACAAATGACCTTCTTTTCCCCCCAGCCCCTCTTATAGCCCCCATTTTTGCCAAAAAATATTTCCACCTATTTCCTACCCCCCTATGTATATTTTTGTATATATCATCCCGTTGTAAAGCTGAAATACGTATAAAATCTCAAAAACATTTAAAAATTGTGAAAAATTCCAAAAAAAATCAAAAAATTCCAAAATTCCCAAAACACCAAATATTCTCCAAAATCATGCAATAACCACTTCCTTCTTTCCGCATTGTTCCAGATCTTAGTTTTCAGCAACGTTTCAACTCATGTGACTGTGCAATGTTTTGCACCAAATCAATTTTGTGACCGATTGTCCTTGCTCTCCATCCTGTTCACAGCTTTTGCAAGCGAATATCTTTCCATCAAATCAAATCAAATCCTTTCCCGTCAGGATGCATCCTTCCGGCGTCGGCTTATCAAACCCTTCATCACATCAATTCTATTTCATGGCAAGAACTTTGGACTGAATGTCTGCTTGGTCATGGGGCCTTCTTTATTGATTTTATCTTTTTGTGTTTATTAAAACCTACTCACAACTACCTCGATCTGCTATATCTTGTCGTGTTTTGACTAGTCACTACTGATACATGCATCTTTTGTAGTGTGCTTTTGTTTGAGTGTCTAGTCCATGCAAAGGAATCTTGTCATCTATGTTTTCTAACACTTGATGCATACCTCCTATTGCAATATCAAATTCAGATGTGCTCTCCATATTTTTCACACAAATGGATCCCAATGCTCATATAGCTGCATTTAATTTCATTTGCATTCATAGTTGCATCTCAGAAGGCTTCTATTTATTCCCTCCTTCCTTTCTTCTATCCCATTGTGTCCTTTTTTGAGAAAATCCCACAACCTCATCTTCGTTGTGTTCTTTTCTCAAGGGAGCACAACCCACTGTCATTGCTTCAGTATGACTCTTAGAAATCCTCTTCCTCTGGGGAAACTCATTTTCTAGTGTTTGAAAAAATGTCACTTGCGATGCCACGTCAAAGAGGGGCAAAATGTAGATGTCCAAAAATATTAATATTATTCTCCCTCTTATTCCTCTAACTATTTAATTCAATCAATTAAATAGTTTCATTTATCAATAGTTTGAATACTATTCTAATGTATTTTATTTAAATACATTTGCCTCCATAAAAACCCCTTTTAATAAATTTATATTTATTAAATCCTCCATATTCCTAATTCTTCTAAAGCATGATTTATTCAAATTCAATTTGGGTTATAATATAAACCCTAGCTAGGAACCTATTAATCCTACCCTAAAGCCTACCCTATTCCTACCCTACTCCTATCACCTCATTTCCTAAGTATGCTTCCACACCTAACTGCCCTTTGACCATGCCTAATGGGTGATTCCTAAGCTTTTTAAGGCTAATGGAATGCTCACCCACATGGAGAGATTCTCTCCAAAATGGGCACCCATTCCTCTTTAATTCCCTCTTACAACTTTGTCTCCTCCTTTGAAATATTGAGCTACCCAATATTAATGCCAATTTTGACTCAAAATTGGCCATATTTTCAAACCCATGTGTCTCCTATGTGGCTCTTATGTGGATTCCACATAGGTTCCACTTCATCTACACCTCTTCCTCTTTCCAAAAATTCTATAAATAGAGGCCTTCTACTCTCATATTTTCATCTCTCAATTTGCATTGTTATCATGCTAGAATTGTCTTAGAATATCATAGTTATTTTCATAATAATGTTAATGTTTCTTGTTTCATGCTTTCCATGCTTAAATCATCTTAGAGATCACATGCTAGGTTCTAAATTAGTTAATGAATCTTAGTTTCTTTATAGCACATGCATATCACCTTTATTTTCATAGCTTAGATTCATCATCTTGAAGAAGATTTTAGACTAGTTCTTCATACTAGATCTTGAATCTTTCTTCTTGTTCTCATAATCTTTGCATTTTTGCATTGGGATCTATTACAATTTGTGTGTTTGAGAGAGCACACCCACATTCATCTAAATAAGAAAATCAAAATGAGTAGATTAGGGTGCTTTTTGTTTACTCATTTTTAGCTTAATCCAATGTTATTTGGTGTCCTCATTATTTTCTTGATCTCTTGAATGCTTTCTTATATGATTTATGTGCTAACCCGCTAACGTTTGCATGTTTGAGATTCCTCCCAATAGGTAGAAGGATTCCTCATACACAAGAACCAGAGGTAGTCCTTGATTGGATAGAGGGACTCGAAAACCATTTTGAGTGTGATGGTATCACTGAGGTTCAAAAGGTGAAGATTGCAAAAGATAGACTGAGAGGGTTTGCACTCACTTGGTGGAAATTCATTCAAGATGACAGAGAGAAGGAAGGGAAAAGGCCCATTTATTCATGGAAGGCTATGGTAGCAAGAGTTAGAGATTCTTATATCCTTGAGGATTATGAAATCTAGTTGCACAAAAGAAGACAAGGTCTAAGGAAGAAGGACCTAGATGTCAACTCATATACTAGAGAATTTTAGAGACTTTGCATGAGGTCAAGAGTAGCAGAGGATGAGAAGGTGAAGGTAGAAAGGTACCTTAGTGGACTTAAATGGACCATTCAAGATGAGATGAGTCTTTTGACTCCAGACACAGTGCATAAATGCCACCAAATTTCTATCAAGGTGGAAGATAAGTTGAAAAAGAAAAAAGATTTAAACACCTCAAGAGGAAGGGGTAGAGGAAGAGACACTAGAGGAAAAAGAGGTGGTTATGGTGGAAGAAACTATGAATCTAAAGGACAAGAAAAGACTAAGATCACTGAACAACATGAAGGAAACTTCAATAGAGGAAGTTCAAGTAGAGGAAGAAACTCTAACAATAGAGGAAGAGGCAGTAGCCAAGGAAGAGGCAAATATTTTTCCAATATAAGTGTTATCACTGTATTCAGTTACGACATCTGACATATAGGTGTCCAGAGAAGGGAAGTACCTCTCAAGGAGGTGAAAAAAGAGTGAACTATGTTCATGAGGAGAAAAGTGGAAAAAAGAACCCTGAAGTTCTATTAGAATCAAAGGAGGGAGAAAACCTGAAGATAAGGAGAACTCCTATCAAAGAGCTAGTGAAAGAAGAACTCAGTCAAAGGAGATCATTGTTCAGAGTAAAGTGTAAGATGATGGGAAAAGTGTGTAGATTCATCATAGAATCAGGGTCAAATGACAACATAGTGGTAGAGGAGGCAGTTAGTATGTTGAAAATGACAAGGATACCCCACACTAGTCCCTATAAGGTAACTTGGCTAAACAAAGGACAACATTTCCTACTTAATGAGAAAGCTTGGGTTGAATTCTCAATTCAGAGATATAAGGATAAAGTTTTATGTGATGTCTTACCTATGGGTTCATGTCACTTGCTCCTATGTAGACCATGGCAATTTGAACAGAAGGAAATGCATGATGGAGTGAAAAATTCATACTCTTTCAAGAAGGACAATAAGACATACAAAATCCAATCACTGTTGGAGGATGCAGAATTGAAGAAAATTGGTCCTAGTGTTCTCATGGTGAGTGAAAAGAGTTCTTAGAGACTTTAAAAGAAGGAGAAGGAGTTGGATTTGCACTGGTGTTAAAACCAAAGGAATTCCAAGAGATGTTAGAGAAGTATGAAGGGATAGTGAGTGATGGACAACCATCAACCCTACCCTCTAAGAGGTCTGTAAGCCATCAGAAAGACCTAATATTAGGATCTACCCTACCTAATAAGGTAGCCTATAAAATGAATCCTCAACAATATGAGGAAATTTCTAGACAAATCCAAGAAATCCTAGAACAAGGCCTTATAAGAAAGAGCATTATTCTTGTGTCATACCCACTATCCTAGCACCCAAAAAGGGAGGAACTTTGAGGTTATGTACAGACTCCAAAGAAATCAATAGGATCACTATTAGGTATAGGTTCCCTATCCCTAGGATAGAAGACCTAATGGAATGTCTAGGAGGAACAAGGTACTTTACAAATATATACCTAAAGAGTGGTTATCATCAAATTAGGGTAAATGAAGGGGATGAGTGGAAAACAACCTTCAAGAATACATAAGGACTCTATTAGTGGCTTGTCAAGCCATTTGGGTTGTCAAATACCCCAT
Organism: Thuja plicata; assembly: GCA_018584345.1. Taxonomy (NCBI): domain Eukaryota; kingdom Viridiplantae; phylum Streptophyta; class Pinopsida; order Cupressales; family Cupressaceae; genus Thuja; species Thuja plicata. The sequence continues at coordinate 721,003 of MU228344.1, forward strand.
CGATATTCATGAGGTTGATGAATGTGGTACTTAAAGAGTACAATGGAAAATTTGTAGTGGTCTACTTAGATGATATACTCATCTATAGTAAGACAAGAGGAGAGCACCTCAAACACCTAGAACTTGTTTTTAAGAAGCTCCAGGAGGAGAAGTTGATGATTGACTTAGAAAAGTGTGATTTTATTAGGACAAGGTTAGTGTACCTTGGTTTTGTGCTATCTTAGGGTAACCTAAAGATGGATCGAAGAAAAGTGGAAGCCATTCTCAATTGGCCTATTCCAAGGATAGCAACTGAGGTAAGATTTTTTCATGGCCTAGCACATTACTATAGAATGTTTATTAAGAAATTTAGTGCAATCTGTGCTCCTATGTTGGACACTATTAAAGGAGGCATGAAGACTAAGTTATTTGGAATGAACAAGCTAACTATGGTTTTGGTATACTAAAAAAAAAGATTGCAACCCAACCAATTTTGGTTTTTCCAAGCTTTTAAAAGTTATTTATAGTGAAGTGTGATGCCATCAATGTGGAAATTGTAGCTATCTTAAGCCGTGAGGGGAGACCAGTAGATTTCCATTTGGAGAAGTTGAGTGAAGCTAAGAATAAGTATTATTCTTATGACCTAGAGATGTATGCTCTAGTTCAAGCACTGAGAAAATGGAGGCGTTATTTTCTTCCCAAAGAGTTCATATTGTTTTCTAAAAAACAAGCATTAAAATTCTTGAAATCCCAAGAGAAACGTAGTCATAAGCATATAATTTGGGTTGAATACCTTCAACCATAGACATAAAATATAAAACATAAGAAGGGGTTACAGAACAAAGTTACAGATGCCTTAAGTAGAAGAGACCTTACTATCTAGGAGATCCAACTATAGAGCATGGGAATAGACATCTTCAAAGATCTATATGGTGATTATAAAGACTTTGCAGACATCTATAAGGTATGTCAAGAATATAAGAATCACTTTCATAGTAAACATTAAGAATATAATTTGAAAAGTAATATTCTATTTAAAGGAAGTCAACTATGTGTCCCTAGAGGGTCTATAAGGGAGAATTTGAATTAGGAGAAACACAATGGTGCATTGAGTGGTCATTTTGTGGTGAGTAAGACACAAGAACTTGTTCAGAGATTTTACTTTTGGCCAAAGATGAATGTTGATATTAGAAAATATTTTGAGAGTTATATTGTGTGTTAGGAGGCCAAGGGAACATATACTAATGATGGCCTATACCAACTAGAACATGGAAATTCTTGAGCATGGACTTTGTCATTAGATTGCCTAAGACAAGACAGGGAATGGATAGTGTGTATGTGATAGTAGACAGATTGAGTAAGATGGCTCACTTTGTGCCCTGTAAGACAAAAAATGATGCTAGCCAAATATCTTCTCTTTTCTTTAAAGAGATAGTCAAAATACATGGATTTCCCTTGATCATTCTGTCAGAGAGAGACACCAAATTTATGAGTCATTTTTTGGAAGACTTGAGAGGCAGAAGTTGGGCACCAAATTATCCTTTGGATCTGAATACCATCCTCAGACTGATGGTGAAACAAAGGTAGTTAATAGGATTCTTGATAATCTCCTAAGATCCTTAAAAAAGGATTATGGTCAGACATGGGACAAGCTCATAGGAAAATTTGAATATGCCTGCAATGATACTGTAAACATGAGCACTAGAAAAATTCCTTTTGAAATCATCTATGACATACACCCTAGAGGCATTTATAAACTCAGAGAACTAAAGGATGGAGTTCAAGGGAGTGTATATGATGATGATTTTTCCTATGGTATGCAAGAAGTTCATGACACAGTCAGGAAGACATTGATTGACAACACTGAGAAGATCAAGAGTAAGGTTGATGAATTAAAAAGGGTTGTCCAATACAAGGTTGGGGATCTAGTGATGGTACACCTCAACAAGGCTAGACTAGAGAAAGAAATCCCACACAAGTTGCAGATGAGAATAATTAGCCCCATCACTATACTGGCCAAGTATGAAGTAGATTCTTATAAGGTGGAGTTACCAGAGAACAGTGGCTTGTCACCTATCTTTAACATTGCAAACTTGGTTCTATACAAGGGATGAATCCCTGATCTAGATCAGAGCTTGACTAAAGTCATCCAAGAGGTAGAAGAACTCCATTTTCCATCTACACCAGTCAAGAAGGTAGTGAAACAAGTATTAAAAAGAACACTTACTGAAATGGAAAGGACAACTGGATGTATATGCAACTAGGATAAAGGAGTCATAGTTCAAAAACATGGGCATTGATCCCGACTTACTCAATCTAAGGGTGGATTGAAATTTTTCACTTGGGGAGGATGGTGCAGGAGCACCTAGGATAACCACTAAACCCTAGATTTTTTGGCTTTTAACTGATGTTAGCCAAGTAAGTGTGTGTTTTTAATTTGGACCTTATTAGTTCTTATAAGGTCTGTTACTAGGTGGATGGATAGTTAGTGTCTAATCCAACCTAGTCTAGTTAGGTTTCTTTAATGCATATTTTTGGTCTAAATGGGGAAACATGGTCTAAATCTGTCCTAGACCTTAGCATAGAAAGAAAAATGCTTTTCTAGGCTTTTATGATGTTGGTTCATTGAACCATATGGGTTAGAGGCCCTACAAGATAGGATTGAGGTATAAATGCAAGTATGCTAAAAAGTTGTCATGACAACATTTGCAACTTTTTGCAAATGTTGCATGCAACTCGACAACATTGGGTTCCCCTCATTTTAGGAGTGGGAAATTAATGTATAATACCTAGAAACATGGAAGAATCATCTTAAGTATGTATGTGGCTCATTTCCCAAGTAGAAGGAGACTATAAACAAGTTTTTTTGAATAGGAAGCAACTCTGCAATTCTATATTTTCGGCAATATTTGAGCATTTTGAGTTATTGAGAAATTAGATGGATTGAAATAATAAATTTAATGTTAGATATTTTTTGAGTTGGTAGATACAATAATTTTTTATTCATTGTGAAATTACTATAGATTTAGTTTAGTAGCATTAATAAATTGATTAGGATTTAGGGAGTCTGTTGGTTCAGTTTAGAGTCATTTGTGTTTCCATGACTCCCCCATGAAATCTAACAATTGGAATCTCCTAAGGGTAGATGAATGTTTTATGGGAGCCTATGTATAGTGTATATATGAAAGGAGAGGTCTTGAAGAGATGAGATACTATTTTTAGAGTTATGCCCTAGGCGAACAATGTTTGTCTAGTTAGGTGTGTAATAAAGTAAGAATCAAGTACCATTGAAAAGGAGTGTGTGAGGGAAAGAAACCAAGTGTGTTTCCTGAAGCCTTTGGGTCTAATTGAACCCTTCTGATGATCCTAGATCCTATCTAATCCATCCTAACACTTTTCTAACACAAAATCAAAGTTTTAGTGTCAATGCTTAGAAATAGGGCTAAAAGAGCTACATTTCAAGACAATAGTCTAGAGATTGTTTAAGGAGATAAAACCTTGAAAATATTGATGGTCTTGGAAAAGGGTATCCAAGTCCTAAGTTATTTTTTAGGTTTGTGTGGAATTTTTTGACAAGAAACCATAAAAACCCTCTAGATAGGGATAATAGGGCTACTGGGCCTAATAGAGTCAAAAGTATTGTGAAGGTGGAACTTGATCACTTTGGGATAGAAGACCCATTAAAATGGGATTCAAAAGATTTCATATGGATGTATTTAAGGTGGAAATGTCCTTTCTAGCACTTGTATGGATGTTTGGGAAGAATTTACCTTGGAATCATCCAAGGAAGTATAGAGGCAAAGAGCACTTTCAATGGTTGAAAAATTTCAAGATTGGGCACAAAGAAACTAGCTCCTAGTCTGGAGTTGGAATAGACTTGAGGTGTGAGAACTCAAGGCTTTTATGGATTCTAGAAGGGAATTTGGATCCTAGGTGGACTAAAGCAAGTTAAGACCTTAGTTGAGTGTGTGCAATCCAATCTTGGGACTCTTCCATCAACTCCCTTTCTAAGCACACAAACTCTGATACCAATTGTTATAAATAACTGAGAGGGGAGGGGTGTGAATCAGTGGCCTAAAAAATATTCCAATAAATTAACCCAAAAAATTAGTACCACAATATTAATCTTGTAGTTATCTTTAGTCCTACAAGATGTATGCCTTCAATTAAACTTATCAAATAACTACTCTTTGAAGTTCACTTTTAAACCTTTTTCTTACTATTTACTGAATAGAAGTCTTTGATTTACTGAAAATAGTAAATTTCTTAGTTTATATCAATCAATCCAGATTAGTTATGTATAATGCCAAACACTAAAGTAATGACTCATAAACACATTGACACATGGATTTTTAATGTGGAAACCTTGTTAAAGGAAAATCCACTTGGGACTAGTAACCCAAAATTTTAACTCTTCAGAAGTGATTTTGGTGAAGAGCCAACCCTGTTAAAGGTTACAGACACACTGTTAGGTGTGACCATTTAAGAGGATTTAAATTGAATAGTTTGTCACTTGATATCGGGCATCTCTATGCTACCTTCTATGACCAAACTGAGTGTAGTTTGTCAAATGGTATCTATCATTTCATGCTATCTTCATGATCAAACTTTTAGATACTCCTTAGGATGTATCTCAATATAGAAAGGATCTTTAAATCCCACTCGGTTAAGAGAATTTCTTAATCAATGGTTAAACTAAAATATTAAATTATCTACTCACATATACAACTTAGATTTGTAGATATTTAGATTTATTGTAAGCTCATTATGTTGGAAAGTTGACTCCCAAAGGATATATGACTTATTTTGTGTTGTCATTATGGCAACAAAGTCATATTAAGTTACTGTCAAGAAAGACAAAATGATTAAGTATGGAAAATAGGGTAGACAAAGATATACAACGATCAGCACATCAGCGCACGTGTGAGAGATTGAATGAGAATATGTGCACTTAGATATATGTTCTATGACATGTGTACATACTAGGTCCAGACACGCATGGTATGGAATGATCGTACGGATAAGCTATAGGAAGAACAATACTACTACAGTTTAGAAAATATAGCATGGAGCTGACTTAGGTTTTTGGATCATCGTGAATTGTTTTGTTGTGTAAAGGCCAAGCACCTTTGATTATATGTTTGTAATAATGTATTTAGTCTTGTTATAAACACGCTTAAGATAATTTGTTTGGAAGCATTGTGTATTATGTTTTTAGGGCCAACTATAGTATTGTTTTGGGTCGTATCTATTCAGACATGAACATATAAATATTTAATGTAAATGTATATTACAAATATTGAAGAATATGCATGAGAAATACATAGAAGAGAAGTATAGTGAAGTCAGTATGAGATAAAGCTCTTTAAGAGAGTAAGAGCATCAATGCATAAATGGAACTGATCAGACAATAATGTCATCACAGTAGTTTATTTTTTATATAGTGTATATCAACTATCAGAAGGTTGTAGCCTTCATCTTATTACACAGTGAGGTTTGAAAATAAGTAATACACCTTTAACAAGGTTTTATAATAGACTCCTAATAGGGTCATTGTACTTCAATTGTAAAGACTGATCGTAACAGGACAAAGGAACTTTAACAGGTTCATTATACTCGTGCAACATTTGTGGGTACTAATTCCCACCGGGGTTTACCTCTGATCAAGGTTTCCCCATAATCAAATCATGTGTTATGAGTTCTTGTATTAAGATTCATCGAATGTATGTTTGATTTATATTTAAAGTGCTGAAATATAAATAGTTGACAAACACTGATTCACCCCCTCTCTCGGTGTTTCTAACAATTGGTATCAGAGCTTTGGTCCTCTGAAAGAAATTTTAACCACTTGAGGAGATCATGGAATCAGCAAAAGTAAAACATTTGAAAAATAATCTTGAAGCATCTCTTGAAGATCTAGACAGATCTAAAAAAGAAAATGAAGAACTTAGATTGAAAGTTGATGGCGCACAAATGCTTATCAAGAAATTGAGAAAAGATTTGAAAGATTGTTCTACAAGTGATTTAGGGAAAATAGTCAAAAAGATGAATGAAGAGAACATGTCTCTGAAAGATAAAATTGAAAATCTGGATGAACAACTAACAGACAGTAAAATTTCTATTGAAGAAAATATCAAAGAAAGCAAACAATTAGAAGATGAACTTTTGCAAGAAAACATGAAAGTCTTGGAATTGGAAAACATAAAGAAAAAGATGAAATTTGAATTAATAGAAACAAAGGATAAGATTGATAAACTCCACACAAGTTTTGATTTACTTCAATCTCAGCTCTATGAACAAAAGCTAAAAGGTGACACTACTGGTGTTGGATATAGTGTAGCACAAGTTGAAATCGATTCATTGAAAGAAAGAAAGAAAGAAAGAAAGAAAGCTCATGAAGCATCTTCAGAAGAAAAGAAAGTTGAAAATGTAACAGAAACTAAAACAGATCCACCCAAAGGAGAAATCAAGAAAGTCAACAGATCTTGTTATGCATGTAATAAATATGGGAATTTGGAAAGAGATTGCAAAGAGGTAAGACCTTTCAATGGTTATTATTACTCCTATAATAAGTTTGGTCACAGGGCTATACATTGCAGAACAAATCAAAGAAATTAGTCACAGCAGAATCAGAGAAATCAGCCTCAGAGAAATTTAAAGAACATTACATGTCAGATATGTAATTATAATGAACACACAGAAAAGCAGTGCAACATGATGAACAAAAACATCAGACCTCCTATCATTTGTCACACAAGTGGAAAGGTTGGACATATCTCAAGGTTTTGTAGATCCAGAACTCAAAAACAAGAGGATCCTAAGAAATCACTATTTGAAGAAGCAGAAGTCAAGCTAGTTCAAGAAAAAGAAGATTCAAGAAAAATTTGGTTTGAAGTGAAGAAGGAAAATGCAGAGAACAAAATAGTTGATGCATCCATAGTGGACACATCCTCTACTTCTGGTTGAATATACCTTCTTAGTCTTAGGGGGAGCTATTCTATCTCAGAACCCCTGCATGGCTGGTATACTCACCTCCAAGTATGCACCTATGGATACATGCTTATGATCCCATGATATAGTAGTATGCATACACGCATTGTCTATAATGCATTCTGAAACAAAGTTTGAAACTCTATGTGAAAACTGTGTATGATTGCAAACACTAAATGCAATAACCTTTATAAAAAGATGTAAATGTTTGATCTTCTTGACATTTGCATTCAAGATCATAGAATTTGGAGAGCACAGGAGAACTAAGCATCAAATCACGGAATCAAAATATATTTGGTGACCTTAAGTAAATGGATAAGAAGTTGGAACAGAACCCTAGCAGTCGCGCCATTTTGTATTATCGTGAAACCCTACTTAATCAAGTTCCAAGTAAGTATGGAAACACCATTTGTTTTTAACACTGCTAAGAGTAAGAGATTTGTCTTTAAGAAGCATCCATTCAAGTCCATTCTAGATGATGTTGAAGGATCATTCTCCAAAACTCCACTCGGAGTCATGCACGTGGAAGATATTCATGCATACATCTACTGCAAGAAGGAAATAGTAGGAGACAACAACATAGCTACTCTCATGGGATCCATGATAAAACCAGACTACTCATTCAAGGATGAATTCATGCATCTAACTGATAACCCTAAATTTGAGTACTCCAATACACATGAGTTTTATGAGCCAGAATGGGTGAAGATATTACTGAGTAGAATACATGATGACCTTTTTTGGATTGGTGAGGTTGATGTCCACATCACTTTTGACCTAATCCATGAATTAACCAGACTTCCTAAAACTGGACTAGTTCTTCCTACTGACAAGGATTTCAAGAAGCAAGTTGAAAAAGTATGTTTATCTAGAAGTGACAAGCACGGTATGACAGTTGATCCTATCAAGGAAGATGACATAAAGCTTCTAACTATGATACTTGGTTACAAGTTATAGCATGCAAGTAGACTAATTAGTGTGTCAGTAGCCATAGTTCTAGAAGCTATAAGGATGGTGAAGGATAACACTCAGTACAATCTATGTGAGATATTGTGTGCTCAATTGATTGACAACATTCAAGTTATCAAGCATTACAAGAACAAGACATTCAGGTTTGGGTCTTTGATCATCTACTTGTACTTCCACATTGTTGGTAAGGTTGGAAATCTTTACCTAGATAGAAGAAAACCTACAATGTCTCAGATTTCACTTAAAGCCACATCAGAGAGTAGTGTGAAAGATGCCATGGACATGGATATAAAAACATTCAGGATCAAGATGCAGAAAAGGTTCAGATTATCTTAGAAGATAGTTGATAAATATAAGGAGACCATATGTTTCATGGTAGAAATAGATTGCAGTTGTATGGAGGTAGTTGAACCTAGAACCAAATGGATTCACCCACTTGGTTATGAAGTGGAGGAACATGTGTTAGAAGGATATGCACAAGTTCTCTTGTATGTGCCCAAAGATCCTAATGAGCCCAGGTGGGGCACTTACAGAGAGAAGACTAATAAAGTTGATTCTGTATTATACAATGTTGATAACAAAAGGAAGGCATCCAAAATTACATCTAGCATCCTAAGAGTTAGTGTAATCACACAAGAAGACTTAGATAAAGCCAAGGAAGCTAAGATTACAAACAAACTTGATAAGACTGATGACATCCAGAAGAAGAATAAAATAGAGAGCACCTTTTTTCCCTCTACCACCATTGACCTAGACTCATCTCCACCTTCTATACCAAGCAATAAGTCTAGAGGAAGGAAGAAATCACCCACAGGTCACCCATCCTCAAGAACTAAATGGAGCACAGTAAGAAATACTCAAGCTCCTCCTGAAGTAGGTTTTAGACCTAGTCTAAATGTCCTAAAGAATAGGATTGTTAATGAAGGAAGAATAGACATAATTCCTAAGGTTTATAACAAGTATCAAGAGATAGATAAATCTGAGATACATTTTATGATCATCTCTCGTATGATTAAGTTTAATAAATCAGTTATAGAACTCAAGACAGTGATACCTGATAAGTTATGGAACATACTAGAAATAATGAAGAGACATGAAATTGAGGAAGATATGAGGATAAGAGAAGAAACATTGGATAATATTCTCCCTGTATGCTCACATGATGAGAAGTCAATTATGTTAGATCTGGTGAAACCTCATCTAAGAACTAAGACAAGAACACTTCATATTATGAACAAGGAATACGAGTTAGTTGGCAAAGAGATAGAAAAAGATTTTGCACAAGTGTTTATGGATAGACACATGTATCCATCAATGGCGCCTACAACAAGGGTAACTCCAGCTCCTCCCAAACAGGTTATAGAACTAGTGATTCAAAATGCACCTATGATAGGTCCACAAGTTTCAGCGCACTCAGTTTCAATAACTTTTGATACAAAAAAAGACTCAGAAGATACTATAGTGATTGATGATATCAAGATATCCATGAAAGCATCTAACAATGACATGGACAAAGTTGATAAAGCATTTGTAAGCAATGAAAAGATGTGCACTGATGATACATCTTTACAACAAGATGAATTTCCCTCCAATGATCCATTAGACTTGAATAAAGAGAAAGATACTCAAGATAATGAGACACCAGTCAAGGAGATACCAGTAAAGAGTGAATGCATGGACACCAGTCAAAATACTATATTCACTCCATATACTTTACCATCTACTTCATTGTTGTCAAGCTTAACTCTTGACTTGGCAAGTCTAGATGCGTGGGGAGAAGAAGACTTAATGAAGATCAGTGTTATAGCTATGGAAAAAGCCAAAGAGAAACAAGTTATGAGGAACCCTCTCTTCTTGGAATTAGTAAACATCTTGAATGATCTAGTGCCCATAGACATGAAAGTAGCCAAGATTTAATCAGTTGAAGATGTCAACCACATTCTAACAAGCTTCAAAGAACACTTTACAGACCTAGTAGACTCTGCTACTAGAATTACAGAAGATGAGTATAAAAAGGAGAGATTGAATGAATTGGTAAAGAATTTCACCTTAGACTTAAAATCTTTAAAGATTGGGCAATCTATATTGAAAGAGTTGGTAGCTAAAGGTAAGAAAGTTATAGGAAACTGCATGGACAGAGTGAAATTCACCTCTAAACATATCAAAAAGATAGAAGAGGCAGAGATCATGGTGGACATTATTAGAAAATTAGTTGAGACATCCACCCAAGACATGAACATCTATAACAATGTCTATCAAGGATAGTTGGACAAAATTGTAAAAGAAAAATTTGAGATCAATAAGATAAGAATCAGACAGACCCAAGAATGCTCTAGCACCCTCTCTAGTAGTTTTGGAAGTTAATGTTAGAGTAATAGTCTATCGGGGTTACTAATTTAAATCATTATGATCTAATTAGTAACTTCCCTATTCACTCTAGTTTGCTTAAGCTAACCTTAGGTAGTTTCTATTTCTGTTAGTTTCCCT
>MU228344.1:733666-758917 GCA_018584345.1 Thuja plicata
GTCCGCTTTGTAATTCTTAAGGAGTTTGTAAATCATTTATTGTTGAATATAGAAGATAATTTCTATCAACATGCTTTTTCATTCTCTGGCCTATCGGCCGCCATAGCTTCTGTTTCTTCTATCTTCTATCTTCATTCTCGTAGAAGTTTTGCATGCAGGGTTCTTGGGTAGATTGATGTTCATCAATCTCAACAGTTGACATCAAATAGTTTGAGGCCACCATTATCACATATGATCAAGGTCCCTGCATGGATATGATAAAGATGGAGAAGTTAACATATTTCCTATGTGCCCATCTCCAAACAGTTGATGCAATGAAGGTATTCTGGCAGAAAGAGATCTAATCTCTTCAAATTGTGTATCCAGATGTATACTTGGAGTAAGTACCTAGAGACTTACATTTTTGTACACCTTTGTCATTAATGTCAAAGGGGGAGTAATGTATGTATGTGTATATATGGAGAGTAATATATGTACAATTTTTTGTGTTAAGTCATTTTGAGTAACTTGGCCACATTCCTTTGTTGCCATTAATGACAAAGGGGGAGATTGTTGGCAAGTTGACTCCCAGAGGATATATGACTTATTTTGTGTTGTCATTATGGCAACAAAGTCATATTAAGTTACTATCAAGAAAGACAAAATGAATAAGTATAGAAAATAGGGCAGACAAAGATATATAATGATCAGCACATCAGCGCACGTGTGAGAGATTGAATTAGAATATACGCGCTTAGATATATGTTCTATGACATGTATATGTATACTAAGTCTAGACACACATGATACAAAATGATAGTATGGATAAGCTACAGGAAGAACAGTACTACTGCAGTTGATAAAATAGAGCATGGAGCCGACTTAGGTTTTTTTATTAGCATGAATTGTTTGGTTGTGTAAGGGGCAATCGCCTTTGATTATATGTTTGTAATAATGTATTTAGTCTTGTTGTAAACACACTTAAGCCAATTTGTTTGGAAGCATTGTGTATTATGTTTTTAGGGACGACTATAGTCTTGTTTTGGGTTGTGTCTATTCATACATGAACATATAAATATGTAATGTAAATGTATATTACAAGTATCAAAGAATATGCATGAGAAATTCATAGAATAGCAGTATAGTGAAGTTAGTATGAGATAAAGCTCTTTAAGAGAGTAAGAGCATCAGTGCATAAACAGAACTGATCAGACAACAGTGTCATCACAAAAGTTCATTTTTGATATAGTGTATATCAACTATCAGAAGGTTGTAGCCTTCATCTTATTGGGCAGTGAGCTCAGGCAGTGAGCCATACACCTTTAATAGGGTTTTATAATAGACTCCTAACATGGTCATTGTACTTGTATTGTAAAGACTTCTCCAAACAGGGCAAAGGAATTTTAAAAGGTTTATTATACTAGTGCAACATTTGTGGGTACTGATTCCCACTGGGGTTTTCCTCTGATCAAAGTTTCCCCATAATCAAATCATGTGTTATGAGTTCTTGTATTAAGCTTCATTGAATGCATATTTGATTTATGTTTAAAGTGCTGAAATATAAATAGTTGACAAACACTGATACACCCCCCCCTCTCAGTGTTTCTAACACATTATACCTTTCTGGTCATTTTATCTTTTCAATACCTTTGCTCCACTTCTTTCTGCTTGGTGATGTTGTGCTTCTTTGTTGCTCACTATCCGCATAAATCTTTAGCTCTTTCCTCAACTTGAATGATCAGGACTGTATGAAGTTGTTCTTCATCAATTTCTATTCAGCATCCTCTTTTTCTATTACTCCCCTTCTTTAATAATTAATTAGATTGTCTATTTATAGACATGATATTACCATTTCTCACTTCTTGATTTTCTTGTTCTTGGCGTGATCCACAATCTTAGACAATCTTGCTTAAAGATTTACTCCTATTTTATCTTGTAGAAATATTCTTGCCAACTAGATAAAACAACTTTACATCTTTTACTTATCTCTATCTTTAATTTGTCAATAAAAACAATGCTAACAACATGTTAAGTCTATCTTTAGCTCTACCAGCTAAGTATTTTGTCATTTCTGAACTTAAGTTAATTTTGATGTTTTAACTCTTTGATAGCTTTGGTCAACACTTTAGTTCTCATTGGCCTTCTCTATTTGTGTTGTCTATCTGTAAGGGTTGTCTATCCTTTAGGCATCACTATGAAGTTTTTCTCATCGGGTAACAATGTAATTCTGGTCATCGGTCATGCTTGTGATTCTACTCATCAATAATGCTTGTATGTTTTCTTGCTCAGGCATCACTATGACTTTTCTCTCATGTTTCTTTGTCCTTCAGGTTCCACTAGCCGTCGGTGTTTGTAGTCACTTAGTGAATGTTGATCTTTTATGCATTAGTGAAAGGATAATCTTTATTTCTCTGATTGTCTGAAGTCTTTGACACTTTGAATATAATCAATCAGATTATATCAAGTTGACATCAATGAAAATACAATCCATTAACTGATTTAATGACTTACATTACCTTTCTGCATTTCGGTGTCACCAACTTGACATCTGCAAACATTCAATTAGTTATATGTCATCAGTTTCATCATACTTAATATAAGTTATTTCATATTTGAGTCTCTCCTTTGTGCTATCTATCGAGTTGTATATTTTCTGGCTTACTATACAAGTCCAACTTATGCATATATGTATTCCATAGGTATTTGATTTTAGATCAAATTAAAATCCTTTGGATATTAAATTGATTCTACCTGGATATCTACTTCAGGATCTTGTAGTGTGTGATCTAAGAGTTCTTATGTTTATGACTTTGAACCTTTGCCAATAAGGTGTTTTAGTTTCAGTATTGTATCTAGGATTTATCCCAATGGATAAGGCACTGATCTAGAATTAGTATTTCTATTGAGATACATATCTAAATGGTCTGGCTATGTTCTATCCCAAAATTATAATCAAACTCATAACCAAATTATTTACTTTTTAGTTGTTGTTGTTCTTATTCCACTAATGGTAATGGAGATTCAATGAATGCTAGGTTGGCATTTAGTACTTACTTACCATTTATCTATTGTTCAAATCCATAAATAGAAGGTGTTGTAAAGAATTGAGTTTAGTCTAGATTAGGTGTACCTACCTAGGTTTTGTAGAGCTAGAAGTGCAGGGGGCAGTCTTGACCCTATGGTTGGTCCAGCTATTTTATATAGCTTTCATACTTGGAGCTAACCCCTCCTAACATCAGTCTTAAGATATATTGGTTTCTTTTTGAAGCGTAACAGTTTTAAACACCAACATAACCTCAAGGTGGCCATGCTTATATTAGGTGAGTAAAGAAGTTACACCTATTCCTCTGCCACCAATCAAAACCTATTTCTCTCCCTCTCTATTTTGATTATATGCATCATCAAAGCTAATCATAGCAATGATTAGAATAGAGTTATTAATTAGGAGATCCGATAGGAGATATATTGTCTAATAAGTGAAGTTTTTTAATGTATGATCTGGTCAGACAGAAAATGGTACAATCAAATGTGATGCCAAAAGAGGCATCCATGGTTATGATAAGTAAGTTGTAGCATTGTAGGATGGGCGTAATTGTAGTTTCCTTTAGTAAACAACCCATACAGATAGTTAAAAGAGTTTTCATTCGAGCATGAGGATAAAAACATCTAGGCCTTTAATAAATGATGACTAACTATGGGCATATTATGACAGTAAGTATTTTTCCTCTTAAATTAGATAAAAACTTCTTTTGATTTTTTATTACTTCCTTTTCCCATCCTAAAACACGCTACTCTTCCATTCTATTCATAAAAAATGGTTATATAAAAAGATTATAAAATAAACTTTAAAAATAAATATTAATTTTTAATGAAATGAAATTTTTTTTTTAAATATAAAGTAAAATCATCAATTATGATTATATAATATAAATAAATAAATAAATATCAATTTTAAATTATAAGCATCTATAAAACAAATTTCCTATTTAAAAATTAAAAAGTTACACATATAATTATATAAAAACTTAGTTCTATAATAAATTAAAAATCATTTAATCATATTCACTTAAACACTTCATCTTTATTTATATAAAGTTAATAAAATATATTTACAAAATAATTCATATTTTGCAACTTTTATTGTACTTATACTTCAAATATTTAAAAACATTCATAATATTTTTTAAAGCATTACAAATTTTAAAAAAATAAACAATAGAATTAATCCCATCTTAGTCAATATCGCTGAGGCACTCACTAATAGGACCCGGTGCAAATTTCCCGCCCCATAGCTAGTGCCCAGCCAATAGGCTTTGTGTAAGTTTGGAAGGCTTTGTCATTAAAACAAAGTTATTCATTAGTACAAAGTGAATGGGGGAGTAAGTCCTAAGGCGATTCCCATCATAGCTGAGCTCTAACTACAGCCAAATTTGGCTACCACTAGCAGCACCGCCCGAGCATGGCCCACCACTTATCCACCACCTATGGCCATTGTTGCTCAGCACACCCATGCCATAGCCGAAGACATTGGCACATCTGCCACCTCTGCCACGCAAGAAGTATGATCTGCCACATCAAAGCACAGGGTGACACGTGGGTCAGAACCATTTCATTGGCCACATCATCCATAAAGTGCCATATCATCAAGTTTGAGCATAGTCAACTATACGGAAGGACACATCGGCGCTCAGTTAGCAAGCCTAGACTTTTTTTTCAGGCGGGATATTTGAATGTGATAAATTGGACAGGTGTAAAATATTCATCTATAAAGACTTGTTGGCATCCTGCGACGCCCATACAACCATGAAATTTAAGACACTATTTTAATGACATCAGCACATGGTTGAAATTTCTCACCCCTCTCCATTGCAGTTTTTTAATTTAAAGTTCAACTTCAAGGCTGATATCTTGCTCATATTTGCTCCTTTTCTCAAGCAATTTTTTTTATTTGGGTTAAAATTTTCTGAAGACTATTGTAGTGGACTTAGTTGTTTATTTTGGTTTCCATATTGATCAAAATATGCATATTATCATGACTCTAAGTGTCTAATCCTATATTTTGCAACTTCCAAAGCTTCGTTTGGGCACATACGATAACATTTTTAGGTGTAATCTTTTTTGAAAGTGCATGCTTTTTCATCTGCAATCAATTTTTAGTCATTTAGAGTGGAAATATCACTTTAATAAATAGTTCATTTTGTGTGAGGAACCTCCTACCGCAATATGATGAACATGCATGAAATAATAGAAATATAGAGCAACAGTAGAATTTAGAGTGAATCTATTGATCGCAGGCCACTTCGAGGCGGTAACCTCCTTTGAGAAAGCTCAATACAATAAATTTGTTGGTACCATAAAAACCCTCAAAACACACTTATATACTAAGTACAATCTAGAAAAGTATTACTACCTATGCATGTGGGGTAATAAATATACTCACGGGATGACTTACAAAGCATATGCGTCCAACAACACTACACTAACAAAATAAACAGAAGGAACACACAGGTTCCTAACATCCCCTCTCTCTTAGAAAAAAGCTTTGTCCTCAAAGCTTAAGGTGTGGAAATTATCGCTGAATCTGAAGAAGGGGTTCCCATGTAGCATCCTCTAGTTGCATTTCGTGCCATTGAATCAAGACCTCAGAGATGGAGCGAGAGAGAAACTGAAAAGTGTGTCGGTCAAGGATTGCCTCAGGCTCCAAGATAATGGATCCTTCCTTATCCATTTCAGGTAGAGAAGTTTGTGCTCTGATGTTGGTGCCCAGAAATCCCTTGAGACAAGAAAAGTGAAATACTGGATGAATGCAAGAAGAAGGAGGAAGTTCTAGTTTATAAGCAACTAAACCAATCTTTTGGAGAACCTTATATGGCCCATAAAATTTTGGGGCCAGCTTATGAAACACTTTAAGCTTTAGGGAGGATTGCTTATATGGATGTAGATGACCAAAAACCATATCCCCAACTTGAAACGAGCGCTTAGAACAATGTTGATCTACCTACTATTTCATTCAATTTCGGTCCATGTGAAGATTATCTTGTAAGGTGCGAAGAATTTGATCCCTGGAGTAGAGAACTGTGTCAACTGCCTGGACTGGTGAGCTATTGGGAGCATAGGGAAGGAGCACTATAGGTGCCTTACAATAGACTGCCTCATATGGAGTCATTTTAGATGCAGTGTGGCAAGAGGTATTATACCACCATTTAGCTAGAGGAAACCACTTGGCTCACTGATGTTGTTGTTTAGAAGTGAAGCAACGAAGATAAGTTTCCAGGCATTTGTTGACAATTTCAGTCTGACCATTGGTTTGTGGGTGATAACCTGAACTCATCTTCATTTTGGTACCAGTTTTATAAAAAAATTCAGTCCAAAAATGACTGTAAAATTTGCATCGTGATCTGATATAATGGAAGAAGGGAGGCCATGAAGATGGAAGATCTGGTCCATGAATATTTGTGCAACTGAGGAGGTAGTATAGGGGTGTTTGAGGGCCCAAAAATGACTATATTTGGAGAGAAGATCAACCACAACCAAGATCACTATCTTGCTACCTGAATTAGGAAGCCCTTCAATGAAATCCATAGAAATATCAATCCAAATCCGTGTAGGGATGGGCAAGGGTTCCAGCAATCCAGAGAGGAGGGTCATTTCACCCTTGTAGCGTTGGCAGGTATCACATTCAGCCACTATCTATTGAATCATCTATTTCATTCCTTTCCAAAAGAAGTTCTGCCTTGCCCGCTCATAAGTTTTGAGGAACCCAGAGTGTCATGCCAAAGGAGAGACATGGAGTTCATAAAAGACAACCTATTGTAGATATGGATTCTAAGGAAGCACTAGAAGACCCTTGTATCAGAGAGAAGCACCATCCCAAGAGTAATGTGGTACATCAGAAGGATTATTGGCCAACTAGTGAATGATTTGAGATAAAGAGGAGTCACTAACATAGCCTCACTGAACAGATTCTAACCAATTGGGAATTGGCATAGAAATAGCTAAAAGGGAAGCTTAATCATCAAATGTGTGAGAAAGAACATCTACCACAATATTGTCCTTACCCTTCTTGTAGGTGATCTCATAATAACACCCCATGAGTTTGCTGACCCATTTCTATTGTGCAGGGGAGGATACTCGTTGTTCCAAGAAGTAGTTTAGACTTTGGTGATTGGTCTTGATGCTAAAATGACTCCCTAGGAGGTATGGTTTCCACTTCTGTACAACATGCAAAATAGCCATCATTTCTTTTTCATAAGTAGATAGGGCTACATTCTTACCAGAAAGGGCTTTGCTAGTAAATGCAATAGGATGGTCATCTTGAAGGAGAACAACACCCAGTCCATTGCCGCAAGTATCACTCTAAATAGTGAAGGGCTAGGAAAAATTTGGCATAGCAAGAACAGGTGTCAGCAACATGGGTCCAGGTAAAAGCATCCTTTTTTAACATAGTTGTGAATGGTGCTGCAATCTTCCTGTAATTCTTCACAAACTTGCGGTAGTAGCCAATCAGCCAAAAAAAATCCTAAAGGCTCTTGAGAGTTTGAGGATGCGGCCAATTTTTCATGGAATCTATTTTTGTAGGATCCACCCGAACCCCTTGGTGTGCAAAAATACGCTTGAGATACTCCACATCCTCCTGGCCAAACACACATTTATACTGTCTTACATAGAGTTGATGATCAGAGAGAAGTTGCATTAAGAGCTCCAGATGATGGAGATGCTCAGCCTAGGTTTTGCTATAGATGCAGATATCATTGAAGGAGACCAATATGAATTTCAGGAAATATGGCCAAAATATTTTATTCATCACTGCCTGAAATGTTGAAGGAGCAGTAGTGAGGCCAAAGGGCATGACTAAAAGTTCATAGTGACCATCATGTGTGCGGAAGGCTATTTTAGGGATATCCTCCTTGTTATGCCCTGCATCCCCATCCCTACATTTTGTGTGCAAAATGTTGGGTCCCCCTTTATTGTTTTCTTCTTTTGGCTCTCGCCCTGCCTTTTGCCTTTGTTTCTTTGTTTTCCTTCTCCAAGTTTTCTATCCCATGGCATTGGTCTTGCTTTTTTTTTTTGTCCCTCATGTCTCTGGGGCCCGGTCCCAGAGTTGGTCGTTCCTTGTCCAAGAGCCAGACCCCGGACTCTGGGATTCCCCGTCATGATGTCTTCTTTTTGTAAGAGGGTATGGTCGCACGAAATCCCTAGGCCTGGAGTCCAAAGCTCTTCTTGTTCTTGAATTTGTGGAAGGAAAGGTAACTTTCTTTTCACCTCGGGTATAAATAGGAATCACCTATCATTTTAACAGTTAACACGATTAAAACACTTAAGCGATTTCAGAGTGATTGAAAGGCGATTTGAGTGTGAGAATTGAGTGCATGCTTCTTTGAGCTTAGTGAGTAACAACAAGGTGATCTTCTATAGTTGTGCATGATGTTCAAAGGTGGAGATTGTTGTAGAGCATCTAGGGTGCCCTTTCCTTGCCTTTCTTCAGATTTCAGTTTGGTGTCTCTATTTCTTTCCTTCATTTTCCTACTTTTTGTTGTGGTTTGTTTGCATTTTATGTTTTGTCTGTTGGTGTTGTTTTTGTGTTTCGGTCATCTGGTTCACCGCCCGTTAGTGGGTCAGCTTTGCCAAAGGGTTGTCTGCCCTCTGTGTAGTATAAGATATTGTAGATTTTGTACATTTTCTGCACCATTTTGAATAGGGTGGTCATTCTGTGTTGTCTTTCTACCATAAATTCAGTGTTTCATGTATATCCTTCTATTTTCCATGTATATACCTTTTGGCTCTACTGTGCATAGATGTATATTTTGTGTATATTCATACGGTCTCGCGTGGAGCTTGTCATGCTCCATCTATTTTCTGATCAAATTTGTGAGCTCATTCAAGGAAGAATACCACCTGGTTGAAACTCGACTCTCGAGGGGACTCTTGTGACCAGGTCCGCCAACAGAGGTAAGTTGTCACCAGGTACCGGGGTACCGGCCAACTTCGCCTGTAAAGGTTATCTAGAGAAATGAGATTCTCTGGGCCTCCAAGCACGTGAGAGTCAAGTCTCAATGGTGCGGAGCTCAGTTGGGAGATGTGACTATTTTCTAGGGGGATAGCTGGTTATCTTTAACTCGTTCTCTCTGGGATTCAAGTAAGTAGGGTTTCCTACAAGTGCGTGTTCACTTAACAAATAAAATTCAAAAGAGACACTACTGAGTTAGAAACATTTTCATCTACCTATAGGTA
Organism: Thuja plicata; assembly: GCA_018584345.1. NCBI lineage: Eukaryota > Viridiplantae > Streptophyta > Pinopsida > Cupressales > Cupressaceae > Thuja > Thuja plicata. The sequence goes on from MU228344.1 coordinate 742,877, forward strand.
TGCTCAAACGTCTAAGACATCAACAATGCTCTAACATACTACACTAAATACCAAAGAAATATACAACCATTAGTTCATATTTTATCAGTAGCAAAGGAAAGGAGGTCATTAATCTACTTTAAGTATCATAGCAAAGGACATGAAGAACATAAAGCACAAAATATCGTTAACCTAGAAGATAGAATGCAGACAACATCATTGAGAAAATTTGTCCTTCTTCATTAACATTTCTTCTAGCAAGCACTGGTGCATGGTACAATGGTGGCTCCAAGGGAGCATATAACTACTGAAAAACTTAGAAACTATGGAGCATTGAGCTCTACAACTAAGAACTGAGAAAGAATCATATTGCTATGAACTTTGGACTGCAAAATCATCAATTTTTCCAACCCTTGGAATGAGGCTGGACTTACTATTTATACACATCTTTCTATCTAACCCTAATCCTAATTTATCTTACACTTTACAATAGAATACATTATCCGGTGGCCGGTACTACCTGCACCACGTTACAAAAGACCTCGAGACAGAGAAGGTCTAACATGTTAGAAGAATAAGACAAGAAGGATGGAGTGGAAGAATCAGCCTCAAGAAGAGAGCTAAGAAGGAGAAAGAAGAAATCTGATCCTCTAGGGATTGAGGCTACATGCCTAATAAATGGGAGAATGGCGCCCTATCTCCGATGCACCAGGTGTACCTCTGTAGCGGTGCCTCGAGAAGATCATTTGTCAGAAAACCTCCCGTCGAGCAGACATGTCTGTTGTGGTTTTTGACAACCTTATTAACTATCTTGAAAGTGACCAGTTGGCCTTGGGGACCGGGACATGGGTCACTTAAAGAATACAAAATGTAGGATCCAAAATTTTGGGATCCAGGAAATTGCATTTCGAAGAAATAAAGAATACAAAACATTTAGGTTTTCCCCGACCCACAGAGAATCTTTATTGTTGTTTTATGTCATTGAAGGTCTGGAGGAGGCAAGAAATTCCATCTTCATCAATGTCTTTAAGGCCAACCCACCGGTACTTGGCCACCTCAATCTGTTCCCCCAGTTCTGGAACATTTCCCTTAAATTCATCGGCCATCTTTGCCGCATCATGGCCACTAAGCACCATGCAAGTTATTCATTTTATTTTTCCTCCGTCTATCCCCTCCGAGGATTGATACCTCAATTCCATTAACTCATCAAATTTACCCAAAACATACTCCTCTGGTGTGCATGTGTCAGTGCTAAACAGATCAGCTCTGGAGACCTTCGAAACAAAAGACTTGTATAAATTGAAATAATATTGTACTACATTGACCTTATCTCACAAAGTCCCCACCAGTTGTTTGAATACCCCCAATGTGAGGTCAAGTCTGGAGTGCTGGGTCCTCACAAAATCAAATGACTCTTCTCCTAAAATTTTGGACTCGAAAACAGTCTCTTCTCCGAGGCTAATGAGTTCCTCTAACTCAACTTTCTATTCCTCATAATTCTCAATGTCTCCCTCCCATATGTTGATGGTGTTTTTGTCCTGATGTAATATGTGGCAGGCCACATATATGTCTGGGAGTGTGGACACCAGGAAATGCCAGACGTTTCCCAATTACAAGGTGACCCATTTGTCAACCGCTTGGACCTTTTTCTTCATTGGTCGTAATGAGTGTATATCGCTTTGTAGAAGTAGTGCATCTGATGTAGAAGCCCCTAGAGGAATAATGCTAATGGGTTGGGCCAGCTCAGTCACCAACCCCATGAGGTTTGCATTTTTCTCTTTTTCTGCCTTGAACTTTTGAGCCTCCTTTTGTAGCGAGCCTCCACTGCCTTGGCTGCTTCTTTCAACAGGTTCAATTCACCCTATTTTCCTCTCTTCCCCAGTGACACCTCTATGACATTATAATCTCTGGCTTCAGCTGTTGCCTCGTCTGCATCTGGAGAAGGTGTCACGATTACTACAACTATTTGTCTACCCGGCTCAATTCAAAGAGTGTGAACTATCTGGGCTTTCTTAACCTTAGGCGGATTCTGCGCCTGAGCCATCATCTCCACCAAAGAAAGATGGGCTTTGGGTTTCGATGGGGATTTTCTCTTTCTAGATTCCACCAACCACTGTGGTGATAGGGGTGGCTTTGCAACCAAGATTTTCTCATGTAACTTTTCCCCAATATCCTGGTGTGCCCCTTCAACAGTATGAACCTCCTTCGACTCCTTCCCTATGTCCTCTGACTCACCGGAGATGTTTCCTCTAGTGACACCTATGTCCTTTGCCCCACCATCTATATCTTTGGCCATATTTGGGTCCTCATTGGTTGCCCCAGGGTTTTCTTCTTCTTCCTGTTTCTATTCTTCCTCAACCTTTGTTGCCAGGGTGTCTTCTTTTGTCGGTACATCTTTTGGTAGTGGGGGAGGCAACGGGCCAAGGTTTAGTGTTTGGGCCATAGTGATTACCTCCCCAAATGTTGCCTTTGGGAGTGGCATCTGGAACACGACAGTTGGGGTCATGGTTGTTCCCATGGGTCCAGTTTCCCCGACCGATGCCATTTGTTCATTTTTCATTTTATTTGCCTGAAACTCCCACATCCTGTATCTCTGGGACTTTGGAGGAAATCTCATGTTCCACTCCAATTCCTTCTTCTATTTGTACCTCCTACTCCTGCACAAGTTCCTATTCTGGAGCTTCTTCTTGCTCTAGGATCTCTGCCTCTGGCTATACAATGTCTCCCTGCAAATTCCCAAACTCATCAGTTCTAAATACATCATCAAATTCTTCTTGAGGGGGAGGTTTTGCAGGGACGTGAGCATGCTCTAGTTCCTTCTCCGGCTCCAGGGAGTCAGAAGAAAGGATTTCTACTTGTGGGATCTGCGGCATCCCCAGCTCTGGTTATGCCTTTGGCTTTGGATTAAGCCTTTTCTTTTGCCTGGTAACGAAAGGAGGCCCAGCATCCCTTAGTGCTTCCCGCTCTTCTTCTGGATCTATTCCTATCACCTTAACCATTAATGCTGCTATCAAACGGGAAGAGGGAGGATGGACAAGTCCGGTCATGAGCACTGGAGTGGCCAGCCACGTGATTAATTTCTCCCTCATCTATTGGGAGGCCGCTATCGATTGTTTCAGTTGTTATTTTATGGGGGTCTACTATAGAGTTGGAGTTTCCATTAGTTTTTTTCCCCTATCTTCTCCCTATGAAGAAGTTCTGGCCCTGGAGGTCAGCTTTGGTACTACCGGGGTAGCCCTGCAAGTACTCCCAAGGCATACTCTCTTAAAATATTTGTGGCTGCACTCAACCATGTTGCGAGTGATATCTTCAATGGTGGGCCCCTCCTGGGCATTCCAGTCTACCAGTGGGAGAGCCAACTTATCAATCCCCTTTTCCTTGTACTGGGGGTCTATTGTGGGTCCGGCGTCTGAGAAGTTATCTGGAAATTTCTGGAGCTTCAACCTTTCCATCATCCCCATAGTCATCTAGACATAATGCCGGCTCCAAACTTCAACATCATCATGGAAATATTCCCAGAAGTCCTCGATGTGATATTGGTGGGGCTCCAATGCCCGGGGAAGTGCCAATACAATTTTTCCAAGCAGATCAAAGTTCTTCCTTGCTAGATAAAATTCTACCAAGTTTAGGCTCTTGAGTTCATTGTCTGCCTCCTTGGCTAAAGCCAAACTGCACGAGTAATTCCCACAAGTGATTGGGAATGGAATATTTGTCACCTTCTTTAAGGTGTATAAGGTAGGCAATTCCATCATTTGTCTACAATATTCCAAGAGAATTATCTTGTTCCCACAATGTTTGGGCAACAAGTAAGGTTTCCCAGAGAAGCAAGTTACCCTTATGTATGTATGCTGCTGGAATTGTATGTAGTAATGGCCATAACTTCTGACTAGGTCCATTGCCTCTTTGGAGAGGTGATATCCTGTATCCTGGGTAGGCATGAGTAGGTTGTAGTAAATGAAGGCATCGTTCACCCAACAAAAATTGGGGAAACTAGCCTCCCATTAGATTTGTGGGAAATAATCCCAGGGAGCCTTCTGACCTTGGCCGATCCCAAGTACACCTGATGTGAGTAGCCCATTGCTGACGGGTCGTTGTTGTGCCCAGAGAACATAAGAAGTCATATAGAATTTGTGCTTTTGGGCCACCTGAAGGAACTGAGAATCTACATGATTAGAAATAATGGTAGCCCAATCAAAGTATTCTCTGCCGGTGGTGATGCCAAGAAAAAAGTAGTACATCCACCCTGAGAACTCTTAGGCATGGGGTTGCCCGAAGACTCAACATAGTGCTATTATTTCAATCTGGATACTTTCTTTAAACTCAGACTGGGGGATCTCTAGTTTCATTTTCTTGGGGTCCCTCTTTAGAGTCTTGATCCAATGATTGTTCATGTATTGTCGGGCTGAAACCTCTAGCTAATGGAATTTCTCTAAGGCATCAGCTCTAGTAACGATAGTTGGGTAATCAAAATGAGGAATCCCCAAACCTACCCGAAAAGTTGCAGTGTAGAGAGACACCATGGGGGTGGGATATCCGATTGAGACCAGGGTTGCAAGCATGACAGCCCAGACGGAGGAGTTGTAATGTGCTGCAAGAGTAAGGATAAGTTCTGGGGCCTGCAACAAGCATGGGAAATAAGTGGCTTTTAGGATCCTAGAATCCCCAATTTTGATCACCAACAGATCCCCAGACTGTCGTTGAATGAACATTATCTTGACCAGGGCCTGCATCTCAGCCCACATCCCGACACTGGTGTCGGTAATCAACTAAACTTGGGAATCAATATTTGATCCCATTACAACATTATCTTTCAGGTACTTAATGTTGAGGGGAAATTTTTCTAAGGCCCTATCCATTTTGGATTTGACGGCTGCCCTGGTGACCGCTATGGAGGGAAGTTCTGGACCCATAGGTGGTGAAGATACAGAAGCCTCAGACATATTTAAGGTATGTTTCTTTAAAAACCTGCAAGGCAAAGCAACCATTAGAATTCATAGATAAATAATACTACGTGATCCAGAGATTCTACCATCGAGGCACGTCCTTTTCCTGAAAAGTTAGTTTAGGTCCAAAATCTCAGAAAGATATATATAATGCAAACTTAGAAAATTAACCACTATCTGGGCCTGGGGGTTTCAGCATACTTGACGAAAGAAAGATGTGGGTTGGGTGAGGACAAAAGACCCAGGGTCTGAAAAACTAACTGTTGGAATATATGAGTGAAAAGTGAGCTGTCAGGCCCACATCAGCATCACATGGCTACACAATCAATGGAGAGTTATGGTGATGGTGGTGCCAACTGTCTGAAAGTGCCAAAAGAAGAGGCCACTTGAACAACCTTAAATGCATACGTGGGACACAAATGAAACACAAAGGCCAAAGTGACCAAGGAGAGAGAAAAGTGCCTAGTTGAAACTAGCCGAGAGCTGAGTTTCAACCAGGTGGTATTCTTCATGGAATGAGCTCACAAATTTGATAGAAAAATAGATGGAGAATGATGAGCTCGATGTGAGACTGAATGAATATACACAAAATATACATCTACATACAGTAGAACTGAAAGGTATATACATAGAAAATAGAAGGATATACATGAAACACCAAATCTACAGTAGAAAGACAACATGAAATGACCACCCTATTCAAAATGGCACAACAAACATACAAAATGTATAATATCTTATACTGCACAGAGGGTGGACAACCCTCTGGCAGAGCCGACCCACCAACAGGTGGTGAACCAGATGATCGAAATGCAGAAACAACACAAACAAACAAAATAGAAAATGCAAACAAACCACAACAAAAAGTAGGAAAATGAAGGAAAGAAACAGAGGCACCAACCTGAAATCTGAAGAAAGGCAAGGAAGGAAAGGGCACCCTAGACACTCTAAGACAATCTCCACCTTTGAATGTCATGTACAGCTAAAGAAGATCACCTTGTTGTTACTCACAAAGCTCAGAGAATCATGCACTCAATTCTCACACTCAAATCACCTTTGAATCACTCTGAAATCACTTAAGTGTTTTAATTGTGGTAACTATGAAAATGATAGGTGATTCCTATTTATACCCAAGCTGAAAAGCAAGTTACCTTTCATTCGGCAAATTCTGGAACAGGCAGACCTCCAGACTTCGGGCCAAGGGATTCCGCACGACATACCCTCTTACGAAAATAAGACATCATGATGGGGAATCCTGGAGTCTGGGGTCCAGCTCCTAGACAAGGAATGACCAACTCTAGGACCAAGCCCTAGAGACACGAGGTATAAAAAAAAAAAGCAAGACCAACATCGCGGGACAGAAAACCCGGAGAAGAAAAACAAAGAAACAAAGGCAAAAGGCAAGGCAAGAGCCAAAATTAGAAAAAAAAAGGGGGACCCAACATTTTTCACACAAAATGTAGGGATGGGGATGCATGGCATAACACTCCTCATTAACACTAATTTGATGATACCCAGAACGAAGATCCAACTTGGAGAAAAAAGAGTGCCATAAATCTCATCAAGAAGTTCATCAACAACCAGAATGGGAAAACCCATCTCTTTTGCAGAAAAATAGAACTAGAGAAGAAAAGGAACTAGTACTAGGGTGAATAATACCTTGCTTCAGTAAGTCATAAATAAGCATCTCAATTTTGGTCTTCTGATGAAATGGGTAGCGGTGTTGGAGATTTACTTCTGGCAGCCAGCTGATTGTATGTTTGTCATTGATGACAACATATAATATACAATAGTGTTATGTATGTACTTATCAGAATGATGCTATTAAGCCTTGCACTATTATATTCATGTTTTAGACATGCTTTGGGTACCTTGTTCATACACGCACTCTTAGATATGAAGTTTCAGTTGTGTTGTGTAATTTTGTTAGTGGCAGTTACAGTTTCTGGATTTTATCTGTTCAGAGCTGACATATTAGCATTGGTTCTTGAGTTGTGCTTATCTTCAAGATATGTGTGTTTGTATTCAAGTTTAATTATGAGTTGAATATATTTATCTAAAGGTGCCAAACATGTTTCAACAAGATTTCAATGATAGAGTTAATTTGGTGAAGCTGACTTTGTGAAGTGTCGCGTCTATTCAGTTTATATTGTGTGGTTGTAATTATGCTTGCGTGATTAGTTTAGCCAACAAGGATGTTATGAAGAGTTGTCTAACAGGTCCCATGATCTCATAATTTTAAGAAGATACTTATAGTAGTTCATTTGTGAAATGCTAAGTGTCAATGATAAGAAAAGAGACAGAAAAAGTACAGAGCAGAATATCAGTTGAGTTTCATTCATCAAGGATCTATATTAAGAAGCAGTGGAAGATTACAATACATTGGAATTGATCAAGACAACAGGTCTACTCTACAGTTCATCATCAAATATAGTGTATATCTATTCTACATAAGGTTGTATCCTTCACCATTGAAGCAGTAAGCTTTTGCACAGTGAGTCCTCACCCTTAACAGATTTATTTGTAAAAGACTCCTAACAGGGTCAGACCCTTAACCAGGTCACTATACTTATGGCATTGTTAAGAATAACTCCTAACAGGGTTGCAAGATCTTCTAATAGGGATTATTATAAAAAAGTATAGTTCATTGTGGGTGCTAATTCCCACTAGGGTTTTTACCATTTGGTTTCCCCGTAACCAAATTGTGGTGTTGTTTACTGTGTTATCTAAATGTACATTTACTTTATGGTATTCTAGAATTAATAAGAGAAAAGAATTAAATAAACTAATAAATGATTCACACCCCCCCCCACTTAGTTATCCTTTGGGACTATTCTAACAATTGGTATCACAGCCAAGTACCTTGGAGAGAAATCCTAACAGCTTAAGTTAGATTAGATGACGTACTTTAGAAAAGAGAGTCCTAAGTTCGATGGAGAGAATTATCTAGATTGGAAGAACAAAATGATAACACATCTACAATGTGTTGGTTTTGACATCTTTGAGATAGCCACACAAGAAATTGTTATTCCCTGTCTAAAATACCTTGCAAGAGATGATTCTACTAGTAAACAAAAGGAAGTATTCACCACCAATGCTATTACCAAAGAAGCACTTATAAGTGCCTTATAATATAGTGAATTCTCTGAGATCAAGAAAGTAGATAGAACATACACAATATGAAAGTATTTAGAAGACATGTTTGAAGGAGATATCCAAGCAAATAATGTGCTCAAGAAGACATGGAAAAAGAAATACAACAATCTTGAGATGTTACCTAAATAGAACATTAGAGGCTACAATTAGAGGATAAATGAAGCAATTTTTGGAATCAGAAACAATGGTGGAGAAATTTTAGAAGAAGACATAATGGATAAGCTGATGACTACATTGATAGAAGACTATGAGAGCAAGATCAATATTCTAGATGAAACCATGCAATTTTCAAAATACTTTAAGAGAAAGACTTTGATTAGTAAAATCTTTGCATTTGAGATATCAAGATTAAAGACTGAACCCAAAAATGAACCAACCTTCAAAGCCTCAGTCCATGGTAAGAAACCTCTACACATCTCTAGCAATAATGAGAAAGAAGAAGTTGATGAAGAACTAGAAGAAATCATTTCTATGATTTATATGAAGGAAAGAAAAGGCAAAGGAAAGTATGAAGGACAGTTGTCATTCAAATGTTTTTCATGCAACAAGATTGGCCACTTTGCATCCAAGTGTCCTACACGAGTAAATAAATTCAGATCTGATTATAAACCTAAATATAGAAAGGAATGCTATCATGTTGAAGAAGGTGTAACTGATGAAGATTCAGGAGAAGATGAAATTGGATTCGTTGCCCTTGAAGACGTGGAAAAATTGCTTGAGGAAATGGACATTGAAGATGAAAAGGAAGCATAGGAGTTAGCCTTAATTTCCAAAGAAGACATAAGAACTCATTGCATCATTGATAGAAAATGCTCTCACCACATGACAGGTGATAAAGACATATTTGTTCATCTGGAAAAGTACAAAGGTGGTATGGTTAGATTTGGAGATAACACTCCTAAACCTATCATATACAGAGGAACTATCACCCTAGATGGAACGAACAAGACAAATGATGTTTTGTATGTTGATGGTGTTAGGGTTTTTTCTTTCAAGGCCTCTAAAGATGCTTGAATATTTGAACAACTCTATGACTCCCAATTTCTTTGATACTCTGACTCAAGCAAGAGAAAAACACTAATTGATGAGGTATTTTGATAATACTGGGGCTACCTATTATCACCTCCTTTTTTGAGATCCACTGACTCAGGCAGGTTTTACCTATGACTGATTACTAGCTTGACAATAACTTTAGAGTGGATTTAACTTTTGTGCTGAGTGCTCTATTTTAAAATGGACATGTATATAACAATGCAGATAACTACGACTATTTTGAGAAAAATCTTGACAATCCAAGTCAATATCTTGGTGATAACAGACAGCATCATAATAGGGAATTTCGTCTTTCTTTCCTTTTATAATTCTTATGAATCTAGGAGGAATAACCTATTTGATTTACTCTTTAAGAAATCAACAAACTTCAACTGTAACTACTAGGAGTACAATTGATTCTATACAAAATGCTCTTAGAATGGTTGGTTTGGATAGTATTTGAATATTCAGATGATGATAGATTATCAAATCAATTCCTAGACTAGTGCCTATCCTTGGGCTTATAGAGTAAATAAATGAAAGTTTAAAAAAATATAAAAACATAATACTGTAAGCTGCCTTACAACCTACATGCAACTTAGATAAAATGCCTTACAAATTATCCTGTTACATCTAGAACATTGTATCAAATCCTTAAATATTGTTATGCTCCCTGAAACTACTCACAAAAAATAGTTCTTTCCTTGAAAGAAACTTGCAAGCAATTGGATAGCTACCTTGTAACCAAAATGATTAAAAATGCCTTACAGATTTAAACATAAAAGAGCATACACAACAAGTAAAGAGACAACAATAAAAATAGAGTAAAATTACACTATATTTTATTGATATGGTCCTTCTTTAATACATGAAAAGCTTAAAATCTTGAAGACACAGACACAAATCTAGAAAGTCTGATTTTCAATATATTTTCCATCTCCCTTAGCTATTACAAATTCTGATCTATTTATAGGCCCTTAACCATCTTAGAATCCTTAATGTTAGGATGCAACAAGCTTCAGATGGTTAAAGGAACCTAACCCTAAAATTACAAAAAAGACAAAGAAAGAGAATGTAGAAGCGGTGGAGAGACAAAAATAGGGGATGAAATCTGATACTCTTTGTCCTTTTCTAGAATCTAGCACCTTTGTCTGAAAATATTCAAGATAGCTTTTGATATTTATATCAAGATCAAGTGACCGCCATTACATTCTAACTTACACTTATATTTAGTAATAACTAACCTCCTTGTACTCAATTATCAAGTTCCATGTGTTCCCCTTTATTCTTCATCCAGGATTTCCTCTTCCACCACAGGCTTCTTTTTCTTGGGCTCATTCATCAGGTCCCATGTTGTCACTTCATCCTGTGCTGGCCAATTAAATCTCTATGTACTCTAGACTTGTACCTTGTATCTTTCCCATCTGACATCTGTGATGCTTTTAACATCCATTAAGAGCTTGTTCATGTTAGTTTCTGCTTTGAAGGCTTCATCCAAAATCTTATTGAACCCCTCCAAATCTAGATCAGATCCTGAAATAAATGCCTCACTACTGGGCATTCTACTATCGAATTCACCTCTCTAGGCCTCTAAAGCCTTAACTTGATCATCTTATCCTTTCAAAGGAGGAACAAACCTATTAAAATCTGAGGAAAATAGCTTAACTTAGCCTCTACTTGATTCAATTTACCTTTGAAAAATGATAAGGCTATGTTAACCTTCTTGATTTCATCCTCAACCTCAGTTACAACCTTAGGTAAATATGAGCTTAGGGACTACAAAGAAGCAAGATTTTAAAATAATTGAACCCTAGGAGACCAATTAGCAAAATAGGGGTTCAATATGGCAATGTACCCTGTCACTTTTATATGCAATGTGGGCAGTTTATTGGAGGCATTTAGGATGACGTTTGATTGTATTTGAGAATATCAATCCCATGCTACAGAATGCATTTAAATGCATTTAGGGCTATCTCATTCTTCTTTTTTCCTATATCTTCCTTCTCAGCCACTTCCTTTTATTTTGTTTTCTCCTTTATTTGTAAGGGTTGTTCTGCAGGCACATAAACTACCTCAGGTTTCTCCTGTATCTGCTTTGTCATCTCAGCAATAACCAAGTTTTGCTGGTGTATCTTTATATGGCATAATTCATTGTCCTTAGCCAAGGCACTGGTTTCCTCAATCAGAATACAACACTTCTCAAAAAATTGCGTTGTCTTGTCTTCATTCAAGTGAGCCAAATGAGTCATAATCTAAGAAATCTCTAGATCTCCAGTGTTCTGCACAGTCTAGACCATTTGGTTCCCCACCGTGTTCTCCTGAATATTTACTAATTGAGGCTTTTGGTCTTTGGGACATAGGATACACATGGCGAAGGCTTGTGATTTTGGACTATATCCAAATCATTTTATCATGTTGCCCATTTGAACCTCACTTACCATTTTAAGGTCTATGTCCTTTCTAATTTGGTCAATAATGAATGTCGAGGCTAAGTCCCAACCCTAAGCAAGCAAAATGCCACTGTTCAAGACCATTTTCAATGCCTCATCTAGAGAGACATCCTCATTGTTAGGGTCATAGGTTTTTAGAGCTAATAAAGCCTCATTTGTGATTGTTTCTTCTCCATCTACCTTCAATTGAGCCCTTATCTGTTCTTTCTTGTGCCACCTCAGAAAATCTTTGAACTCATCTGTCTTGACAAAATTGTCATCACTTAGAAATTGCTACTGATGCAATAACCTCTCATTTATGCATACCTTAAGAGGGAACTCTATATTTTCTTCCTCATCCTATTGTTGCCTCTTCCCCTATCTAATTATCTTCCTTAGATTATGATCGTATAATCTATTTCCAGCAATGAGGGCACTTGTTCTATCTCCTTTCTTCTCTTTCCTAAAAGAGGAGGTCTGACCAGGGTTAACTTTTTGCCTTTTTGTAGAATGCTCTTCTACATCATCTGGTTGTGACACCTTAGTTAGGTCAATAATCTGGGCATGTTCTCCTTGTACCTGTGCTACCTCTACAACATCCTATTGAGGTTGATCAAACTGAGGTGGACGGGCATAATCACCATCACTATCACTCTCATATTCTGATTCTAAATATTCAAGCTCCTTTGCTCCTTTCTTATCTAAAACATTATCCAATTGTTCACAGAGTACATGAAAATTATCAAGCATGGCTTTGATCTTATCAAAACCCTCCAAAAGACAATCCATTTCTCTTTATTTTTTTTTCTAGATTCAACAATTCCTAAATCCTTTCCCTTCTTGTTCTTATTTCATCTTCATCAAGAATATTTCTTATAGCATCCTCCTCCACACAAAAACCATGCACATTTGTATAGGGGATGGTAGGAGTCAGAAGTTTCCTAGCCCCTGCAATGAATCCCTCTAGGTCAATATATCTGTATAATGTTTCCCTCATCTTGCAGCTCTCCAACCATGCACCCACCTGGTCTATAGCACCCTTACCAATGGTAAATTTAAATATTTTAAACTACCTAGGGGTTAAGGTCCCCTTCCTATGTGGTGCAAAATGTTCATTGTCTGTCAATAATAGTTTCCAGACAAACTCCATGGTAGCAACTCTGGATGGCACATGATAGGGTAGGACGTGAGGTGAATGTGTGCATCCATATACCCTAATCATGGTAAAATTTTATTCTAAGAAGAAGTCTCCCCAGTTGTGATCACCCTTCCACTTGTTCACATACTCACAATGTCCCAACAACTGCAACACCTTCACTATGAGTCTAATTTTGCTGATACCCATACTCTGCATTAATGGATATACAATCCAATTTTCAAATCCACAAAAGTCACAGTCCTTGTATGTATAATTCCATATCCTAATCCAAAATTGAATAGGATTTGGCCGGTCCTAGAAAATCCTCTAAGGATTCAAGTTGTTAACATTCATGATTCCATAGTTAAAATGTAATAGTAGATGCATTAGGATAGAATAGTGGAAGAACCTAGGTTCCTTCTCTTTAGGGTCCTTCATCTTCTTCTGCACAACTATAAATCCCTCATGCATTTTATCCATAATGTACTATATATAATCATAATTGGTGCTAGAATGCACATTTTTCAAGTCTAGCACCATCATCAGAACTCCATCATTTATCTTCTCTACCCCTCCATCTATCACTAACACTCTACACAAGGCATAGGCAATATACTTGATATAAAAATGTAGGTCTTTGAAGTAGTAGGGTGCAGTCCCAGGTATAGGAGTAAGATGATTCCTAACCTCCTTAAGCATATGTTTTTGTAATTGGGTCCTAGCAGCACTAGGTTGTAATCTATACCTTTCCTCTTGCCTAGTAAGATTTATGTTGGTAGACATGGTACTGTATAAGGCAAAGGCTTGCATAAATGAATTCCTATTCAAAATAATAGGGAAGTACCATCATTTTTCTTGATTTTCCTAGACAGAGCATCATAATGACTGGCAAGACATAGAAACAAGTCTATGTCTACATAGACATCAGGGAAAATTAACCTAGCAAGTCCACTAGTCCAAGGGTTTGACACTGGGATAGCCTTATCAGAATTATTATAGAAGTAATTGTAAAGAGAAAAACCTATTGATCCTAGAGTATGAGCATCTCTAATCTCATAGTAGTCGTCGTCCAACAAATTTCCATTTTCCCTCTTGTTTTGTGTGGACCCCGGCAACAGCTTCAGGAATTCATCAAAGAAATTCCTCTTACCTTTTGCATCATCATCTACTTTATCACTTCTTCTACTGGTGGAAGCCACACTAACTACCTTTCTCATCTTGTTCTATTCCAATCCTCTTTTACTGATACTAAAACAAATCTCCTCTCAGAACTCACTGCTCTTCTCTGTTCACTGCTTAATAATTTAGGAAACCTGACAACCAAAGAATTATCCTGCAACTGATCAATTTCTGCCTTCTGAACACAAAAGACCTAGCACTTCTTCGCTCTGCAGTTTTGGATGCAAGATAAGTGAAAATGAACCTACAATTAACTCTTTATGGTAATTCTCCCAAGTACATAGCTCATCATTGGAAAAAAAATCAATTTTTCTTTCAAGTTAACATGTGGAATTAATTTAAATCCTAGCCATAGTTCATGAGTGTGTCAGGAAAACAAAATCATATATATGCATCTTCAGAAAAACCCTTATAAAATTTGAAAAGGGTGACATGTCTTCATATGATTGGTTCTCCGTCAGACATCTCAGCTACCCTTTTTCATATAGTAATTAATCCTTTGGGTTCTCATTGGACACTATATCTTCCACATTGTCATGTCAGTAACTATCGCCTTTTATGATTTTTCATATTTAGCAACCACGCGACTGTTCAGTATCTCCCTGTCACTGATCAAATTTCTTAACCCTCAATTCTCCTAGAGACCTAGTGACTGTGTAATTTTCTTTACTTGGCTAACCATGGTTAATTCTGGCGATCACGAGACTGAAAGAATTAGATTCACTAGATGAAATTATTAACTCAGAGTTTATTAGGATATCTTGCGACTAAAGGTTATCTTTAAGTTTAACTATTATCACTGAGTCACTGAGTGTTTATTTCTCTTTACAAGACCTCGCAACTAACCTTTAACTTTTGAGTTCAATTCAGAGACTACGCGACTAAAGGCTATCTCATTGTCATGAGAACTTTCTACTATCATGCACTTTTGACAGAGACTTAGTGACTACCGTTGATCTTTTTACACTTAGCATCTGATGGTTGCGCTAAGTCACTAAATATATTTTAAAATCTTTAAATCAATTGGAGACTACTCGACAACACATAACTTTATACCTCTTAGTCTCTTAATCGCCAGATGACTTTTTCCTTTTGGGAGACCATGCGACTAACCTTAATTTTTCTCATTGTGGAAATGTGTCTCTTTTAACTGTTTGTCTCCAAGTTGTTGACTAAAAACTGACTTAGCACTTTAATCCAGAAACCACCCGACTGCCATATATTCTAAACTCCTTGTGGTTTGTCTCAAAGTCTTGGCATCTTTCACTTAACTGTCATCTTACTTGGAGACTATGCGATATACGCATTTAAAATGTCACTTAACTATGTTCTAATCTGGAGACCCTGTGACTAAAGCAAACGCTAAGTCTCATAACAAATCACTAACTACTAAATTCTTTGTGTGACATCGCAAAATAGTTGTTTGTTTAGATGTTGACTGCTAACGTGTTTCTGCATTGGGAGACTTTGTGATTGAAAGGTTTCACCAAGACTCATAAAAAATAAGGAATATTCTATTTCTTCAAGAGACATCCCAACAACATTTAATTGCTAAGTCTCATAACATAATGGAATATGCTTTTAGGATCTAGCGACTAGACGACCATCGAAAAAGGCACATGACTTAAGTTTCTCAAAAGGTAATGTCAAATTAGAAACTCGATTGTCATTTTAGGGCCTTTTTGTATTTTTCTTGGAAAATAGCCTTGGGTTTTGGGTTTTTGCACTTTTCATGTGGATTTTGACCTAAGGATGCATAACTTTCATAGGCATACTTAAAAAATGAGACATACTTTCTGATTTGGTATAGAAACTAGCATGAAAGAAACAAAATTTTAGGGAAAACCAACAAAACCTAGAATACAACCAACAGTGGCTCTACTTGAGGATTGAATAAACATAGTTTATGGAAAAGAACCATAGAATCTCTGGTTGAAGACCTTACAAAAAAAATGGAGAGGACACCAACTAACCTACAACAGAAGGGAAAAAATTTATAGTATTTACATACACAAAGGGAAAGTATTCGCAATATGATACATACTTGTGCATCTGTTTGATCATGATGCAGGAGCATCCTGGGTGTAAGGGCAATCTTGCATCACCCAAAAATATTTCTGTTTTCTTTTCAATAAGGGCTACCTTGTGCAGAGCTGCTATTTATGGAAACTTGCTATTTTTAGTA
>MU228344.1:764014-793489 GCA_018584345.1 Thuja plicata
AGCGGCACAATGGAGTATTCCAGCAAGTAGTTCAGATACCAAGGAGATTGAAGACATACTAGACAGTCGTGTTGGTAGAAGCACAAGGAACAAGACATATGAAGAATATCTGGTCAAGTGGAAAGGACGACCTATTGAAGATTCATCATGGCTGACAAGGGAGGAGGTTGACCATCTTGGTTTTCCTCTGCACACTTGAGTCATGACAGGGTCACTTCTCAAATTACCCTGGGTGTCTGATGCAGGAGCATCCTAGGTGTAAGGGCAATCTTGCATCACCCAAAAATATTTCAGTTTTCTTTTCAATAAGGGCTACCTTGTGCAGAGCTGCTATTTATGGAAACTTGATATTTTTAGTAAGTTTGTCATACGATCTTGGAATGTTCTGATTTTGCATGTGGAGGTTCATCTTAGTCATATCAGCCTGCCAGTAAAGTTTCATGGCTAGATCAGGTCTAGTTTTGAAGATATTGAAAAATTTTGGTATTGAAAATAGGGTACAAAAACTTCGAGCTCAGTTTTGAAGGCTTTAGAGGCCCCACATGAGGTCGAAACTTGGGCTGGATGAAGCTTAATCCAGGCATTGTAGAGCACTTCGTGGCATTTTTGAAATGGGGTTATAATAGTCAATTGGGTCAACTAGTGATGACTTATGGTCTCCGAAAGTTGGGCCACCTAAAATAGAAGAAAATAATTTTCCTTCAAAATTTTTGTTCGGGTTTCAAAAGTTATTTTGAGCCGACTTTGATGTATTAAAATAAAAAATAAAATAATTTTAAGTTTGGTCGGCCCTAAGGGCTAAATTTCTGGAACCTTCTTGGGCGGTGGAAATTGCCTATATAAAGAAGGCCCGTAGTGTCGTCTCAGGCAGTTCGGGACAGTTCTAGGTGGATCTGAGTAATAATTGGAGGCTTTGTCCTATAGAATATTGTAAGGGGAATGCCCATGTGGCTTTGCATATTGTAATTCTGAAAGTTGTAATTCCACATTTGTGGAGATAATAAGAAGCCCATTTTCTGTTATTTCAAATTGTTGTTGTTTCTCTGTTTCTATTATGTGTTTGTGGCATTAAGGGGAGCACCCTTCATTAGATCTTTAGTTAAAGAAAGGCTTCAAGAATTTCCCATGCACAGGAAATTCAAAATATTCCCCCTCCATGTTTTTTAATAAATAAGAGTCTTTTCCAAAAAAAATTGAGACAATAAATGGCCCTAGCCACAAAGACTCAAACTTCTTGTGTTTTCCTTTGTCCTCTACTCTTGCATTCCATTGGAGAACTAGGTAACCAGATTGGAATTTTCTCTCAGTAGCCCTTTTATCAAAAAGGTACTTTATCTTCTGTTGTAACTTCCTTTTGACTATTTCTCCTTGCTTCATCTAATTCTATCAACTGAATCATTCTATTTTTCATATTATCAAAAACATCTAAATGTTCATCTTGTATGAATTGACATATTGGCAATAAATTGTTGATAGGAAATCTTGCTTGTAGACCATATACTAGCTCAAAAGGAGATTTACCAGTTGCCTTTTTGAGTGTTACTATGTCAGCCCAAAGTGCTAATTTCAACTTAGTGTGCCATGTTCTTTTATTATTTTCCAGAGTCCTTTTTAGTATTTTCAGTATACTCTTATTACTAGACTCAGCTTGTCCATTAGCCTTTGGATGATATGGGGATGAATATGATATTTTAATCCCATATTTTTCACAAAAACTTGTCATCTCTTCTGATCTAAAAATCATGGCATTGTCCATCACTAACTTGGCCGGCACACCAAATCTAGTTATAATATTCTCCATGAGAAATTTAGTAACTACCCTGCTTGTTGCTTTCTTTGTAGGGATGGCTTCAATCCACTTGGTAAAGTAATCAGTAGCAGCTAATATCCATCTGTGTCCTCCACTAGATTTCTCTTGAAATTCACCAATAAAATCAATTCCCCACATAGTAAAAGGAGCTTCAATACTTACTGGGTTTTGCAATAGAGCACCTAAAAATTTCAACTTGTTAGAGAATCTTTGACAAGGTTCACTCTTCCTAACATGATCATAATTATTCTTGAATAAATTAGGCCAATAATACCCATCCCTTAAAATCTTGTGGGCAGTAGTTTTAGCAGAAAAATGACCCCCACACTCTCCTTCATGCATTTCACTCAAAAATTTCTCAGCTTGCTATTTGTCAAGGCATAACAACCGTACACCATTCTTTTCTTTCCAAAACAAGTCACCCTGGATCAAAGTGTATCTTTGAGTTTGTAATTTCAGACTTCTTTTCAGATTCTCTGACAAATGATCAGGACATTTAGCATTTTTGAGAAATAATACAATATCAGTATAGAACGGTTGCCTTTCTATGTTGATAATAGTTTGATCATGTATTTCTGTGTAATTTATCTGTACTATATCCAATTTTTCTTCTATCATAAGCTTTTCCAAACCTTTTTCTCTTATCAATTTTGTAATATGGATCTCAAGGTTAAATTATTGAATTATTATGATCCATTTACACCTCTTACCAGTGACCTCTAACTGTGTAAGGATATCTTTCACTGTTGAATGAGGAACATAAGCTTGTATTTTAGAACAAACTAAGTATGGCCTAAAAGATTTCATAGCTTTTACCAAGGCATAAGCCTTCTTTTCCATTATTTCATAATTAAGCTCTGCAGCCTGCAAGGATTTACTATAAAAAGCTATTGGATGTTCAAATCCTTGTTCATCCTTTTGAAGCAAAATAGCAGCAATTGTATGAAAAGATGCAAATGAAAACAAAGAGAAAGGCTTAGTATAGTCTGGAGATTTCAAAACTGGAGCCTCTTGTACTGCCTTTTTTATTTTTTCAAATGCTTGTTGGGCTTCTTCACTCCAAACAAATTTGGCATCTTTCTTTAACAATTTTACTATGGGTTTAACAATTTCTGCAAAATTTTCTATGAATCTTCTAACAAAGTTGATCTTTCCTAGGAAATATTGCACACCTTTTAAGTTCTTTGGAGCAATCACTTTTTGAATTGCTTCCACTCTCTCAATGTCTATTCTTACCCCTTCCCTAGACACTATATGTCCAAGAAAATTTCCCTCTTTCACTGCAAAATGACATTTCTTGGGATTTAGTGAGACACCATACTCCAATTCCTTATTAAAAATCTTACCCAAGTGATCACAGTGATTCACAACATTTTTAGAATATGCAGTCAAATCATCTTGATAAATAACCATGAATAAATCAATGAATTCTTTGAAAGCCACATCCATGGCCCTTTGAAAAGTTGCCCCTACATTTATTAATCCAAAAGGCATCCTAATATACAAATAAGTCCCCCATGGAGTAGTAAATGTAGTTTTATACTGCTTTGATTCTTTAACTAAGACCTGGTTATAACCTGAGAAACCATCCATCATAGACAGTAACTCACAACTAGTCACTTTATGCAACATTGCTTCCATATTAGGTAATGAATAATTATATTTTAATGAAGCAATATTTAGATTCCTGAAATCCACACATAGTCTGATATCACCATTTTTATTTCTGACTGGCACTAAATTTGATACCCAAGTTGAATGTTTGATTGGCTAGATTATCCTAGCATCTTTTAGTTTCATCAATTCTTGTTGCATTTTAGGAGCCAACAAGGGGTTAATAGGCCTTTGTTTTTACCTAAATGGTTTCACATCTAATTTCACTAGGATTTCATGTTGAAAAAGGTCCTCTCTATATTCTTTCAAGTCCTCATATGACCGAGCAAAAACATGTTTATATTTTCTCAATAATTTGATCAGATTTATTCTTATGTGAGAGTCTAGACCTTTTCCAATATAAACTATTTGAGGACTACTTTTAGATACTAAGTTTCTTTCTTCTAAATCCTCAATTTTGGTATTGCTTAACTTAGATGAGTCATTTTTTTGACTACTAAACAATGCCTCAAGCTCAACTAAACCCTTAGGAATTTGATTAGAGCTTAACTGGACAACCTCATTTCCCAAAATGTAGTCTTTTCCCTCATCATTTTCTAGTAAAGTACTACAATCTATGCTCTGGTTCTCATAATGGTCTAGACATTACATGAACCTCAGAATATCTTGATCATCTTGGAAAACCTTCTAGTTGTATATGTTGTCCAGAACAACTGGTCTTGTTTTGATTTCTAGTGTTGACACCCCATGTAAGGTAAAATCATCATTTTAAAGCAACATTTGCTAAAAAGTCAGCCATTATATTTTTTGACCTTTCTAACCAACTTATATTGAAGGAATCAAACATTTCAATTTGATCCCAAATAGCATACTTGTACATTTTTAACAGATCATTTTTTACAACATATTTGGATCTGACTTGAGCTACTACCAACTCAAAATCACCATAAACCTTTAAACACTTTATACCATGTTTGATAGCAGTTTCAAGTCCCAAAAATAAAGCCTCATATTCTACAGTATTGTTTGTACATTGGAAGGCTAATAGAAATGAATACTTAAAAGTTGTACCTAATGGGGATATCAACAATACACCTACCCCTGATCCTTCTTTTGAGCAAGCCCCATCAAAGTACATTTTCCACAATCCATCTCCTAGCATAATCAATTCTTTGTTCAAAGGGTCAACCTTTTCATGTTGACAATAAAGTTCATTTTTTTGCATCCTAGAATTTTCCATGTCTATGTCAATGCAACAATTAATGTTAGTGTCTTCAAATCTTTCTATCATGTGAGGAGTTCTACTCTCCCTTAAGACCTTAACATTTTCTCCAGAAATATTAAAAGTAGCATGTGATAAATCATTTTGTATACTACCTCCCATCGAAGCACTCCACTTTCTTGATAGCAACATGCCATAATGTGGTGGTATGTCAACCACAAGAACATTCATAGTCATTACTACATCAGGGCAGACTACTAATTTATAAGGCATAGCCTCAATGGTACCAATCACAGGGACCTCTCTAGAGTCCATAGCTCGACATCTCTCATAAGGAGTATCAACTTGTAGTCCCATTGACCTCATGATTTCTACTGGCATAATTGTATTAGATGCTCCTAAATCAATCAAACAATTTTTTAGCATGTTATCATTAATTATCAATGAGAGAAAAAAAGGGTCAACAACCTTTGGGAAAGAAGTTGCATTCAAGAATATTTGAGGAATTTCAGATGTTAACACCTCAACTTCCTTCCCTTTGGTAATTGGCATCTTGCTAACATTTTCTGGAGTTTGAACCTTTATTGTGGGCACACTGTTTAATAATGACATTACCTTTTCCTTATGTTCTCTAATTCTCATCATTTCCAAAAATGGTACCTTAACTATCATTTGGGACAAACATTGACCCATATCTACTGGAGTGTATCTCATATCTAAAGACTTTGATTTATCAGCAGTGGCATCATTTTCTTCATCATGTTCTTTTAGGTTTGATTCTCTTAATTTTTTACTTCCCACCTTTTGAACAGGAGTACTTGTTTCTTACCTTTTTAAATCTCCTTCTTGTACAACATTTGGCTGTAAGGCTTTTGTAATGATTTTGACCTTATGTTTATTTGCATTTTCACCAGGTCCTTCCTTCTTTTTCACATACTTAGTGTTTGTCTTATTTTCTTTTATAAAGACACCTGATGGTTGACTGCCAGTACCGCCCACTACTTTGTTTCTCAGATGGTAGTTGTTTCTAGCTTTGTTCACTAAACCTACAGTAATCCTAGCTTTCTGTTCATCTGAAGCTTTTCCAATAAGTGGAATAACTTGATTTTCTTGAGCATAACATCTTATATGATCATCAGTTCCCTCAATTTCACTATCAGATAAGATCTGTTGATGATGATTTTCTATCCTCCTTTGTGAAATACAAGAATCATGATTTTCATCTTCACTATTTGAATCTATATCATGGCATGAATAAGTATTGGTCATACTATGATCATATTGTTCACCCTCATCATTTCCTTCTTCTTCATTTACTCTCAATTCTAAGGAAAGAATACAAAAATTAGGGTTATGAGGGGCTTCACAAGCTTCACACCAAGTATCATCATTGCAGAAATGGACAAAATTTTTATGAAGAGGGTCTGGAGTTCTGTTGTCTATCCTATCTTTTCTAAGTACACTAACAGGCTTCCCATCTTTGAACTGAGTTCCATAAGGATGGTTTTGCATTCTATTATGCAGATTGTATGTAGTATTATAACAAGGTCTATTTTTCTAAGGAGCCTTATGTTATTTATACTCTGGTTCTTTTAAATCGCTCCTATTAAACCTCGAGTCATCCCTCCTATTTAACTTACCAGATACTCTTCTTTTCATTTCTATATTCACTGCTATCTTATAAGCATCAGTAAGAGTTCTATGGTTTTTATCTCTAAGAGCATATCCCATTTTAGAATCAAAGGCATTCAAATAAGTTTCTATACATACCTCTTCATCTAGCCTTATCTTCTAAAATAGCTTGTGCATAGCTCTTTGAAATCTTGTATTAAACTCTATGACTTCTTCATTATAATTTTTTTTAATATTGTTGAACTCATTCAACAAAAAGCTTTTATTTTTTTTGTCTCCATATCGATCCTTAAATAATTAAATCAAATCATCCATAGAAACAAAAGATCCATTAGAAAGGCTCCTAAACCATTCTCTTTCATCTTCCACTAAAGATTGAACAAATAATTTCATTAACACATCCTCATGAGTGATATTTAGATCATCAACAAAATCAATGAACTTTCTTAAATGTGTTTCACAAGAAATAACATTGTTACGTGCAAATTTTGGGAGCTTTTCTCCTATATCACCCACATCTTTGGGGAAATCATTAGGATATCAAGGGATACCAACAAAGTTAAATTGTTTATACCTCTCAGTATGCAATGGTTTCCTTTGAAAGCTATCATCCTCTATAGAAGTAGTGGCTTTTGCTTTAGAAACAGTAATATTCTCTGGACCAACATGAGAATATTTTGAAGACTACAAAAAAACTATCTTTTTCTTCATTTCAATAGTTGAAGCTTCCATTTGTGCCTTTTCTAACATTTTCTCCATGGTTTATTTTTCAATTCTCAGTTTCTCCAAATCAATGTCCAACTTGGACATCTGTTCAGCCAAAGGCTTCTGAAACTTAGGTTCTTGATTTCTGCATTCACTCATCTTTTTCTTTGCTTTATCCTTTTGTGAACTAGGGGCCTTATGAGTGAATGGTATTTCTTGGTCCTTTTGAGACCTCTCTATATCTTTCATACTTTGATGTCTTGAAGATCTTCTTTTTCTCTTATCAAAATCCTTATGCTCATGTTTTTTCTTTCTCATTTCTCTCTCTCTTTTCATTTGTTGAACTAGGGCAAGTTGTTTCATGATGAACTTCTCTTCATTTGATAGCATATTAGAGGGACTATCTTTAGAATATAAACTAGATGCACTTGTTTCTTCCCTCTCATTTGAAGTAGAAGTGATTGTAGGTGTTTCTAATACCCTTTCTGTAGCCTCTTCATACTCTAAAGTATTTCCACCATGAGAATGTTGATTGGTATTCATATCTCTCCTATAATTTCCCTCTTTACCTCTTGGAGGGGTTTCATCAATGTTAACTTGGTTTCTCTTTTTCCTCCAAGACATTTCCATCCTTGAGGATGATGGAAGTACACCATATAATACTTTCTCAGGATCACTTCTCATCCTTGACCTAGTATTCATTCTTTTAATAACTTTGCACTAATCTCAGAGATTTACTTTTAGAGTCGCCACCCAATAACTTGGAATGAATGAATACTTATCAAAGGAAAATTTTGACAACTACAACTGGTATGATTCGTAATTACTTAAATTCCCTAGTAGAGTCACCAATTTGTTAGGGTTTTTTCTTGTAGGGCCTCTAAAGATGCTTGAATATTTGAACAACTCTATGACTCCTAATATCTTTGATACTCTGACTCAAGCAAGAGAAAAACACTAATTGATGAGGTATTTTGATAACATTGGGGATACCTATTATCACCTCCTTCTTTTTTGAGATCCACTAACTCAGGCAGGTTTTACCTATGACTGATTACTAAATTGACAGTAACTTTAGAGTGGATTTAACTTGTGTTGAATGCTCTATTTTTAGATGGACATGTATATAACAATGCATATAACTATGACTATTCTGAGAAAAAACTTTGACAATCCAAGTCAATATCTTGGTGATAGCAGACAACAACATAATAGGGAATTTCATCTTTCTTTTTGTTTATAATTCTTATGAATCTAGGAGGAATAACCTATTTGATTTAGTATTTAAGAAATCAAAAAACTTCAACTGTAACTACTAGGAGTACAATTGATTCTACACAAAATACTCTGAGAATGGTTGGTTTGGATAGTATTTGAATATTTGGATGATGATAGATTATCAAATCAATTCCTAGACTAGTGCCTATCCTTGGGCTTATAGAGTAAATAAATTAAAGTTTATAGAAATATAAAAAATAGAATATTGTAAGCTGCCTTACAACCTACATGCAACTCAGATAAAATGCCCTACAAATTATCCTATGACCTCTAGAACATTGTATCAAATCCTTAAATATTGTTACGCTCCTTGAAACTACTCACAAAAATTAGTTCCTTCCTTGAAAGAAACTTGCAAGCAATTGGATAGCTACCTTGTAACCAAAATGATTAAAAATTCCTTAAAGATTTAAACATAAAAGAGAATACACAACAAGTAAAGAGACAACAATAAAAATAGAGTAAAATTGCACTATATTTTATTGATATGGACCTGCTTTAATAAATTAAAAGCTTAAAAGCTTGAAGACATAGACACAAATATAGAAAGTCTTATTTTCAATATATTTTCCATCTCCCTTAGCTATTACAAATTCTGCTCTATTTATTGGCCCTTAACCATCTTGGAATCCTTAATGTTAGGATGCAACAAGATTCAGATGGTTTAAGGAACCTAACCCTAAAAGTATAGAAAAGACAAAGAAAGAGAATGTAGAAGTGGTGGAGAGACAAAAATAGGGGATGAAATCTGATACTCTTTGTCCTTTTCTAGAATCTGGCGCCTTTGTCTGACAGTATTCAGGATAGCTTCTGATATTTATATCAAGATCAAGTGAACACCATTATAGGCTAACTTACACTTATCTTTAGTAATAACTAGCTTCACTATGCTTAATGGTCAGGCGCCATGTGCTCCCCATTATTCTTCATCTAGAATTTCCTCTTCCACCACAAGCTTCTTTTTCTTGGGCTTGGTCATCAGCTCCCATGCTGTCACTTCATCCTCTGCTGGCCAATTAAAGCTCTGTGTACTCTAGACTTGTACCTTCTATCTTTCCCATCTGACATCTGTCATGTTTTTAACATCCATTAAGAACTTGTTCATGTCAGTTTCTGCTTTGAAGGATTCATCCAAAATCTTATTGAAACCAAATCAGATCCTGAAATAAATGCCTCACTATTGGGCATTATGTTATCAAATGCACCTCTCCAGGCTTCTAAATCCTTAACTTGATCATCTTCTCCTTTCAAAGGAGGAACAAACCTATTAAAATCTGGGGAAAATAGGCTTAACTTAGCCTCTACCTAATTCAATTTACCTTTGAAAAATGATAAGGCTATGTTAACCTTCTTGATTTCATCCTCAACCTCAGTTACAACCTCAGGTAAATCTGATCTTAGGGGCTACAAAGAAGCAATATTTTCAAACAATTTAACCCTAGGAGACCAATTAACAAAATAGGGGTTCAATATGACAATGTACCCTATCACTTCTGTATGCAACGTGGGCAGTTTATTGTAGGTATTTAGGATGACATCTATTTTGTCTTTGAGAATATCAATCCTATGCTGCAGAATGCATTTAGGGATATCTCATTCTTCTTTTTGCCCATATCTTCCTTCTCAGCCACTTCCTCTGATTCTTCTTTCTCCTCTATTTGTAAGGGTTGTTCTGTAGGCACATAAACTACCTCAGGTTTCTCCTGTATCTGCTTTGTCATCTCAGCAATAACCCTGTTCTGCTGGTGTATCTTTATATGGAATAGTTCCCTATTCTTGGCCAGGGCACTGGTTTCCTCAATCAGAATACTACACTTCTCAGACAATTTCTTTGTCTTGTCTTCATTCAAGTGATCCGAGTGAGTCATAATCTAAGAAATGCCCAGATCTCTAGTGTTCTACACAGTCCAAACAATTTGGTTCCCCACCATGTTCTCCTGAATGTTTACTAATTGAGGCTTTTGGTCTATGGGACATAGGCTCCACATGGCAAAGGCTTGTGATTTTGGAATATATCCAAATCCTTTTATCATGTCAGCCATCTGAACCTCACTTGCCATTTTAAGGTCTGGCTACTTTCTAATTTGGTCAATAATGAATGTTGAAGCTAAGTCCCAGCCCTCAGCAAGAAAAATGCAACTATTCAAGACCATTTTCCTTGCCTCATCTAGAGAGACATCCTCACTATCAAGGTCATAGGCTTGTAGATCTAACAAAGCCTCAATTGTGACTGTTTCTTCTCCATCTACCTTCAATTGAGCCCTTATCTCTTCTTTCTTGTGCCACCTGAGAAAATCTTTGAACTCATTAGTATTCATAATATTTTCATCACTTAGAAATTACTACTGATGCAATAACCTCTCATCTTTCCTAACAAAGGAGGTCTGACTAGGGTCAACTTTTTGCCTTTTTGTAGCAGGCTCTTCTACATCATCTAGCTGTGACACCTCAGTTAGGTTAATGAAGTGGCCCTGTTCTCCTTGTACCTGTGCTACCTCTGCAACATCATGTTGAGGTTGATCAAACTAAGGTGGATGGGCATAATCACCATTACTATCACTCTCATATTTTGATTCTTAATATTTAGGGTCCTTTTCTCCTTTCTTATCTAAAACATTATCCAATTGTTCACAGAGTACATAAAAATTATCAAGCATGGATTTGATCTTATAAAAATATGGTAAGTCAGGGTAAACCCCTCCAAAATACAATCCATTTCTCTTTATTTATTTTTCTAGATTTAGCAATTCCTGAATCCTTTCTCTTCTTGTTCTTATTTCATCTTCATCAAGAAGAATTCTTGTAGCATCCTCCTCCACACAAAAACCATGCACATTTGTATTGGGGATGGTAGGAGTCAGAAGTTTCCTAGCCCCTGCAATGAATCCCTCTAGGTCAGTATATCTGTATAATGTTGCCCTCATCTTTTAGATCTCAAACCATGCACCCACCTAATATATAGCACGCTTACCAATGGTAAATTTAAAGATTTTAAACTATCTAGGGGTTAAGGTCCCTTTCCTATGTGGTGCAAAATTTTCATTATCTGTCAACAATAGTTGCCAGATAAACTCCATGGAAAAAACTCTAGATGGCACATGATAGGGTAGGATGTGAGGTGGATGTGTGCATCCATATACCCTAATCATGGTAAAATTTTATTCTAAGAATAATTTTCCCCAGTTGTGATTACCCTCCCACTTGTCCACATACTCACAAGGTCTCAACAACTGTAACACCTTCACTGGGAGTTTAGTCCTTGGATGTATAATTCCATATCCTAATCCAAAACTAAATAGGATTAGGTCAGTCCTGGAAAATCCCTTGAGGATTCAATTTGTTCACATTCATGATTCCATAGTTAAAATGCAATAGCAGATGCATCAGGATAGAATAGTGGAAGAACCTAGGTTCCTTCTCTTTAGGGTCCTTCATCTTCTTCTGCATAGCTATAAATACCTCATGCATTTTATCCATAATGTATGCTATATAATCATCATTGGTGCTACCATGCACATTTTTCAAGTCTAGCCCCATCATCAAAACTCCAACATTTATCTTCTCTACCCCTCCATCTATCCCTAACACTCTACACAAGGCATAGGCAACATACATGATATAAAAATTTAGGTCTTTGAAGCAGTAGGGTGCAGTCCCAGGTATAGGAGTAAGATGATTCCTAACCTCCTTAAGCATATACTTTTGTAATTGGGTCCTAGCAGCACTAGGCTGTAATCTATACCTTTCCCCTTGCCTAGTAAGATTTACCTTGGTAGACATGGTACTGTATAAGCCAAAGGCTTGCATAAATTAATTCCTATTCAAAATCAATATGGCAGTACCATCTTTTTTATTGATTGTCCTAGACAGAGCATCATAATGACTAGAAAGACCTAGAAACAAGTCTACGTCTACACAGACATCAGGGACAATTAACCTAGCAAGGCCACTAGTCCAAGGGTTTGACACTTGTATAGCCTTATCAAAATTATTATAGAAGTAATTGTAAAGAGAAAAACCTATTGATCCTGGAGTACGAGCATCTCTAATCTAACAGTAGTCATCGGCCAACAAATTTCCATTTGTGCTCTTATTCTATGTGGACCCCAGCAAGAGCTTCAGGAATTCATCAGAGAAATTCCTCTTCCCTTTTGCATCATCATCTACTTCATCAATTCTTCCACTGGTGGAAGCCACACTAACTTCCTTACTCATCTTGTTCTGTTTCAATCCTCTTTTACTGATACTAAAACAAACCTCCTCTCAGAACTCACTACTCTTCTCTGTTCACTACTTAATAATTTAGGAAACTTGACAACCAGAGAATTATCTTGCAACTGATCAATTTTTTCTTTCTGAACACAAAATACCTAGCACTTCTTCACTCTACAGTTTTGGATGCAAGATAAGTGAAAATGAACCTACAATCAACTCTTTATGGTAATTCTCCCAAGTACATAACTCATCATTGGAAAAAAAATCAATTTTTCTTTCAAGTTAACATGCTATAGAATTAATTGAAATCCTAGTTGTAGTTCATGAGTGTGACAGGAAATCAAAATCATATATATGCGTCTTCAGAATCATATATATGCGTCTTCAGAAAACCCCTTATAAAATTTGAACAGGTGACATGTCTTGATATGATTGGTTCTCTGTTACACATCTTAGCTACTCTTTTTAATATAGTAATTAATCCTCTCGATTCTCATTGGACACTAAATCTTCCACATTGTCATGTCAGCAACTGTCGCCTTTTATGATTTTTCATAGTCAGCGACCACGCGACTGTGTAGTATCTCCCTGTCACTGATTAAATTTCTTAACCCTCAATTCTCGTGGAGACCTAGCGTCTGTGTAATTTTCTTTACTTGGATAGCCACAGTTAATTCTAGTGATCACGCGACTAAAATAATCAAAGTTACTAGATGAAATGCTTAACTTAGAGTTCATTTGGAGATCCTATGACTAAAGGTTATCTTTAACTTTAACTGTTATCGCTGAGTCGCTAAGTTTTTATTTCTCTTTACGAGACCCCGTGACTAACCTTTACCTTTTGAGTTCAATTTAGAGACTACACAACTAAAGGCTATCTCATTGTCACAAGCACTTTCTACTATCATGCACTTTTAACAGAGACTTAGCGACTACCATTGATCTTTTTACACAACATCTAATGGCTGCGCTAAGTTGCTGAGTATATTTTAAAAGCTTTAAATAAATTGGAGACTACGCAACAACCCATAACTTCATACCTCTTAGTCTCTTAATCGCCAGATGAATTTTTCCTTTTGGGAGACCATGCAACTAACCTTCATTCTTCTCATTGTGGACATGTGTCTCTTTTAACTATTTGTCTCCAAGTTGTTGACTAAAAAATGACTTAGCACTTTAATCCAGCGACCACCCGACTGCCATATATTCTAAACTCCTTGCAGTTTTTCACAAAGTCTTGGCATCTTTCACTTAACTATCATCTTACTTGGAGACTACATGACATAAGCATTTTAAATGTCACTTAACTATGTTCTAATCTAGAGACCCTGCGATTAAAGAAAACACTAAGTCTCATAACAAATCACTAACTGCTGAATTCTTTGCGCGACACCATGACTTAGCTGTTTGTTTAGATGTTGACTGCTGACGTGTTTCTGCATTGGGAGACTTCATGACTAAAAGGTTTTGCCAAGTCTCATAAAAAATAGGGAATATTATTTTTCTTCAAGAGACATCCCGACAACAATTAATTTCTAAGTCTCATAACATAATGGAATATGCTTTTAGGATCTAGCGACTAGGCGACCATCAAAAAAGGCACATGACTTAAGTTTGTCAAAAAGGTAATGTCAAATTAGAAACTCGAATATCATTTTAGGGCCTTTTTGCATTTTGCTTGGAAAAGAACCTAGGGTTTTGGGTTTTTGCACTTTTCATGTGGATTTTGATCTAAGGACATGGAACTTTCATAGGGATACTTAAAAAATAGACATACTTTCTAATTTGGGATAGAAACTGGCATGAAAGCAACAAAATTTTAGGTCAAACCAACAAAACCCAGAATACAACCAACAAATGGATTACATCACAACTTACTAAGTGTTGGATAGCTACTTGACAAAGGTTATCATTTAGAATTCAAAGACAACAAATGCATTATTAACAACAAAGAAGGAGACATGATTGCATCAGGCTAAAAAAAAAAGGTAATGTTTTTTAGCTAAATTCAGATGTAAGTTGTTTTGTTGCAAAAGTGCATGATAGTTGGTTATGGCACAAGAGACTCTATCATATCAATTTTGATAATATAGTAAAGATAAGAAATGTCAAGGTAGTTAGATACCTTCTAAGTATTGCAAAACTAGTTAACACAACATCCAAGGAATGTGTTATTGGAAAGCATGTAAGGAGCTCTTTCAGAAGCAAGAAAAACTCTACTAAAAACAAATTAAACCTAGTGCATATAGATTTATGTGGTCCTAATCAAACAAGATCATACTATGGAGAAAGTTATTTCATTTTGTTTGTTGATGATTTTTCATGGATGATGTGGGTTGCATTTCTAAAGGAGAAGTCTGAAGCCTTTGAGAAATTCAAAATATTCAAAGCTAAGGTTAAAAATGAATCTGGGATAAAACTAAAGTGTCTGAGATTAGATAGAGGAGGAGAATTCACCTCTAACCAATTTTATGACTACTGTGAAGAACATGGAATCAAAAGATAGTTGAGTGAACCCAGAATCCCTCAGTAGAATGGGATAGTAGAAAGAAGGAACATGATCATACTTGATACAATGTGCACTATGATGATTGAAGGAAAAGTTGTGCACACCTATTAAAGAGATGCAGTCAATACATCAGTCTATACTATCAATAGAACACAACTAAGGCCAAGCGTAGATAAGACAACTTATGAAATTTGGTTTGGTAATGTACCTACAATAAAATACTTTAGAATCCTTGGCATCAAGTGCTACATCAAGAGAGATAATGGTGTTGGTAAGTTTGATGCTAGAAGTGATGAAGGTATTTTGCTTGGTTACTCTACTAAAAGAAAGGCATACAAATGTTTTAATTTAAGATTAAAGAAGATAATTGAAATTACTCATGTAAATATTGATGAGAAGTTCATGATTCAAGAGAGGTACTATGAATATGCACCTATGATTGAGTATGAACCCAGGCCTAGTAGTAAAGACACTGTTATTGAAGAAATGTTTGATTGCATTGATGTATCATGTAATGAACCTGAATCAAGCAAAGAAGTATCATAAATTATAGATGAGGCTGTCACACCAAAAGTTTCAAAATTCACATCTAGATACCATTCAAAAAATGATATAATTGGAGATCAAAGTAGTAGTGTTTTGACTAGATCTAAAGCAAAAAGTTTAACAGTGGATGAAGAGGTATGTTTACTTTCACAGGTTGAACCTTTAAGTGTTGAAGATGCTTGCAAGAATTCTGATTGGAAGAAAGAAATGGAAGAAGAATTAGATCAAATAATCAAAAATGATACATGGGAATTGGTTCCTAGACCTTGTGACAAAAATGTGATTGGAACAAATTGGGTATTTAGGAAGAAGATGAATGAAGATGGTACAATGGTCAGAAACAAATCAAGACTAGTGTGTAATGGATATACATAGAGGGAAGGAATAGATTACACTAACACATTTGCCCCTATGGGCTGACTAGAAGCCATTAAGTTATTCTTGGGTTATGCAATATTCAAATATTTCAAAGTATATCAAATGGATGTCAAATCAACCTTTCTGAATAGTGACTTGAAGGAAGAAGTCTACATAGAACAGCCTGAAGGATTTAATCTATCAGATAAAGTAGACATGGTATGCAGATTGAAGAAAGCACTCTATGGACTTAAATAGGCCCTAAGAGATTGGTATGAGAGACTAGATGATTATCTTACCAAGATTGGATTCAAGAAAGGAGTGGCAGATTGCAACTTATTCATTTGAGAGACACTTGATGGATTATTACTTGTTCCCATATTTTTTGATGACATTATCTTCGAAGGTAATGACAAGCTTAGTGCAAAATTTGCAAAAGAAATGCAGAATGAATTTGAAATGAGCATGATTGGTCCTATAAAATATTTTTTGGGATTAAACATAAAACAACCAGATAAAAGAATATTCATAAATCAGTCCAAATATGTGAAAGAAATATTGAATACTTTCAAGATGGAAGATTATAAACCAGTATGCACTCCTATGATAACAGGAAGCAAGCTTTCTAAAGAGGATGATTCCACAGTAGTTGACAAGACATTGTACAAGTTTATGATTGGAAAACTTATATATCTTACTCAATCTAGACCAGACATATCTAATGTAGTTGGCATTGTTGGTAGATTTGCAGTTGAACCTAAGCAGAATCTCCTAATGGAAATAAAGAGAAAATTCAGATATCTAAAGGGAACTATAAACTATGGTTTATGGTATCCTAAATCAGAGAATGTACAACTTCATGTGTATACAGATGCAGATTGGGCAGGTTATATTGATGACAGGAAGAGAACTTCTGGAGGAGTAGTATTTCTTAGAGATAGGTTGGTTTCTTGGGTAAGCAAGAAGAAGAATTGTATCTCTCAGTCAACAGCAAAAGCTGAATATGTTGCAGCAGCATTGAATTTCTCAACAATGGTTTGGATCAAGCAGATGGTTAAAGATTTTGGTATTCAGGTTGATTATCCTATTGTTATTCACTATGATAACACTGGTACTATCAACATGTCCAAGAACCCTGTGATGCATGCAAAGACAAAACAAATTGAGATCAAATGCCATTTTCTTAGAGAAAAAGTTGCAGATAATGAAGTAAAATTGGACTATGTGAGCACTAAAGAATAGTTGGCAAATATTTTCACAAAGCCTTTATCAAAAGATACATTTGGGTATCTCAGGGAGAAGTTGGGAGTAATTTCCTTTCCCGAGTCTGATTATATAAAGCAACAAGTACATCAGTCCATGGTGACTAATGAATGGTTGATTACTCTATTTCTGGAGTAGTACCCATGCCTAATTTTTTATGGCACCCTTTGCCATTAATGTCAAAAGGGGAGTATGTAGTAAGGGGGAGTATATACTCTAGGGGAGTATATAATCATGTAACTTAAAAAAATAGACAAAGGAGCTGCAACAGTGTATAGGAATCTTTGATGAGGATATTTAGAAGATTGTAAAAAGAAAGAGGACACCATGTGCTGAAGATGTTTTTAATATCATATGTTGCCATCAATGTCAAAGGGGGATATTGTTGGAGATTTACTTCTAGCAGCCAGTTGATTGTATGTTTGTAATTGATGACAACATATAATATATAATAGTGTTTTGTATGTACTTATCAAAATGATGCTATTAAGCCTTGCATAGTTATATTCATGTTTTAGATATACTTTGGATACCTTGTTCATATACGCAGTCTCAGATATGAAGTTTTAGTTGTGTTGTGTAATTTTTCTAGTGGCAGTTACAGTTTCTGGAGTTTATCTGTTCAGAGCTGATGTATTAGCATTGGTTGTTGAGTTGCACTTATCTTCAAGATATGTGTGTTTGTATTCATGTTTAATTATGAGTGAAGATAGTTATCTAAAGGTGCCAAATGTGCTTCAACGAGATTGTAATGATAGTGTTAATTTGGTGAAGCCAACTTTGTGAAGCGTTGCGTCTATTTAGTTTATATTGCACAATTATAATTATGCTTGCATTATTAGTTTAGCCAACAAGGAAGTTATGAGGAGTTGTCTAATAGGTCCCATGATCTCATACTTTGAGGAAGATACATATAGTAGTTCATTTGTGAAATACTAAGTGTGAATGATAAGAAAAGAGACAGAAAAAGTATAGAGAAGAATATTGGTTGAGTTTCATTCATCAAGGATCTATGTGAAGAAGCAGTGGAAGATTACAATACATTGGAACTGATCAAGACAGCTGATCTACTCTACAGTTCTATGTGTAAGAAAATACACCTTCATGAAATTAAGATTAGAGCAAACAATTCTATGGAAAGATAAAACAAAGTTAATATAATAATTGATGCTAAATCTATATCATCTCATGGTTCTCTATCCAAGATTTGTTAAGAGAGCTCTTAGGCTTAATCTCTCTCAAGGACAATCCTAGAATGAGATATGTATGAAAATTCATGCTCAAATCTAGCTAGAATACTCAAAATGCTCAAAAATGCTCCAAGATCATAAGAGAAAATAGCAAATGCTCCTAAACATGATATGCTAAATGAAATGCAAATGCTAAAAACTCTCTCAAAACTCTCAAATGCTCCTCAATATACCTATAATAAGGATGCTTTTGCTCTTGAATTCTTGGATCCCAAACACAAAGGAAATGGCTTGTATCTATAGCATTTTCCCAAGGGTAGGGGGTAGAGTGAGTTGATCATGATCAAAGCTTGGTTAAGTCAAAAGCTTTGAGGTTTTCTCAAATGGAGGGAAAGTTGGTTGGTTGTCTCAAAGATATTAGGAATTAAATAACTCCATCATTTAATTAAATTAGCCATGGAAGGGTGATTGGATTGGATTTGATCTTTTACATTTGAACTATACAATTGAAAAATCAATTGCATAATTTGATTAATCCCTTTAGGCTTGAATTTAATTATTTGATATTTTAATTTGATTTGAATTTTGTTCCTTTGATTTGATAAATGTTAATTTGATTTGATCCATTTGTTTTGCATTGAGATGAAATTTTGAAGCATTTGGCTAAGATTTATAATTTGGAATGCTTGAGATACATCTGGTAAATTTTAGGTGTCTACAAATGCCCCTCTTTGAATTGATGTGTGAAGCGCATTGATTCAAAGAAAGCTTGATTGTCTTGATCATTGAGATGATACTGATGAGCTGATATGAAAGCCTGATATGAAAACCTAATATGAAATCCTGATACAAAACCCTTATATGAAACCCCGATATGAAATCTCTAGTAAAGTTTAAAATTTTAATGCCCCAAATTGGATGTAAGATATGTTGTAGAATCCCATTTTGATGATATGATGATGCCCCCTTGAAAATGGAATCATCTTGATTGTAGGTAAAAGTTTTTGATGAACAAAGTAAATGGGATAGATCAAAGATGATAACATTTCTGATAAATGAAGATGTGAAAAGATGTTTGAACAAATGCCCCAGTGAGAAGAATAGGAAAATTAGGTTTGAATGGGTCAAAAATATCATAAAATAGGTTAAAATAGCTTAAATAGGTTGAAAAACCCAAATTTACTATTCATTTTCACTTTTCACTATTGATATTTTTCTCTGAGCCTCTGAAAACTGATAGCGATGGTGGTCCCTATTCGAGAGCATAGATTCGAGCGAGTGCATTGATATCAGAGACCACCTGATTACGGGCCTCCAGTGAGTGGTTTGAACCCTCTTAGTGCACTTATTGCTTTGAAAATTTGCATTTATTGCATCTTTTACTACTTTTTAGAAATTTTTTAGCTAAATGCTGCGTAGGATAGGTTAAGTGTCGTGTAGGTATATTAAAAGCCGCGTCCATGTTGGGAAAAGCTACTTACACGCAATCCATAGCCGTGTAGAAGCTAGGGTAAAATTGCCAACTATAATAGGAAACACGCTGCCTAAAAACTTCATGTTTTAAAAGCCACGTATGATGATTAATAAGCCACATAGGCCGATAAAAAGCCACCTAAATAGTAAAGTGTTGCCTCTGCATGGTAAAGAGTCACGTTTACATATTTAAAAGCTGCTTAGCTTTAAAAAGCCGCGTACACTTAGTTAAATGCTGCCTACCAGAAAGGTGAAAATTTGACATAGGAAAAAGATAGATGAACTCAGTTTGATTGATCGTCCAGATGACTTAATTAGGTTCCAAGCTAGAAAAATGTTCATCCAGAATGGCACGTAGTGTTTAGGATGTATAGAAAAGTCATAATGATGAATGTTTGATAGGTCAATCAGATATGATTAAAAATGACGACAAATTATCCTTGTGTCTCATGATTTAGAGGTTAGGAGCAATAAGTTGATACACTGAAGGTAGAGAAAAGATAGATTTAATGTGTTGTGATTGACTTAGAATGGTTCATCAAGAGAAAAACTAACATGATGCACTTTGTTTCAAAATGTAGGAGCATTACCGTAAGTTGCAGGTGTGAGGAGTTGCATTATGGATTTTTGATCTAGTAGATAAGCTCACGCCACCTGAGCAGCGTACCATTGAGGCTTGTGATCTTAGTTTCCTTTTGGATCTCCCTTAGTTTTAGCTGAACTGAGGTTTATTGACAGCTATGGCAGAGCGATGGCATTCTAACCATAACACCTTTCACCTACCTCTCGGCGAGATGACGATTACGCTAGAGGATGTATACAGACTTTTGAAGATCCTGACTCATTGAGAGTGGGTGTATTATGATGTAGTGTATGATAGTAGTGTTTGTAGACAGGTGTTTGGAGACAACACCATCGATGATGATTGTATCACTTGGGCATAGTTTTCTTCATTTCCTACCCTACCAGCATTATTAGGAGCTGTGATAGGAGGATTATTATTGCCAGATAGGTGAGGATGTAGTTTTGCAGTCTGATGGGGACAGATTATAGAGGACCCAATTGTGCATCCACAGAGATTGGATTGGGGTTCCTGTGTGTTGGAACAGTTATATCATGATTTACATGAGATTGTATATTGGCATAGTGCAGTTATTTCTGCAGGTGCATTATTGTTACAGTTATGGAGATGGGAGCATCTTCCTATTACAAGGCCAGTCTCAGCTTGAGTTCAGACTCATGGTTATCTATATGCTTTTTTATATGATGGCATGATTTTCCAGCATCGTCTGGGCAAGGTGGATTTTTGGAGATGCACGATTGATGATATTAATCAGGTGGTATGGAGGCCTTATTTGCAGTGTGAGATGTGGTGAGAGGATGACAGTGAGTTACCATATATGTTTTCACCTCCATGGATGATAGGCCAGTCTCCTTTGATTATTGAGAGATTTTTCTTTGGGAGAATACTCTGACAGTTTAGCCGAGTGAAGGATATGCCACAGGGTATGACACTTTATGCTAGAGTACAGGCTGAGAGGTTGATGTGGGGAGCACATATTGATTACCAATTAGCATGTTTACAAATAGATTAGCTTGGGTATGGTGTTTGGGATATGATGCCATAGGTTGCAGATGAAGGGATGTCAGTTGAGTATCGAGAGTGGTTCATGTGACATTGGTTTATGAGATTCACAGATCCAGTAGAGCCTATCCTAGATGTTGATGAGCTTTCTGAGGATGACAATGATGAAGATGATGGGGATGATGGTGGTGGACCATGCCAGTGTAGAGTCTAGAGACCACCCAGAGTACCATGGGGTCAGAGAGCGGTTGGGCCTCTGATGAGAGGCGGTCATGTGAGAAGCTGAGGTGATGGTTTTAGATCACTTAGGTAGAGACGAGCATAAGTACATGTATCTCAAGATCAGGTTCCCTTGAGAGTTGAGGTAGATTGGGCCAGACACAGGCATAGATGTGTCAAGATGGCTAGACAGGTTCTAGTTTAGGGATAGATACCATAGGTGGACCCACAGGTCAGTGTAGCATAGGTGATACCGCTGGTACCTTTAGCACCTCAGGCACCACAGGCTCCTATAGCATTATAGGCACCTCCAGTTCCTCCCGTTGTGGATGGTTTAGTGTAGGATGTTTAGGTTTTACAGGCTGGTATGATGATAGTGACAGCCAGATTAGATTAGGTTACTACCATGTTGCAACAATTTTTGGCCACTCAGGCTTAGCTACTGACTAGTGCGAGCACTAGTCAGGCACCTCCTGATTCACAAGATAGAGCAGGTGATAGAGATCCTGATGGCACAGGTTTGGTCGGGGATGGATCAGGTGCCCCTACTGGGTCATGAGACAAATATGGACCCAGGATGCATAGTATTTGTAACACATGTATTGTTTGGATCAGGACTTTGATGTACCATTGATGCACCATTGTTATTGATGTACATATGATGTACAGATATGGATCTAGGAAGCATATCATTGATGATGTATCATATGTATTTGTTTTGATCAGGACTTGTACCATTGATGTACTGATTATGCGATAGACATTGATGATGGACATTTATCTGATGATGAGAATTGACTTTGCCTTTGATGATGTTATGAGATTTCCTTTTATGCATGTCTATATGTTTCTATGATGAATTTATTTCTATTGTACAATGGATGCAAATGTCTTAGAGTAGGACATAGATAAATGGATGCAAATTATGTGAATGCAATTTATCTCTATATGTTTTTCATTTTTAACAATGTACGGATTATGCAATGCAATGAATGATATACTTAGTGCCTATGGTAAATGAAATGCATCTATCTTTTTGTGTTTTTGAATGTATGCAATTTAAATTATGATATGCAGTTCTAAATGATGATATGGATAATGATTAATGATTAATGAATCATTTTCTTGATTTTTTGAATGTATAATGAGTAATGATAAATGATGATGAATGCAAAGGACAATCTCATTTTTGAATGACTTGAAACCCATAAGTGATTTGATGAAATTTTATCAATCCTTTGTCTCCCCTTTGAACTTGGAAAATTGCTAGAAAGACAAGCAATTTGAGAACTAAGCATTTTTAGAATGCAAGCTAAAGAGCAACATGCAATTAATCTAACATGAAATGCAATTTAATCTAACATGCAATGCAACTAATTATCCTTGAGGTTTGCGAAAGGAATGCAAAATGAGATATATTTTCATCATAGAGCGTTGTGGAACTAGGAGTCCATACAATCCTTACTGGTGCCACTGTGATCATAAGAATATGAATATGACTTTCCCGCGTGTGGTATCCCTATCTATGAAACCAAGTACAACCCTCACTAGTTGGATGACCCACTATGGGAGTATGAATACCAGTTTAATCAGATTCAATGTTTCAAGTGGATGTTGGTATTAAGATATGGAAAATCTAAATAACCAAGGTATCCTTTTGCGTAAACAAACAAAGTTTAACCCTCCGTCCTATATGAATGTCCTCTATGGTTCTTTGATGACCATTTCGTTAGACTAATTCACACAAGTTAAAGAATTTTCCTCAAAATAGTCACTTAGAAGCTCAAGAAAACATCATGTCTCTTATCATTTCTGATCTAGTTGAAACATCATTGATTAGCTTAAAAAGACATGACTTGAAAAAGGCAATGAAAAACTCATCAAAAATTCCAAGTGTTTTTGAAATGTATCAAGATTTTCAAATAAGAATCCCAGACAATCTGATGAATTAAGGTGTGTCAAATTTTAATCCTAATAAAATAAGTCAAATGAGGTTCAAGGATAATGTTATGTGATCAAACTATTTAGGGTTGAAAAATGATAGTCATCAAAGGTTCGAAAATGTCTCTTCTGAATCTAAAAATCTACTCCTGACGTGTGACCAAAATGTTGCACTATTGAATCCGGTTGGTATCAAAATCTATGATGTGTGTCCCCAAGTGATAACTGTGACCAATGTGATACTTAGGGATACTAAACCTAGCGTGTGACAAAATGTAGCTCTGAGACTTCATTAGGGTAATGCATGAATGATAGATGCAATGAGGATATGGACAAGTGAGATGAGGAAACTGCAATATGTACAAATGCAACTAAGAAACAGCTAAGGGACAAAAGGCGCCTATTTCCAAGTTTTCACCTCTTGGAAATATTTCTCTTTTTCTCTTTTTTCTTTTTTTTTTGCTACCAAGGTTCCTATTGCTAGGTTTTCACCAAAGCAATTTTTTTCTTTCTTTTTCAAATGTTTTTGGATTTTTGAATTTTTTGATTTTTTTGGTATTTTTGAATTTTCTCATGTACAAGGGTGATGCTTGACTCATCTGATACTCTTCAATGTATACTCTTTATTTTGATACTCTTTCCTCTGAATCAGGTGTGGAACCTCTTAAGATGAATGCTATTGATAGGTTATAGCAATTCATCGCCATCACAATTAGCCAATTTGTAGGTCCCCATTCCAAATGAAGAAACAATGACAAAAGGACCAAGCCAATTGGCTTCCCACTTTCCTTTCTTTTCTCTATCAGCCTGATTTTTTGGATTTTCTCTCAATACTAGATCTCCTATTTGAAAGTTTCTTGGCTTGATATGGTTGTTATAGTTCCTAGCAATTTGATTCTGATACACTTTCAAATGATCATAAGCTTGAGTCTGATGTTCCTCCAACAATTCCAATTATTGAAGGTGGGCCACTCTATAATCCTCATCTGTTATTAGCCCATGCAATGAAACTCTGAGGGATGGTATTTCAACTTCTAAAGGGAGAACAACTTCAACCCCATAAATCAAAGAAAAAGGTGTAGCTCCTATCGGGGTTCGAATACTAGTCCTATAGGCCGATAATGATGGATTGATTTGAAGATGCCAATCCTT
Organism: Thuja plicata; assembly: GCA_018584345.1. NCBI lineage: Eukaryota > Viridiplantae > Streptophyta > Pinopsida > Cupressales > Cupressaceae > Thuja > Thuja plicata. Next base: position 788,726 of record MU228344.1, read on the forward strand.
TCCTAATTTTCCAACTGATCTCTTAAGGATTTTAAGGATTTTCTTATTAGTTGCTTCTGCTTGTCCATTACCTTGGGGATAGTAAATGGATGAAGAGTGATGTGTAATGTGGAATGTGTCACAAAGTTCATTGATATCTTTTTTCTTAAACTATTTTCCATTATCCGTGATGATAGCATGAGGAATGCCATATCTGCAAATGATATGATTGAGGATAAACATGGAAATTTTTTTTCCTATTGCATTTGATAAAGGAATAGATTCAACCCATTTAGTAAAGTATTTTGTCGCTATGATTATATACTTGTGTCCATTTGAAGAAGGTGGATAAATCATGCCAATCAGGTCAAAACCCCATTGATAGAATGGCCATGGTGTGACAAAAGGGTTTCATTCTTGTGCTGGTGCATGAATCAAGTTTCCATGGTATTGACAAGCGTCTCTTTCTAAGGTTTTCCAAAAGTACCCCATATGTAAGATTTTCTTAGCTAGGTTTAAACCTTTTAAATGTGACCCACAAATCCCCTCGTGGACATCTTTTAAAGATAATTTTGATTCCTCTTCCTCTAGACATCTAAGGAGTGTTCTGTCAAGACCTTTACGATACAATGTGTCAGAAAGGATAGTATAACAGGCTGCTTGTCTTATGAAACTTTACTTTTGAGTGTGGGTTTGGTCTATAGGTAAGGTTTGATTTTTTAGGTAAGCATAGATATGTCCATACCACAGAGAGTCCATGTAAAAGGGCAACAATTTGGGTCTTAGGTAGGTCAAATGTTGGTTTCACCAATTCTTCCACCAAGAATTCATACTTTTCATTTTGATCAGGTAGCTAAAGTAAAGATGCCAAAGTGGCCATTGCATCGGCTGCTCTATTCTTGTCTCTTGGAATTTGTACAAAATTAATCAAAGAAAAGTACTTCTTCCAGCTGTCCACCAAGTTCTTGTAGGGTAATAATTTTTCATCCTTAGTATTATACTCATCATTAACTTGATTAATGAATAATTGAGAGTCCCCATAGACTTGTAATTTTGCGACATTCCATTCCGAAGCTGTCTTGATGCCGATGACCAAAGATTCATACTCTGCTATGTTATTGGTGCAAGGAAACAATAACTTGTAAGATTTTGGGATTTTGTAACCTTGTGGTGTAATCAAAAGAATGCCCACTCCACTGCCATTTTGGGTATATGATCCATCAAAGTATAAATTCCATGTCTTAGCTTCGATATTCACAATTGCAGAATCTGGGAATTCCACTTGTATAGGGTGTGTAGATTATTAAGGATTTTCAGCCAATTGATTGGCTATAACTTGACCTTTGATTTCTTTCCTATCAACATATTCAATGTTGAATTCACTAAGTACCATGACCCACTTCGTAATCCTTCCAGTTAAATTTGTTTTGCTAAGTAAGTATTTCAAGGGATCAATTTTAGCTATGAGTTCACCTTATGTAACAACATATAGTGTCTTAACATTTGAGAGGAAAATACCACTACAAGACAAGCCATTTCCATGAAGCTATAATTTAACTCATATTTGATCAAGGTTCTACTCAAATAGTGGATAGCTCTTTCCTTTCCTTCATCATCCTCTTGTGCCAATAACACTCCTAAAGATTTTTTCGTTGCCAAAATGTAGAGTAATAAAGGTTTCCCTTGAATTGGTGACATTAAGATAGGAGGATTCATCAACCATATTTTCAACAATAAAAAAGCTTTATCACACTCCTCATCCCATGTGAATATGGTGTATTTATGTAGTAATCTGGTGAATGAATGACATTTTTCTGCCAATTGAGAAATGAATCTTCTTATAGATTGAAGTCTTCCTTTAAGGGACCTCATTTGACTAATGTTTTGCGGAATGTCCATGTCCATTATTGCTTTTACCTTTTCAGGATCAACTTCAATGCCTTTAGCTAAAACAATGTATCCTAGGAGTTTTCCAGATTGTACCCCAAAAGCACATTTCTTTGGGTTAAGTCTCACCTTGAATTTTTCTAGCCTTGTAAAAATCTTGTATAGTATGGATAAATAATCTTTTCTCTTATGTGACTTAGCTAAAATGTCATCCACATAATCTTCCATGAAGGTGTGCATCATGTAATTGAAAATGGTAGTCATAGCTCTTTGATAAGTGGATCCGGCATTTTTAAGACCAAAGGGCATTATATTCTAACAAAAAGTACCCTAGGGATAGGTAAAAGTTGTCTTCTCTTGATCTTTAGGTGCTATGCAAATTTGATTATACCCACTGAATCCATCCATAAGTGAAAGCATAGAATGACCTGCTGTGAGGTCCATAATAACATCAATGCTTGGTAAAGGAAAGTCATCTTTTGGACAAGCAAGGTTTAAATCTCTAAAATTCATACAAACTCTTATTGTTTTATCATGTTTGATAACTAGTGCAATATTAGATATCCACTCAGCATATGCTATTACTCTTATAAATCCTTCTTTGAGCAATTTCTCTAATTTAGCTTTTACCAATAGGGCTATATGTGGATGCATTTTCCATAACTTCTGCTTTACGGGCTTAACCCCTAATTTCACATTTAAGTGATGCATTATGAAACTTGGATCTAATCCAGGCATGTCATCATATGACCATGCAAAGTTGATTTGTTTTTCTTAAAAGAACGCAATGAACTATTCTCTTTCCAACAGACTCAAAGATGTTGCTAAATGAATGAATTTAGGATCTTTCTCTGTGCAAATGTTGACCTTTTCTATAAGTTCAATAATTATAGGTGATCTTTCATCTTCATGAGCTAGCAAGGTGTCCAACCTCTCTCCCTTAGGTTCCACAGTTGGGTTTTCACCTTCAGAAACACCCTTTATTTTTAATTTTTTTGGGTCTAGCACTGCCACATAGTGGTTTTCACCACTAGACCTTCTCATTTTTTTGTATATTTTATCTTCATTTTTTGGATTAAAAGGTTGAACACCTGCCCCTATCCTCATGTCTAGAGTGAATTCACTGGTGGAAGAATTGGGTTTGACTGCATTGAGGTATAAGGCCATTGAATTCTCATTTGGGAAGTAGAGTAAGTCATTTGACTTGGATAGATCCCAATCAATAATTTTAGGATGTATTAGGGACAAAGAATCATTTAATGGGTTTTGATTTGAAGGAGTCAAGGACATGACTTCATTAGACAATTCCTACATTATATTATCAAGGTCTATGACATGTGCCTCTTCTAGATGGTCCATGGAAGAGGGATCAAAATCATCTTCATTAGAATCCTCTAAGATTTCTATGGGAAAGAAAGCATGTGTATTAAACACTAGGGTAGAATCTCCCACCCATGAAGGTACCCAAGGTTCACCTACCCATTGAGTGAAAAGAGGTGCTTGTTCTATGTTGACTTGTGGACGTTCATTTGATGTTTGAGTTGAATTTGAAACTTGAGCCGTATGTTCTTCATTCTCAACTTTAGGAGGAATTGCATAAGTGTGAATGGTATCAACCTCTATGTCATGACAAGATTCTTCAGACAAGGAATCCCACACATAGTCTCTAGAATCATCTTCACTTTCAGAACCTATCATATGGATATGTGCATGAAAATCATGTATGGGACTTGAGCTTTCTCCTTTATGTTGAAAACCTATACTGGCTTTCTCTTCTTTGGCTCTCCAAATGGGTTCAATAGGTTTTAACAACCCTCTATGCCAAAATCCTAAGGGTCCTCTTCCCTTATACCCAATTTTCTTCATGATATCAAACCCTTTTCCATATTGATCAGTTTGGATATTGATATGTTGCACCCTTTCATTTGGATTAGCTGAATTATCATCCTCTTTATAGAGCCATTGTAATACCTCATCCTCTTCTTTGTCCATTTCTTGTTTATCACATTCCCTCACAAAATGGGAATTGTACTTATGAGGTTGATGATCTTTGGATGGTTTCTCATGTGTTCTTGGAGATGTAGATAAATCAAAGAGGGAAACATAATATTCCCCTACTCCTTTTGACTTAATTTTACATTGTTTCTCAAATTGGTGCATTAGGTCCTTCATCTTTTCATAGTGATCCCACTTAGTTTGATCTCTTTCTTCCTTCATAGGTTTAGAGGATTCTAACCTTAATGTTGAAGTCTTACCTGAGGTATCCTTTGAATTTTAACCCTCATAACTCATCTTTTCTTTTCCCTTATTTGATGTAGTTGAGTTAGTTTGAATAGGGTTAGGAGTAGATGTGACATTTGATGTTGGTTCTGACTTTCCTCTTTGGCTTCTTCCATGGTAATATCAAGGATAACTCTTTCCCTATTATGAGGAATATACAATTCATGACTTGGCTTCAAAGCATTGCAATATTGGAATGGGTTTGAATCTCCTCCAATTGTGATCTCCTCCCCTAGGTAGGGAAATTTCATGCATTGGTGATATGTAGAAGGCACCGCTTGCATCTCATGTATCCAAGGCTTTCTTAGTAGGATGTTGTAGGTTAATTTCATGTCAAGGACCTAACATATAGTGTCCTTTTTGATAGGTCCTACTTGAATTGGTAGAACAATCATCCCCTTTGAAGATCTTTCCTCTTCATCATAAGCCTTAATAGTTATTTTCTTCTTTGGATCAATGGAGGACTCGGATAAACCTAATGACTTAACAAAGTTTAAAGTGAAAATATTTAGACCAGCTCCACCATCTATGAGAACTCTCTTAACCCTATGTCTTTGGATTAATACCTCTATATGAAAGGGTAAGTTTTGAGGATGTGTGATAGACATGTCATCTTGC
>MU228344.1:804832-821955 GCA_018584345.1 Thuja plicata
TATCAAAATATTCTCCACTCACTTGAGGACCCGGAAACACCCTTTTCACATGTGCATTTTGGACCAAAAGGAGCACTTTAGCAAGCGTTTTACATGGTACCTCAAAACTGCATTTTGAGTACCAACAGGGTCTTAAAGGAGGGAAGTATGTGGAATGGTATTTCTGGGGTTCTGGGAAACTTTAAAATAAAATAGGAAGAAAGCAAGGAAGCTATGGCTAAAAAATAGAAAAAAAAAATTTACTTTTTTTTTAAAACAATCGACTCAGGGAAAAACACTCAGATACTAACAAATGAAATTAAGTACTACAATAACAAGAATTGCTATAATTTGAAATGAACCCAAATGCAAAAAAATTGAACCTAAAGGCCACAACGGAAACCTTTTTGATAGAATTTCCACCATTGAGCCCAAGAAAGTGCCCTGATACCATATGTGAGGAACCTCCTACAATATGATGAACATGCATGAAATAATAGAAATATAGAGAAACAATAGAACTCATAGTGAATGTATTGATCATAGGACACTTCGAGGGTGTAACCTCATTTGAGAAAGCTCAAAACAATAAATTTGTCGGTACTATCAAAGGCCTCAACACACACAGTTATATACTAAGTACAATCTGATAGTAATAACTGAGAGGGGGGGTGAATCAGTGGCCCCAAAATTGTATCCTTTAATCACTAACCACCAATCAAATAAACCTTAGATTATTAAGTCCCTCCAAGATGCATGCCATGAAATACTTATAATGATTAACTGTCTATTAGTTTCCCTTGTCTGTCCTTATTCTCTTTGATTACCGATATGCAGTATAACTATTTACCAAAATACAGTAAATAAGTAGAGTATACCGATATATCTAGAAATGCATATGTGAAATGTAAAATAGTAAAGTAATAAACCATACACACATAACACTTGGATTTTAATGTGGAAATCCTATTGAGGGAAAAACCACTGGGACCGGTACCCCAAATTTTCACTCTTTTCAAGTGAGCCCTATTAAGAGCCAACCCTTTTAAAGGTTACAAACACATTGTTAGGTGTGACCTTGTTAGAGGATTTTGTACATATAGGTTTTCACTTAGTATCGTGCAACTCAGTTTGCTACCATCGTTGAATCAACCTCTTTCTTAGACTTTAAATAGGCTTTCGACAAATCTAGTGCTACTTTCACAAATCAACCTTTTTGGCACTCCTTGGGATGTACCTCAATATATAGAAGACTATGAATTCCTACTCTATTAAGAGACTTGTGTTGGAATTGTATTGAGATGATGTACTGAGAGGGGAGGGGTGAATCAATACCTCAAAAACTTTTCTTGGTTAGCCCATTAACCCTTAGTCATCAGTTTGTAAAACAACTTATCTATTTGTTCATCTTTCTTTATGTATATGAAATCATATCATACATTCCATTTGATGTCTAATAGTAAAGAAAACATACGTGAAATTTTATAACACATAACACAAGATATGGTATCGTAGAAAACTCCTGTTAATGAAGTAAAAACTACGGTGGGGATTGTTACCCACAAACTTCACTATCTATAGATAAGAAGAGTTGGTTAAGGCTTACAATTTGGTCACTTCTAATGACCTACCCTATTAGGAGTATTATAGTAGAGACTTGTTAGGATCTACTTCGTTTGAAGCTTTTAACAACACTGTTAAGTGCACTTTGTTAAGAGATTTACAAAGGATGGTTAAGTCCACCTTCTACAAAAGGACTTTAGATGTGATGCACTTGTTAGAATGCAACTACATAGGTCTTTGATCTGATGATAAATGCAATCTTCAATTGCTGATAAAAAGATCCTATAAAGCTCCAAAAATTACTGTTAATCATCCTTCCATGATTTAGTATTACCTTTATCTGCTCATTGGTAGCCTCTGTGTGTTCTTGATAACTGATGTACTCTTGTTCTGATCTTTGCATGAATTCTGCCTTCTACTCCTTAGATTCTCTTTGTGGCTATCAATAATAATAATTTATATATTTTCAAATGAGTACAAACATCTATTTATACTAATCTAGGCTCAATTCTTGATTCATGCATTTACACATTAACTCTAGATTCAAGATATACAACTTGATCTTGATCTGTAGTTAGATATGCTTTAGATCCATTAGGATGCTTTAAAGTATTTACATAAAGCTTGTATGACCATCTAATCTATTTTAAAACAAAAATAAAACTCTATAAATAGATTTACATTGCTTTAATCGACGTGTAAAACTCAAATCCACAAATTGCGGGTTCTTGATCTGTCTGTCAATTCTGATGGTCGGTTTTCTTGATCGTAGGTGTTCCTTATTGAACATGTCATCAGGTATGCTTGTCTATTTCTGTTGGGTTGATTCTGGAAATTGTGTCACCAGTAATCCTTGTGTTTTCCGATGAAGCTTGTGTTCACCGGTGAAGCTTACTGTCTGTCGGTAATGCTTTCTGACTGTGTTTTTCCTCTGAGTATACTATTGGAAAAATAATGTCATCAATCTCCCCCTTTGACATTAGTATCAAAAACATGATATGTGTAACATACTTAGTGTATTTAGCATGTACACATGTGTGTACTACTGCCTTAGTCATTAGAATGACTCCCCCTATGTATATGCCGGTAAGTGTAAGTATATATATATACATATATATATATATCCTTTATCTTTTTGATTCTCTTTTTTGATAAATATATTGTACATAGCTATATACATTGCCTTTTCCTCCTTTTTTGATGCTAAGGACAAAGGTACTTACAACTTGGAAAAAAAGTGGGAATGTGAGGTCTTGATTTCCTCCATCATCTTCTCCCATATTCTTTCAGCATTTCTAGAGCTAGTTGCTCTAGTGAAATCCTTACATGAATATCATAGATGCTGTCTACTATAGACATCTTCGGGGTTGCTATAAGATTTCTAGCTTCTAAAATATGTTGTTGAAGTATTGTGAGATTTGGTAAGATGTGAGCTTGGAGTTCTATTATCTCACCTCTGAATTGGGTCTCAGCATCCCATATTTCCTTCCTTAGCCTATTTTCCTCAATGACTATATCATGATGTGCCTTTATGCTATCTGAATGTGAGGTTAGGCTTTGTGCACTCTTAGTGACATTTGCATCAATTTTTGCAAGCTTGTCACTGTTCTCCTTTGCAACTTTGTCAAGTGTGCACATCTTCTGAACTAAGGTTATTGCCTCAGCAATCATTGGCTCCAGTTCATTACTAAGTTCAGAGAACTCGACCTTGTTCAAAGCCACTTCTTGGCTTATCTTATCAATTAGCTTGTATTGATATTTCTTCTCTACTTGTTCCTCCATTGCTTGGTCAACTTCTATCCCTTGCTCTGTGATAGCTTCAGTAAGAATAGTAATCTGTTGCTTAACTGAAGTATTTTCATCAATTTTCATCTCAGGAACCAGTTGTTGTAGTATCTCCTTTGCCTTTTCAAGTGCCATGTTTTCTCTATTTTATTTGATCATTTTCTTTTGTATGGCTTTCCTTTGACAAAGTACTCCAAATTCTTGAAGTTTGTCTCTATCCAAAGTGGTGATGTCCCAATTTGGTACTTCAATGACTTCATCAAGTGTGACAGCCAGTATGTCTTTCTTTACTATTTTCTTCTTCTTCTTCTTTGGTTGGTTGGTGGTGGTAGATTGATGGAATACCATCTGCAAAGCCTGTGATTATGTAGATTTCATTGGTGAGTGTAAAGATGTCAAGGCATCCTTTTGTACTTGTTCTGTGATCACTGGCCAGTTTTGTGAAGACGTCTCCTCATGATCCCTGGGTGTGTCAACAAATGAATCTTCCTTTTGTTTCATGTCCTCATTTTTCTTTACTTCTTCATTCTTTCCTTGCTCTTCAATATACTTGGATGTATCCTCTATCATTTTCTCTACCTCTTTCTCTTTCTTTTCATCGGTGGCATCCTTCATTTCTGTATCGGTATCCCTTGGAGTTTTTGATGCCCCTTTATTTTAATCTATACCCATATCTTTGGGTATATCATCATCTTTCTTAGATGATTTTCTTGGCTGGACTGTATATCGATAACATCTATCAATATATTCATATTAGTTGGTGTATTGATAGTTGTAGTGTTAATAGCCTTGTCCTTTTCATTAGTCTTACCCTCTGCAGTAGCATTGATGTCTTCATCTTTTTGGATCTCTGCTACAGGGTCTTTACCTATAATAGTGTCGACAATGTTTTCTAACCATGATTCATCGTTAATGTCCACATCTAAGTTACCCTTAATTGTTAGATCTTCCTTGGCAACTTCTTCATCCTCCAATTTAATGTGGATGGGAATATTCAGTTCTTGATCATGTTTGCCATCTTTTGACCAATCTTCATCTATAAAATTTGTTTGTTTCTGACCTATGATCTACACTTCTTCATTTTCCAACTCAATTATTGAGTGACCTACTGTGTTGATAGGTTCCTTTGTAGGAATGTTTGTCTCTGCAGGTTTTAGTATATCACTCCATATTTTGTGAGTGTCTTCCTCCAGCTCTATAAGTTTCTCTTGAAGAAATTTGTAAGCTCTCATCTTTGGTGAGAATTTCTTTGTGTATTTCTCCATTACTTTATTGATTTCTTCTTTTGAGGAATCAGTCATAAGAGAAACCAATACTCATTCTCTAATTATTTTCTCTTCGTGAAGTGCATAAGTGAATCTAGAGGATATCTTATCCATAAGTTCTTGTGGAACATCTTGTGAAGTGAAGTGCATTGGGACATAATAGTGTTTGCACATTTTATTGATAAGTGCATCTTCAATTTTATTTTATTCTACTGTATCCCATTGCAACCATTTCTTAATTTTTGGATGTCTAACAGATGCAGCTTCAGAAATGTACTTACATATGTCATCAATCCCCTCAGCGGGTGCAGTAAGCTTTGCCTTTTCCTTTTCTATTCTGATAGCATCGGGTTCATCCATTGTTGTATCTTCTAGATCTTCATCTATTTGAACATACTTTCTTGTCTTGATAGGTGCCCTAGGTGGTGGTTTAACCTTTGTAGGTGTAGGTTTCCTTTTGTACACCTTGCCCTTTACCATAGGTGTAGGACTAGTATCCTTAGCCATTTGGCTTCTTGCTCTAGACTTTTTGGTTGGAGGAGGAGGTGGTGAATCAAATTTTTCTTCTTCTGATTCTTGTATCTCTTCTGTTTCACCGATGGGAAGCTGTTCCTCAGTGTCTTCCTCCTTACTCTGTTCTTCCTCCTTACCATTTTCTTCATCTTCTCCATTAGAAGATATGTTCAAGTTCTTCTTTATGTTTTTCACCATTCTCTTAGACTGCTTTACAGCATTTTTGACAACAAGTGTTGATTTAATTTTCTGTTTGGCTTCCTGATATGTTCCAAATCTCAATTGTTTGTTGTCAATGGGTTCATTCAATAATATCTTTATTGCTTCTTTTGCTAACCCAGTCTTGATCTCATAATCAATTTTTTCTAGCCAAGATTTCCTTGGGACTACTGCTTGAATTTAGGTGAAGTCAGTATCCACCATTAAACAAATGTCATCTTTGTATTCCTCAATTAGACTTTCAGGAATTCTATTTATTGCTTGTAGAAAATCCTTAATTTGCTTAAAGTACTCATGCATAATATTGTCAAAATTTGTGCTTAGTGTTTCAATCTATTCATTAATCTACATGGTAATGGGTCTACTGGTGTCCCATGTTACTTTTCCAATTGAAGGAAAGTACTCTTTGAAGTAGAAGAATATACACATTAAAAGAGAACCAAACTTACATGTGTTCGTCCTTGAGGACCTTATGGTGCACATGTTCTCTTCAAATTGATGCAATAGGATCTCTGCTAGATCCATCTTCTTCCCCAGTTTAATGATTTTGTAGGTTGTGCTCATTGATGTGCTAGAGATACTATTCATTCTGCTAGCTTGAAATATCTTGTATCCAACCACGCAAGCACCAAATCTTAGCTCTGCGTCAGTGATAGTGTTTACTTTTAGTGCCCTCTTGTCAGATTTAGCTTCGGTTAACCTTTCCACTTCTGCAATAGAAGGATGTTTATGAGCTTGAGGTTTTTTAGTTGTTGGATAGCCTATTACTACATGTATAACATCTTTTGTTATAGCCTTTGGCTTGTTCAACCACAAAACATTGTTATGTACTCTGCTTAGAACAATCTTAATCCACTCTGTCTTAAAGACCTTCAGAAAATGAAGTGCATTCATCAAACCTTTCACTTCTAAGTGTCTATGCTCTTCTTTGAGCTTGCCTCCATCATCACAAAGTGCCTTATAGGCATTGTCTAGGTCTAGATCTCCTATCTCTGAGATCTTGCAGTGTATAAATGACCTAACATCCTCAACCAATAAAACCCTAGCTGGGATTCGGGAGAATGCTCCGGAATCGTCTGGTTGAGAGGCTATCTCAAGATGTAATTTATATTTTAGTTCAGCACATGCCCCTCTTTTAACAAGGTTCAATGGTTTCTTCTTGTCGTCCTTAAGTTTCTCTACCCTAGATGTTGATGCCATCATTTTCAAGATTTTAGGGCTTTTTTATAAATCAAAACAGTGCTTATCAGTGAGTAAATGAACTTATTGAATGTCTGTGATCTCCTTTGAATCTATATGCTCAGTTAATGACTTCTTTTGGGTCGCTTCTCAAATTACTCAAAATCGCTCTTCTCTGCTCAAAAATTGCGGGTGTGAAAATGAGCTTACCTGTCAGTCTTTTATACCCTTTTTGGTGCCCTAAGTTATCATTAATGCATGCCAACTTCATCGGTTTATGAATACTGCCTCCATCGGTAAATGCATTCATAACTTCTCTGGTGTTTTTGCAAAGTGTTAGGGTAGCTTAGTGGTGTCGGAGACTTCACCGATGAGTCAGTGATATTGTGACAATAGCTTTTGTAGATTCAGTGTATACCGATACTTGTCAGGTTACACACAACTTGTGTAATGACTGATACATTCTGGTAAGTATTGCATGTCTTTTCTGTGTGTGTTCACCGATCGAGATTGTGCCCACTAATTGATGGTTGTTTTATAGTAGTTTATCAAGTAACAATATATTGCATATTTATTCATGCCTATATAACAATATGAACTATGTGTAATGGAATTGATGCATAATAAAACATGTCATAATGCAGTTCCATACTTACTTGTGCAATCTAGTTAGATGTAGTGATGTCACTAGATCCAGTGGATGGGGTGTCACCATTTTCATTGCTTGAGTTAGCACCTTCAGTGTTTGTGGCTTTTACCCACATCTTGTTTCTCATTCTTTTGATGTTATCAATGGTGTTTCCATTGGGATGAGTATTTGTGTCTGTCAATCGGTCTTTTCAATCTTTTATCACATGTCCAACCTTATGATAGTGTAAACATGCCATACCTAGATTACTCCATCCTCTTGACCTTCTAGTCCATTTTCTCATACAATTGGCAGCAATATGATCATACCTTCCACATGCTGTGCAATTTACCCATGTGTTATAGTCCCAAACATATGAGTTACCTTCTCTTGCTGGTTTGTAGCTTTTATCATTCTCCTTTGGAGTCCATGCTTTGTTATTCTTTTTCCAGCATTCCTCATGTGTATTCCCATTCATCTTGCACGTAGGACAATACTTGTCCATATAGGTTTTTCTCTTTGGATTTATCACTTTGGATCTGCACTCATGTGCCTTGTGTCCTTTCTTTTGACATTTACAAAAATTACCAATAAAAGTAGATTGTTCTTGATAAATACCTTTCATTTTGCTTCTGCAGATGTTTGAGGTGTGGCCTAGTTTTCCACAGTGATTGCATGACAGCTTCTTAGATCTTGGGTTTGTGAAAGCATTCCTCTTATCAGTTTGATTAGAGGATTCTTCATTCTCATTGTACCCTAATCCTATGTAGTTGTTGATTCTTCTTTGTCCATCAAGAAAGTCATCCATCTATTTGTTGCTATCCTCAACCTTTTTGATTAGTTCATTGTGTTGAATCTGAACTCTGATTTCATGCTTTAGTTTTTCATTTTCTTCCCTTAGTTCACCAATGGTCTGTATTCTTTCTATGAGTTCTATATTTAATCTGTTTGTTTCTTGACTCATAAGAATAATCTAATTGGTGACCTCATGGTGATGCTCAGTGAGTCTTTGAATCTCTGATTCCTTTTCTTGTAACTTCTCTATAATTTTCCTCCTATCATCAATGGCTAATGTTCTTTCATTTTCAGTTTTTCTTGCATCATTCATAACATCAATCATTTTTACCATTTGAGTCTCTTGACCAATTTACAGTATCTTGATTTGATCTATCAGATGTAGATTGATCTCCTGCATACTTGTAATTTCTTCAATTGACGCATTGCTCACTGATGATTCTGCTACTTCAAAATACTCTTGTATTTCCATTTCTTTGTAGTCTTTCTCATTTAACCTGGTTTCCATAATTTTTCTTTCATCAAGAAGTTTTCTTAGCTTTATCTTCGCCTCCTTATAATACTCAAAGTTTATTTGCATCTGTAACTACTCATTCTCAATAGTCATGTCTAGTCTAAATTTATCCATTGCTCTGATCTTTTCTCTCAAGTCTTTAAGCTTTTCAAGAGAGAGACTCAGCTCTGATACCAATTGTTGGAATTGTATTGAGATGATGTACTGAGAGGGGAGGGGTGAATCAGTACCTCTAAGACTTTTCTTAGTTAGCCCATTAACCCTTAGTCATCAGTTTGTAAAACAACTTATCTATTTGTTCATCTTTCTTTATGTATATGAAATCATATCATACATTCCATTTGATGTGTAATAGTAAAGAAAACATACGTGAAATTTGACAACACATAACACAAGATATGGTATCACAGAAAACTCCTGTTAATGAAGTAAAAACTACGGTGGGGATTGTTACCCACAAACTTCACTATCTACAGATAACAAGAGCCAGTTAAGGCTTACAATTTGGTCACTTCTGATGACCTACCCTATTAGGAGTATTACAATAGAGACCTGTTAAGATCTACTTCATTTGAAGCTTTTAACAACACATTTAAGTGTGCACTCTATTAAGATATTTACAAAGGACGGTTAAGTCCACCTTCTACAAAAGGATTTTAGATGTGATGCACTTGTTAGAATGCAACTACATAGGTCTTTGATCTGATGATAAATGAAATCTTCAATTGTTGATAAATAGATCCTATAAAGCTCTAAAAATTACTATTAATCATCCTTCCATGATTGAGTATTACCTTTATCTGCTCGTCGGTAGCCTCTGTGTGTTCTTGATAACTGATGTACTCTTTTTCTGATCTTTGCATGAATTCTTCCTTCTGCTCCTTAGATTATCTTCATGCTTATCAATAATAAGAATTCATATATTTTCAAATGAGTACGAACATCTATTTATACTAATCTAGGCTCAATTCTTGATTCATGCATTTACATGTTAACTCTAGATTGAAGATATACAACTTGATCTTGATCTGTAGTTAGATATGATTTAGATCCATTAGGATGCTTTAAAGCATTTACATAAATCTTGCATGACCATCTAAGCTATTTTAAAACAAAAATAAAACTCTATAAATAGATTTGCATTGCTTTAATCGACATGTAAAACTCAGGTCTACGAATTGAGGGTTCTTGATCTGTCTGTCGGTTCTGATGGTTAGTTTTCTTGATCGTCGGTGTTCCTTCTTGAACATGTTGTCAACTATGCTTGTCTATTTCTGTTGGGTTGATTCTAGAAACTGTGTCACCAGTAATGCTTGTGTTTTCCGGTGAAGCCTGTTGTCTGTCATTAATGCTTTCTGACTGTGTTTTTCCTCTGAGTATACTAATGGAAAAATAATGTCATCAACTTGATTCTTCAATAGTTAAACTAAAACAAAATGACCTATTTCTAATGCAACTTGAATTGCAAATTTTCTGATCTATTTAAGTACATTACCTCTCTTGATCAATATATGAATTCAATTCTTTGTGCTCCACACTTTCTTCTCTATGATGTTGTGCTCACTATTTTTTGGTGTCTGCAGAATTCCTTAGCTCTTCCTTTAGCTTGATTGATCAGTACTCCATGAAATTATCCTTCATAAGTTTCTCTTCAACATCTTCCTTTTTATTCACTCCCCTTGTTGTATATGGAAATGAGTTAAGCTTGTCTCTTATATAGACATGATATTCACTATTTCTTGATTCTTAATTCTTAGAGTGAAAAACAATCCAGCCAATCATATTTAAGGCATAACTCCTGATTTATCTCATAGTTATCTTCTTGCCAAATATACAAATATTCTTTAAATCAATCACTTAACTCTGGTCAAATAAAACAATGAAAACAACTAGTTAAGTCTATCTTTAGCTCTTGCCAGCTAGATATTTTTTCATTTTCTATACTCTCTATTCCGTCGGTCAACTCTTCAGTTAGTCATCGGTTACAACTGATAGTTCCATCAGTGTGAATGCAGTTATCTTTGGAATCTCCATCCGTCGGGCATCGTTGGATTTTTAGTTGTCGGGAAACGCTATCTTCAATTTGTCGGGTAACCTATGGTTTTCTTCATTGGGAAACACTGTCTTCAGTACGTCAGGTATCACTATGAATTTTCTTCTTTGGATTTACCGATGGTGTGCACCTTGTCGGTGTTGTCTGTCACTTAGTGAATACTTGAATTTTATGCATTGTTGAAAGCATAAACTTTATTCCATTTCTTCTCTAAAGTCTTTGGTATTATGTACATGACCATACATATTATATGAAGTTGACATCAATGACAATATATAAGCTATTAACTGATTTAATGCCTTGCATTATCATGAATTTTAGCATTATCAAACATTCAATCAGTTATATGTCATCAATCTCTCCCTTTGGCATTGATGGAAACAAAACTTATATTATCACACTATACTATTTCTAAAACAATATGAAATACAATTGTTGAGATTCATCAAACTACCAATCTTTTTTTGATAACTGATAAATGTCTAAACTTTGGTAAGCTCTATTTTAGCTTAGATTTGATTCTTGCAACTTTCTATTTTCTGATGTGTTGAATCTCCTCTTATGTCAATTTCTTCTTTGATGTCTTGTCCTCTTTTCAACAACTTTCTCTTTTTGTAATCTTTCATATAATTTTCTCTCCCTTAGGATATAATCTCTCCCCGTTGGAGTGATCTGATAATGGATATTCTCTCTTCCTTTTCTCAGAAGAATGTGATAATATGGATAATCTCTCCCTTTGACAACAATACCAATCAAATATTGAAACAATGTATGTTTCCAATTGTTTTAAATATCTGACATTCATGTCAAATAATCATTTTCCTCTTATCCATAATATATTCCTTGAATTTCCCTTATCCATAAACAATACAACATTATGCTCTGGTGCTTGGTTCTGATATATACCTGTTTGTATATAGATGTAGCTTTGAAGTTCTTCTCTTTGCTTGCATCAACATTTCTGATATTCTGATAACATATAGGCTGATGTCGCCTTCAGTCTTTTATTGACTGGTAGACAAGGGTTTGACCCCTAGTCTCTTTCTCAGGTACTCAAATGTATCTTTGGGCAGTGTCTTGGTGAAGATATCAGCCAACTGTTCTTTTGATTCCACATACTCAAGTGTCACTTCTTTCTCTTGAACTTGTTCTCTCAAATAATGATACTTGATTGAAATGTGTTGAGTCTTTGCATGCATGAATGGATTCTTGGAAATGTTTATTGCACTGGTGTTATCATAATAGATAATCACTGGTTCTAAGATCTTCATATGCATGCCTTCCAAGAGATGTTTGATCCATGCAATATTTCAGCAATTTGCAGCAGCAACAACATACTCTAATTTTGCAGTAGACTAAGAGATGCATCCTTGCTTCTTACTGATCTATGTAACAAGTTTGTCACCCATAAATAATGCTCCTCCAGTTGTTCTCTTTTGGTCATCAAGATTTCCAGCCCAATCAGCATCGGTAAAAAGCTTTAGTTCAAATTTACCTTCTCTTCTATACCATAAGCCAAATTCCTCAATATTCTTCAGATATCTTAGGGTTCTTTTCACAGTAGTCATATGTGATTCCCTGGGGTTAGCAAAAAATCTAGCAACAATTCCTACTGCATGTGCAATATCTGGTCTAGTGTGTAGAACATACATGAGTTTTCCAATCCTTGATCTGTACAAAGTCTGATTTACCTATGTTGTCTTGTCCTCCTTTGTCAACTTACTTCCAGTAGCCATCAATGTTCCAACTGGTTTGGAATCTTCCATCTTGAATATCTTCAAGACCTCTTTGATGTACTTGGACTATGTAATGAAAATACCTTCACTTTGTTTAATGATCTGTAGACCAAGAAAGAACTTTATCTTTCTAGACATAGAAATCTTGAGTTATTTTCTCATCTCATCAAAAAATGATTTGCATAGCATATCATTGCCTCCAAATATGATGTCATCAACAAATATTTCAGCAATCAAAGTGTTAGCATTAGTATCTTCTTTTAAATAAAGATTGTTGTTTTCACTAGTCCTTATGAATCCAATACTTATTAGATAGGAATGAAGTCATTCCTACTAGGCTCTTGGAGCTTGTTTTAATCCATACAAGGCTTTGTGAAGTCTACATACCATGTTCCTCTTGTCTGGATCTACAAACCCTTCTGGTTTCTAAATGTATACCTCTTCTTCAAGTATTCCATTTAGGAATGTTCACTTGACATCCATTTGATATACTTTGAATCCTTTGTATACAGAATAATAAAGTAGTATTCTCACTCCTTCTATCCTAGCAATGGGTGCAAAGGTCTCTCCATAGTCTATACCTTCCTCTTGTGCATACCCTTTGCATTCTAGTCTTTCTTTGTTCCTTGTAACTTCTCCATTCTCATTCAGCTTATTCTTGAATATCCATTTTGTACTGATGAAATTCTTATCATCAAGTCTTGGCACAAGTGACCATGTTTTTCCTTCTCAATCTGCTCAATCTCATCATTCATAGAACTTATCCATTACTCATTATCTAGTGCAACATTGACAGATTTTGGCTCAAACTAAAAAACTAAGCAACTTGAGTTTAAAGACTTACTTCTTGTTCTTGTACTAGCTTTCTTATCTCCTATGATCTAGACCTCTGGATGGTTATTCCTTACATATGAAGCAAGTATAGGTATAGTCCTTTTTCTATTAGCTTGATCTTTATTTTGATCTTCATTATGTTCTTCATCACCTTGCATTTTTTTCTTGATCATTAACTTGACCGTCTGTATTTGTAGCATGATGTTCTAGAGCAGTGATTTGTAGCTCAGGTGCTCTACATTGTTAGTAGGGTAGATTTTTAGGTTCCTTTTTGTAAGTGAACTTATTGTAGTCATCTGGTTCTTTAATGCTTTCTTGTTCATTCTTCTCTACAAATTCATCTATCTTTACATTTGCACTTTCAATAATTTTCTTAGAGGCTTTGTTTAGACATTTGTAAGCCTTTCTCTTTGTAGAATACCCTAGAAAAATTCTGATGTAGCAGTGGCAAACGGAAGCCTTCAATCAGTGAGCAAGTGGTAAGTTCCAAAAACCAACACCCAAGAGGACAGGGTCAAATGGAAACCTTCAACGATCTCAATCACCCAAATGGGATCCAAGTGCCCAAATACTTATCACAAGTATTGGAAGGACTAGGGGAATGGTTATCACAACCAAAACACCCCAAGACAACCTAATCACTAGGCTTGGTCAAGTCCAAAGCACCAACAATTTAGAAATTACCAAGAGGTCTCCTTAACCCAAAAGGCAACCAACCCCATAAGATAACTTATAAGACCAAGGGTTCCCTACAATAAATGTAATAGCTTTTTTAGGTCCTATTCCTTTAGTTCCAATGGTTCTTTCACTCAAAAGCCACCCATAACACGAAGGTGCTTCACAACCTAGGCTTTGGCTTGTAGCCTTTTCCAGACGCAAATTTAAACATAAGTCAAATTGTTCCCAAAAGAGGTGTTGATTTGGTCAAGGATTTTGATACCCTTTAAGGCCTTACTAAACATGTCTAAGCACCAAGGGTTGGAGGCAAACAAAGATCACTGCTGACACAACTTTTAGACCGGGCTAAGAGGCCTAATTAGGCTCCAAATGCACTACAAGTTCTCTTTCTCCTATGCAAAAACACAAAATAAGCATGGAGGCATGTGTGGGAATGTGAAAAAACTCAAAATCCAGGATTTGACACCTTGGTGACTCCCCAACCAAAATCTATAGTGACTGTCCTAAGTCACAAAATGGTGCACACATGAGATGTACACCTAGGGTCTTGTGGCAAAGCCACTCCTCTGCATATCCACACTTTTAACTTGCAGAATATGAAAATAAATTAAAAAAGGATGAATTCCACCAAGGGGAATCAATTTCCCATGGTGGAATTGGTCCAAACACTCAAGCCCTAGGTGAACCCTAATTTTTAGCCTCAAACCCAGGCAGTCCCACCAAAAACTTGATATCTTGCAATATAGGGCAGATCAACACATGAAACTAGGTGCAAATGGAAGAAGGTTCAAAGCTTCAACTTTTGGGATCACTTTTTCATGCTCTCATGACTATACCTTTCCATACCAGATCACTGTCCTCCAAAATCTATAAAAAAAATGGTTTATTTTATTGATTTGAAAATGCCAAGTTACATATTATGCCTTCCACCCACTTGAAAGGGCTATTTGAAGGCTTCCCCCATCGTTTCCAACCAATTTTAAAAACATTTGACCATTGGGGTGTTAATTATAACTTTTGGCAAAAGTTGTCAAAGTTGCTAAGCAACTTTGACAACATTTTGTGCAACTTTTGCAATATTTGTGCAATTGTGCAAGACTAATGACCAAACTTGGTCCTAACTTATTTTAGTGATCCAACATGGATCTAAGACATTAAAAACATGAAAAAAAACTAAGATCATATGAATTTAGGCCTATTGACCACTTTTGACCATAGTAAGCCAGGGTCTTATAATTGTGCCAATCCTGGAACTAGTCCTCACAACTTGGTCTAGGTGCCTAACTAGACTAAACTAGATATGTTTAGGACTCTTAGAGTCATTTTTTGTTGGGTCTAGAGTAGGTGCTCCTGTACCATACTCCCCTTGAGTTTGAAAACTCAAGTTCCTACTTAAGGATAACTACTCCACTAAAGTGCCATGTTGCTTGATTTGATCTTCAGTCAGCCATGTAACATCTATGTTGGGGAGTCCCTTCCATTTTACTAGGTACTGCATATACTTCTTGGTTCTGGTCTACCTTAATAGCTTTGTGTACAAAATTTCCTCTAACTCCACTAGGTTTCTTTGGGGCAGATTGGTGACATAGTCTTCATCTTGGTTGGTGTTTGTTTCCTCACCCTGCTCATTCATTGAACCTGTTGTAGCTTTGTATGGTGTGAGGTCTGCCACATTGAATATTGGAGATATTTTCAAAGTTGGAGGAAAGGATATTTCATAGGCATTTTCACCTATTTTTTTGAGTATGCTACAAGGGCCTACTTTCTTCATTTGAAGTTTGGATTATCTACCATTAGGTAGTCTCTCCTTCCTTAGAAAAGCCCAAACCCTATCTCCTACTTGGAAGTGGACCTCTCTCCTTTTGTCAACATTTTCTTTATACTTCAAACTAGATCTTTGTAATGTTTCCTTTACTTGTTGCTGCACCTTTGTGATGAGTTCTACCAGTTCTTGGCCTTGTGCACTGATCTTGAAATCAGAGGGGAGTTCCATCAGATCCAATGGTCCCTTGGGGTGCAAACCATACACTTCTTGGAATGGAGTTTTACCAATTGACCTATTTATGGAGTCATTGAAAGCAAACTCGGCCTGGGGTAGAATTGTATCCCAAATTTGTGATTATTGCTTGGTTAGGAATCTCAAGAGATTGCCTAGGGACCTGTTTACTACCTCATTCTGCCCATTTGTCTATGGGTGATAGGAAGAATTATTAGTGAGATTTGTGCCCAACTTCTTGAAGAGTGTCCTCCAAAAGTGTCCTTGGAACTTTACATCTCTGTCTAATACAATTGTCTAAGGTAAGCCATGGATTCTAACTACTTCTTTAAAGAAGAGATTGGCTATATGAGATGCAACATTTGTGCTCTTACATGGCACAAAATGGGCCATTTTGCTGAACCTATCCACTATGAAAAACACACTATCAAATCCTTGCTTGGTTTTAGGTAGTCCCATTACAAAATCCATTGATATGGACTCCCAAGGTCTTGAAGGGATTGGTAAGGGTTGGTAGAGTCCCTGATTTTTTTTCATTCCTTTAGCTTGCTGACAGATTGTGCAAGTCTCTATAAACTTGTTAACATCATTGTTCAACTTAGGCCAAAAATAGCTCCTCTTCACCATGTTTGTTTTCTTGTCCATACTGAAGTGACCTCCTAGGCCACCACAATGCTTTTCTCTTAATATGTTTGTCCTCATTAAGAAATTTGGTATACATAGTTGTGCTCCCTTGAATAGAAGCCTATTCTGAATCAGATATTCAGAGAAATCTGTGTGATATTTTCCCTCCATTTTTGTGCAAATCTGATATAATTCTGCAAAATCAGGGTCATCTAGGTACAAGTGTTTGAGGGACTCAATTCCTACACTTTTTAGTTTAACTTCTTCAATAAGACCAATCCTTCTACTAAGGGCATCAACAAATTTGTTTGCTACACCCTTTTTATGCTTAATGTTGAAGGTATAGGCCTGCAATTGCTCTACCCATTTGAGATGCCTGACTAAAAGTTTTTCTTGTGAATTGAGGAGGCTTAATGCATGATTGTAAGTGTAGAATAAAAACTCTTTTGGGATCAAATAGTGCCTCCATTTCTTGAGGGCTTAGACCATGGCATAGATCTCTAGGTCATAAGTGGAGTACTTTCTTTTGGCTTCATTCAATGTCTCTGAGAAGAAAGCAACTGCCCTGCCTTCTTGGCTTAGGACTGCCCTTATAGACAAATTACTTGCATCTATCTCCACAGTGAAGACCTTTGTGAAATCAGGGAGGACCAAGATAGGGTATTGTGAAACTCTATTCTTCAAGTATTGGAATGCATCATTGGCTTCCTTTGTCCATGCAAACTTAGTCTTCTTTCCACCTTTGATTGTTTCAAGCATTGG
>MU228344.1:846775-864492 GCA_018584345.1 Thuja plicata
CTTCTCGAGGGCGTTGACGGTCTGAATCTTTTTCCCCTTCCCCTTCGTTATCTCCTTCCTTGAAGCTCCTGCTACCATCTGCAAGATTCGACTGCACTCCTCCATCCACAGATTTCCCGCCCTTAGGAGAATTCAAATTCCCTCCAGCCCGCTGATCTCCTCCGCTCCCGCTCATGGTCGAATTCCAATTGTTACTTGGAAATTCAAAATTTGACATTTCAACATTGTTTATTGAGTCTCATATTGCATATGTGGGTGACATCCTTGAGGATGATTCTCTTCTCTTTGATGATAGAATCATATTTGAGGACATTTCTTCACCTTCTTTGGAGATTGATATGCTTGATAATTCTCATTCCCTTAGTTTGCCACATTATATGGTTCAGTTTGATGATTTGATTGATTCTTTGTGCATGGAGATACCTCTTTAGTCTTTAGAGATGCATACATGGAGACTTCCTTTGTCATTCTTCCATTTTTACATGGATTTAATTCTATATCATATTATGTATTTGTTTCCAGGTACACTTCATCAACATTGGAGCTTCTTCATCATGGGGGGGGGGGATATCATGTATATGTCTTTCCTTCCTATGGGGGACTAATTTCTTGTATATACATTATGTATTTCATAGTTGGGGGTTCTTGATTTCTCCATCCATACATGAATCTTGTGTTTTCATCTCTCTTTTTGGGGAAGGGTTTTCAATGAGGTTTTCCCTCTTTCTCCTCTTTATGAGAGATTGCATTTCATGTATTGGATTTTCATATTGTACATGGGTACCTAACATGACCTAGTACTTGGGACCCATCTTGCATTGTGAGTTTAAGTGCATTCCCCAAAGTTTCACTTTAGGGGGTTTTTGGTGTAAATAAATATTCAAAATTATACTTTACTTCATCTTACTTAGGATAATGCATTGCTTAGTAGTTTGTCATTGAGACACCTAGGAGTTTGCATCTTAATTGAGCACATGGTGAAGGAGAAATTCTGATTTAGGTGGTGATATTTTTTATCTCATGTGTGAGATCCACCTTTAGTATACATATCACATTATCATCCTCATCCTATGACATTTACTTCAATGCATATGGAGGATGATTCACCTTTGGTGGACATGTGATTCCACCTTGCATAGGTGATAGCTTATCTTCTCCTTATCATTATCTCCTATTGCCTTGCCTATATATGTAGGCACTTCTATATTTTAAATAATCTCAACATCAATAAGATCTTCATAACAATAAGATATCCATATTTTTATTTGTATATTGCATCATTAATACAAGTTTTTTCTTGTTCATATTATCTCTCTTGTATTTGTGCTATTCTTTAACCTCTAGATCTTTGGTTCAATCTTTGCTATTTGCAAATTCTTACACACTTTAAGCAGATTTAGTGGCTTGGATACCACTATTCAAATTAAAGACTGTTGGATTTGGTTGTGGATTGGCAACATTAACCATTCCATTATTAACAATGTTTCTATTCTTATTCCAATATTTGCTTTTATCCTTGTTGCTATACTTGGAACTAGAACTATATTGGGTATCCTTACAAAGAGAAATTTCCAAAATTTTAAACATGTATGTCCTCTATCTTTAGGGAAATTTCCACTATCCTATCAAATATAGGTGGGCCTTATATCTAAATTCCATAGTTTAATTTGGGAATGACAGTATTGATAAAGATGTCCATTTTCTCAGATTTGGGAATTAGACGTGGATATCGAGAGAAAATCTCCCTCCGTCATTGAAGGAAAGTAAGAAATGGTTCTCCTATTTTTTTCTTTGTTTTAAAGAGTTGTGTCATGGTTATAGGACATTGAATGTTGTATGAGTATCATTGGAGAAATATCTTGATTAGTTCCTCAAATTTTTTTATTCTTGTAGGTAGTTTTGAAAAACATTCAATTGCTTGGCCATCGAGACTTCATAGGAAAAGATGCATAACATAGGTCTCTTCATGCATATAATCCATACGGAGAGCATATAATTCTCCGACATGGTCCTTAGGATCAGATTCACCAGTATACTTAACAAATTTAGAAATTTCAAGTCTGGAAGGAAATGGAGGCATGTAAAGATCTTCGTCAAAGGGAAATGGGTAGATCATATCATGAGATTACTTCATAGAAATTTTATATTTTTCCCTTTTCATTTCTTACATCTCAGCTTGTAAAGATTGTAATTATTTACTCACAAGTGATAGCGGTGTCTCTTCTTCGTTGGTAATGATATTTTTGATGCTATAGTCAATGCAAATTTTAGCTCCTTGTCTAGCTAGATCAAGAATGTATTTATCTTTTTCCCTATTCATGATAATCTTCATCATTTTATGGAAGTCTTTGTCCTTTAAATATTTGTCTATAGTTTCTTCATCAAGTTCACATTCACTAGACAAACTGTCACTATCAGTAGCATGATTACATTGGTTATCTCAAGAGAAACATCTAGAGCCCTCTTTTTCTTGTCTTTCTTTAGACATGTTGAGAATATATGAGTTACCTTTATTGGAAGATGAAGGTATATCAAATATTGGTTGACATAAAGATTTTGGTTGTTCTTGAAAGAGTGGATTTAATTTAAGAGTCCTTTGTGAAAAAGGATGTCAAACATATGATCATGATTCGTCACTTGATGAATACCCTAGACTAGGTATTTTATGATTCTTTCCTCTTCTGTCTTTAC
Source organism: Thuja plicata (assembly GCA_018584345.1). Lineage (NCBI taxonomy): Eukaryota > Viridiplantae > Streptophyta > Pinopsida > Cupressales > Cupressaceae > Thuja > Thuja plicata. The sequence continues at coordinate 849,467 of MU228344.1, forward strand.
AATATCTATGAGATCTCTTGGTCTAGATAGGCATTAATGGTTGATGTGACCGAGAGCTAGGAGTGATATGGATGTGAAGGTAAAATACAAGATAGGTAAGTGTTCACTTGTCTTTAGTATAATTGGATGATGAGATTGATGACAACTAGGTAGGAGGTACCAAATCACCCTCACTCAAATCAAAGTCAAGATTAACTAGTTGTCATGACCCAAGCTTGAACAAAAACGATTGATTGATTGATTGAATGGATTAATTATTAATTGAAGGAAAAGATAACATCACTCATTGATTAGGATAAGATCAACAAATCGGGTATCACTAGAGAAAACTATGCTATCAAACACTATGTTCAAAGTAAAAAAACCTAGGGGTAAGGTCACTTTCTAATGTAAACTTCTCACAAGACTGATTATAGAGATATAAGAGAGGTTTTTAGATGTCATAAATAGGTGAAATAATCTCTTTAGATCCAAAAATACACTACCCCATATGAAAAAATGCAGTCTTGTATGAAAAATATTTATAGATAGATGATAAATTTAAAAACTCATACGAGTTGATGCTAGAAGTTATCAAATGTGAAAAAAATTGGTAGTTAAAAAGTATTAAATCATATGATAATCTCACCCTACCATAAGAAAATTCTCACCGAACCATATGAAAAAGTGGGCAATAAGAGTCCTAATATTATGACTCGTACAACACAGTATCAGGCATCATATGACTTTATACAACACATAGGTTTTTGCAACTAAATTTGAATATTTTAATCTTTTCTAATTTATTTTCTGAGTTTATTTTCCAATGTTTAGGTAGTTTATTGATAAAAAAACATAGTAGACACATAAAATACAAGGGGAATCCAAACAAAAGCTAACCTAGAAAGTTGGCGTATGAGGAAAACCTTTGCTTGCTGACTTGGGTACACACCCAATAACTAATTAGAATACAACTACTAACTATCACGTAATGGATATTCAATGTCGTATTAGAAAAAATCTAAATACTAATGGGGGCACAATATGAAAAGTGTATTGGGGGAGTTACTATCTCTCTTGCACAAAGATTATCAACCTTTCGAAGGTGAACCAGGTAGTTTCTATTCCTTGGGTTTGTTCTTAGGGTTTATGTTTGAATACACTCTCCATAGTCACACAATCATGATTGAGGCCTATAGCACTATGAAGTAATGCACTCATCCTATGAAAATTTAATCTCAATAGAAGACTTGTGTATAGTGCGTCAGAATGGTTGATTTTTTCCTTTTTCCCACTTGAGTCATTCCCGTGAGGTGATTACTATTTCCCTCAATAACAAGTTCTCTAAGATGTACACATGAAACAAATTAGAAAAATTTTGAGGGTCTGGATTTCTGATTGTCTGTACAGACAAGAGCATAGTTTCCTACCTCTACAGTTTTCTCAATCACATCATGGATGAATTTTCATTTATCCGATCTATTTTTAATTATTAATCTAATGATTCTGTATTTTTTATTGTCTATATAGACAAGGAGCATAGTCCCCTAACATTGAACCCAAACAATAAAAGTAAACCTATTAAGTGCCTATGAAAATGATTAAGGAAGAAATGATGTTTTCTTGTATCTCCTTAGAAAACCTACAAAGATGATTCATTAGTAGTCATAGTAGATGATTTAGTAATATAGTCTTTGACAAACGTATTTTTGGACAAACATTCTAAAAACAATCTGTTAGATTTATCAAAAGATCAGAAAAATAGAGAACATGCAAGGGTTAGGGTTGGCATTACCAAAATCATATAAAAAAAACCTTTAAAAAACACTCGCTATTTTCATATGATAAAGTATAGTCAATCATAAAATTGTATGACAACTCTCACATTTCCATACAATAATTCTCAACAGATGATATGATAAATGATTATGCCTCATACGGTCCTCTATAAAAACTCGTACGATAATTGACAGAGAATGTACAAATACAATCCAAGAAATTAATATCCTAGGCCAAAGTTCAATTTTGAGCCCCATGTTGGGTGCCAAAAATGTCTGTGTGAAATTTGCATACATGTTTGTCACAAACACTCAATATATCATTACATGCATGCTTAGATAAATGAAATCAGATAATGACATATATACCATACTAAATCAATGTATTTCCTCCTAAAAGATGCAAGTATGATTGCTCTTATATTTTTAAAACATTACTAGTGACTTGACTACACTAAGAAAAATGATTTGAAAACTGAACTAATCTATGTTTTTTTTTTTCAAATAATATAAAAACTAAACTAATCTAATGCAAAATAATAATAACATTAAGCTTTATGAAATCCATGATTCAATGCCAAAATCTAATATGCAAGACAAAAGTTAAACTAGAATGATTTGATACACAATTAATCAAGAACAAACTACCATGATAATAATACTATTCAATTGTAATATTCTGTTGGATGATCATATATGATTTGAGAGGTGAGAACCTGATTTTATAGAAAACATAGATAAACGTGATGGAAAAGATTTATTGATAAAGAAAGGTCAATATTCTCACAAAATTAGCACAATCCATGTGAGTTTGCACTGATTGGCTACTTTCTTGAGTGATTTATTGAGATAATATTTTATTGAATTTTTCTAATTGATTTATTCAACTTTCCCTTTTCAACTCCAGATTTGATTTTTTCTTTGTTTTATTCCATTTTGCTCCCTTTTCTCAAATTTTAACTCTTTTTCTCAAATTAATTCCTCTTTTATGATTTAATTAAAAATAAATTTATTTAAAAAATATGCTAGGAGATTTAATAAATAAATAGGTTTAAATTGATAAGAAAGATTCAACTACCAAATAATGGTGATACTTGGGATTTTGATTGATTTGGTGATTAAGTACAACCTAGTGATCAGATCAAGTTGAATTGATGAACTAAATTTCCCTTGATTAGGAATTTGATGATTAAATATCGATTAATTGAGATTAGGTGCCTATAGATTAGAAGACCATTTTTCGTTGATTATAGATTTATATCAATTTGTGCATGTTGAAAGTCAACATTGTATAGATTTTAATCTTAGATCTTGCATTTATATACCAATGTTTATAGTCTGACATCCTTTCCAACATTCCATTACAATGAAGGTGTTATTTTTTTGTGTTGATTTAACTATGGGCAATGATTTTACCTCCCAACCAGAGACAATACCCAGTTTTCTCCCCCAGCACTACTTTTTCTCAATAATGCAGATTGTATGTATTATTGTTATTGTATATATGAAAGAATGATTTAATAATCCTTTGTATCTATTGTTGGTGCCCCTTTACCAAGGGTAACCAATCTTCACATGAGGCCTCATTAATTATAATATAATTAATATTTAACCATAATAAATATAATTATTATAATATAATAATATTATCACAATGATAATACAATAATTATATTATAAATATAATTTTTTTTTAAAGGTTTCATAGCCACTTGATATATTAATATTATAATAAACTGGTTCAAAGAGCTCCCAGAGAAAAGAACTAGAAAGAAAAATTTTGATCATTGCTCATATACATAAAAAATGAAGAATTTTGAAACTACACCAACCCCTGCTAGCCATAGCTAGTTATAACCAAAAGTATGAGAATCCCACTATGAATCCCTAATCCTAAACTACTACATAAGACATTAGGCAATACATTATCCCTTAGGAAAAATACATCTAAATCAGTTACATAGGCCCGTAGGCAACCAAAAATCCCTGAGGTGTATTACAAAATTTGAGATCAAAAAGTGATAACCCACAGATTGGAAGACCCCAAAAAATCACTTCCTGTCGATAGACCACCATGTAGACAAACCTCCAGAAGAAAAGAACTATACAACATAGTACCCTTTACACATTACAAAACTAACAACTGCAAGAGAGCCGAATCCAAAGAAGCCAACACAAAATTATTCCTGCAAAATAGAACAAAAAATAGCCCTGCAAAAACCATTAACCTTCCATAAACAACATAATAGGGTCACCACCCGCAAAGAGAGGAGTATCACCACATGAGCCAAGATTAAAATTAAGGTCTGGGATGGGATGAGAAGCCACCTCAAGAGTATGTGAGGGTGCAGTAGTAGGCCTAACAAAAGCAGAGGATGGCCTAACAAAAGAAGAGGGGTCAAGCTCAAGAAGGCCAAGGATGGAAAACACAACTTGATGCACACCATTCACACATAATTTTGTGAGAGAATCATTAACTGTTGTAGGGCCATTTTAACAGGCCTAAAGGACTACCACTTAAGACCCTTTTTGATACTTTCAAGGACTAAGTACACACCATGATGCTTAAGGTCTGAGTGGTGATGAAAAAGACCACTAATAAGACTGGAACCACCCCACAAATCATATTTCTATAGTGCCCTAGAAATTTTATTCACCCCAAGAATCTCTGGTTTCACATGTTGTGAAGGAATTAGACCCAAATGAAATGGAGATTGCAAAAGATCACAAACATTTGACAAAAAATTGACAGAATCTGAGATAGGTAAATGATGAGTTTTCCAAAAGGGAATAGGATATCATGGCTAATGATCCTCTTGATACCCTGATGAATGTGGGGATGTTCACAAAACAAAATTATTGCCAAAATATAATCTTTAACGCACCCCACAAAAGGTTGTTCCCAATCTTCCACCTCAAAGAATATTCTATAATTACGGGGGTAATAATCCATGTGGAGATTAGAGCAGGATGAACAAACATCAACCCTAGTGCTAATACCCACCACTGAACTTGGTCGATTAGACATTAAAAGGTAATTCAACAACCCAGCCTTACTAAAACCAGAAGAAGACAAAGACAAGAAAAACTCCCCAAAAAGTCGAGAAAGAAGGAAGAAAGCGAGCTACAAAAAAAGAAATGAAGATAGACTCCAACACAGTAAGAAAAAAGTGAGCACAAAATGCAGAATAAGGACAACCATAAAATCCCATGATAATGCGTAATTAAGCACAAGCTATGAAATCCCATGAAGATCTCAAAGTAATGTCAAGAAATAAATGACCAACTCATGAAAAACGGATGGAGATTTCCACATAAGTGTACAACAAAACAAACTCAACTCACACAAAATAGGAAAAAACCCAAACTATCACATCAAAAAATGTGAAGTTGGGAAAAACAAAGATTACGCATGAGCCTAACAGCCCAAGATGATGCAAGACAGATAGATTACAAGATAACGACCAACAACACAATGTATCAAAATATAATGTGACACCAAAAATCACAATGAAATCATGCTAAAAAGAGCTATAGGATTAGATGTGTCAGATGTACAAGTACAGGTCTAATCATAGGCCAAAGTAATTGAAGACAATGCTTGGAGATGATGACCTCACCCTATACAAAATATGTGATATACAACCCAATAAATGTCACAAGGATTAGCATGTAGATTAGAAAAATAACTAGACATCAAAACCCACATAAATCAATAACCATCTTAACATAATTCATCATGAATAATTAAGAGTAGTGAGGGGAAATTATCAAGAGAGTAATTCGAGAGAGAATTCTCCATTTGAACTTTGTCACTTCCCAAATTTTCTAAACAAACTGCCAAAACATTACCTTCATGAAGGGTATGCTAAATAGTGAACTTATGGAGGGAATCAATGAAAGACTAGACCTATTGCAATATATATTTTAGTTGTCAATAAAGGATACATCTTTTAATGATATTATCACAATATTTATGTTATCTATGTCAACATGAAGGAATCTGACCATAGCTACAATAACATTAACACTCCCTCTTCGCTAGGGAGCATGGATAACTTTAAGAAATCCCCTCCTAGGAAAGAGTGTAAAATCCTAGCAAATCCTACATTATTTTAGGGGAAAATTTATCTGGATGAAGGCGACTTTTTTTTTTTCCAAATTATGAAAATGAAATAAAGTCGAAGGAAAAAAATTTCCCTAGCGAATGAAGATTCCATAAATCCTGGTGAATATTACATTAATGTTGGGGAAAATATATATTGTATGAGGTGAATGATTTTCTTTTGAATTAAAAAATTATAAAATGTGAGGCGAATGATTTTTTTTTGAAGGGAAAAAAAATAAATGTACTGGCGAATTTTATCTACCATTTGAAAATTTATTTATTTTATTGGCTAATTTTTTTCGTTATTTATGGGAAAAATAAATATTTTATTGGCAATTTTCAAAGGATGGGACTTGTCATGTGGGCCAATGCCAAATGGAAATTTATTAGAGATGTAACATTGTAATTAATGCAATATCACATCCAGCAAATATCACCTTTATTTGTTGCAAATATCACTGATCACACTTGGACAGTACATAACCTAACATCCTTTGTTTTATATTGTTAAATGTGTTATTTGAGACCATTTCATGATCCTGGATCAAAGGCTGAAATTTAATTTTGGCACAAATTTCTTGAAGGAAACAGAGTTTTGTAGGAAGTCACCAGAATGATGACACATATCAAGCCTTAAAACCTGCACCATAACCATGATCATTGATTACTACTGGTTGTTTGTTTACGTGGATAGTGGATACTGCAACTACAACTTGTAACTCGTAACTCAGAAGTCGATAAGAAATAAATGCCTTTTCAGTGACCTTATTTAACTGCCATCCACTCAACACACAAATCAACGAGTATGACATACTAACGATATTACACATGCATTTATGGGAAATATTTACATGTAGATATGAAATATTAATGACAATGGATTTAAATCTCTCACATGCATTTTATATTTATGGGAAAGATTTTCATTAAAGATTAAGGATAATGGATTAAATATGATTAAAGAAAGAATAATTAATTGCTAGGTATCTGTGATCACTATCAATCAAGGGGTCAGGGCTCTTTATAGACAATCTTCCTTCTTTCTTCTTCATTTTTCTTTTGGTAGATTAAGAGTCAGAGTTGGTAGTGGTTGAAACTCTACCTCTGGTTTTAAGGTTTAGGTTTTTAGGTCTTTAGGATATCGAGAATTAAAGATGGACACACCAATCCATTTGAGATGTACATCCTCAGATGACCATAGGTCCTTTTTGGGCAATGTCTCAGAAGAAATCCTCACTTGCATTTGTAGGGAGGCTGGTGGTGGCACTTTTATAAATTTAGTTGTGTTGATTTTATTGGATTGAGATTTCCTTGAGAATGTTGAAAGATACCATATCTACACGAAAATTACATCCCATTTTTTTGCATCTCTTCTCAACTTCGAAGGATAGAAGGTGGATATGCTGATGTTGCCGAGGAAGGTTTTTAAAGAGAAATTCCTAGGGGTCAATTTCGATGTTGTTGTTTTTGCAAAATTAGGGGTGGGGATCCCTTGGCCAAGAGATATACCAAAGCTATTGGAGCTAGGTAGAAATGTGGCTAGACAACCCTTTCTATTGAATATCAATTATGAGAAACTAACACGACACAGGAAATGGGCGTAGCTTGGGAGGGATTTTCTCCATAAATGGTTTTTCTTTGATGAATTGGACAAGCTGGACTACACATGGCTTGAAGAATTCTCAAATATTATCCTCTCTGAAATTTTTTTAGAACATATTAATGGAAATTTTGTAACTTGATTTCAGTTTTCCTTTTAAGTTTTATGGATTTAACGATTTCAGTTTCATTACTTTGCACTTAGCATCTTCTTTCTTAAAATATTGATTGACATATTCTACTTTGACTATATCTATGTATCTATCCAAATAAGGGTATCTATAGACTATGGCACTGGTCCACTGCCAGTGGCCTAGTAGGTTTTGTTTTTACTCTACAATGTAATTTTATAAAAAAAATGATAAAAATTTGCCAAGTTTGTTTCAATTTTCTTTTTATTGGTACAAAAAATGATTCTTTGACTTCTATGTGATTACAATATTTTAATTAGTTTCTTTATCTATGTATTAGACATTTAAGCATGCTTAAGTACAAATACGGAAGCGATGGATAAGTACTTCCATTTTTAAATTTGAGATTCTGAATTTTTAAAATGATTAAGTTTCTTAATCAGTTCAGAGACAAAGCAAGTTTCTATTTTTAACATTTAAAATAGTTTTATTACTATTTTTAAAATGGAGGGTTTCCATAGTTTTTTTTTTCTATTTTTTTATATGATCAACCAAGTTACCAAGCACTACGAGTGCCCTTGTTGCAAGAATTTTTTTAAACTATTTTTAGGGATACTTCCTATTCACACAATTTTGTACCTAATATTAAATATTTAAAATTAAATATAAAACGTATGTGGTCTATATTGATAAATTATATGCCAAATTTGTCAATGTGTCATATCGATGTGTGATAATGCAATTTTGATTATAATACAGATAGAAATAATTGAATTCAATTCAATGTTAAAGTCTGAGTTAAACACTACTCAAAATATAATTAATTATTAAATATTTAATTTAAATTTAATAAATTTAAAGACAGTGAATGTCAACCATTGGATGGGCACAGATTGATGATTTACGGTGAATTTTTGGGCTGAAAGGGAAAATAGATCCTATTTTTTTGCAAACCTACTCTGGAAACAAGGCAGATGTCATGAATAAATCCTCAACTAAGTATAATTAAAATCTAATTTGGACTAAAATGTAAAACTAAACATTTAATAAATGTAATAAATAATAATCTGAATTTGTAAATTCAAACGATTAAGTGACACATGTACTAGTGACATTAGATGACAACCCAAATGTTAATGGGACCTATGACAGTGCAACACATGATAGTGACTATGGTGCATGAGCACCTAAGTAATGCTAGATGGTAACCTAGGACTCCTAGATATATTTTTTCTTTTAGTGATATTATCCAAGCCACTACTAAAATAATAGGACTAGATAGGCCCTAGGGTGTGTTGTTTTGGTTAGAAGACCAAACTAGGTCATTGGATGTTTAGGAAGCAATGATTTGTCCAATTTAGGTAAGTGTTTTAAGAATGGTGAAACCATGTATTTTATTCTTATTAGAGTCTAGGAGAGCTATTTTTAGGTCTAATAGTCATAATAGTGCATTTGGATAAGTTTCATAGTGTGTTGACCAAGTTTGAGTGTAAGAATCAAAAAGTTTTAAAAGTTGTCATTGACAACATTGACATCATTTCTTGCAATTATTCATCTTCGAGTAATTGGTTGCCTAACTATCAGAAATAGTTATATTTGTGCCATGGTCAACTATATAAGGCCTCGCCCAACCTATGTGTGGGGTTGGATGAAGTTTGGAAGTAAGTGTATGGACCGAGTAATTGAAAGATTGGTTACAGTTGAGCATTTTGTACACATTTTAGGTTTTAATGGATTGAACTCTACACTTTGACTTGTGCATGAGTAATATTATGTAATTAATTTATTCTACATGTGATTAGTTAGTGTGTTTTTTTTCATTTCATTTCTTTTGTAAATAATTTTGTTTTGTGCACTATCGATGGTCTGAACTAGACAGTTCTTACAAATGGGGTCATAGCTTATCATTCCACTGTGGAATTTGTACGGGCTCTTGGAATAGGTGAGTTGACTACTTGTACTATATTTTTAGAGAATTTTGGGCCTTGGAAATATTGTTTTCTATTTTTGTAGTGATGCCCTAGGCCAGCCAGATATACATGGTGAGGGATCACAGTGAGTTGCAGAGGCATTAGGAAGGATTGAAAGTATTGGTTGCTTCAATCAGATAATGTGGAGAGGAATCTATGTGTATGGAGAAACCCCATGTGAAAGGAGAATCTTTGAGGAGGATTTATCCATGGTGTAAGACATAAAACTTATGAATGGTCATAGAAAATAGTGAAACCCTTGTTTTTAGGCATGTTTGTAGCAACCCACTGTACAGACAATTTGGGGAAGTAAAACCTAATAAATCCTAAGGGTTTTCCAAAAGGGTGTTAGTATCTAGACTTTGGTTTTCATCTTGTTAATAAGTTTTTGAAGTTATATGAAGAAAGGTTCCTAATTAAGCCTAATTCTTATAGCCCTATTTTAGGGAGTTTTAAGAAATTTCTTGAACTCATTTAGGGTTTCATTGAAAACTATGCTATTAGAAATTGTAAGGGATCAAATTTATTTTCTATAACCCTTTCTATCCATTTAGTGGTGAGTTTTGATCAAATTGGATCACTTAGTCAAGGAGATGCTAGAAGATCTCCATCGGGCATATTGATGGTTGAATGATGTCTTTAATGGTGTAGACAAGTTGAATTTGATGAAGGATTAGAGAAGGGAATATGTGAGAGTTAGGGTTAGTCAAGAACCCTTATAGGCTAGAGATGTGTCCTATAGTAGACCCTAGGAGAAGATTGGGTTTTAGATGAAGACTTGTCATTACATCAATTTTGTATCAGAGCAAGTTAAAGATTTGGGAAGTTGGTGTATGTCTCTATATACATGTGAATTAGTAGGGGAGATCAGTATGGTGACTAATGCAGAGTTAGCTAAGTAGATAGATGAGAAAAAGGAGAAAAATAGATGCCTTGAAGAATCCCTAGAAGATATGATAATCAAACTACAAGAGGTAGTTAATGCAAAGGATAAAGGAAAAGAAGGTGAGAGCAATGATAGAGGCCAAAAGATTGATGAGGAAGATATCATTCTTGAAAGAGACCCTCCTCTTAAAGAAGAGCCATTCTTTATGGCTATAAAAGCATTAGGAGGAACAACATTAGAAGGAGTACCACTATTTAGTGGAAAGATGGATATAGAAGTAGTGATGGAGTGGATTGAAGGGATTGAAAACCATTTTGAATGTGAAGGTATCACAAAGGCACAAAAACTCAAAGTTGCAAAGTCAAGGTTCAGGTGATCAACAATGACATGGTGGAAATATCTGCAAGAAGAAAGGGTTAGGATGGGTAAGAAATGTATAGGTAACTGGAAATCCAATGTGACCAAGGTAAAGGAGGACTATCTCCCAGAGGACTATGAAATTCAACTTTATAGAATGAGACAAGGTCTAAAACAAAAGGACTTGGATGTGGCCTCTTATATAGAGGAATTTTAGAAGTTATGCCTTAGGTCCAAGATTCAAGAAGAGGAACCTATCAAGGTAGCCAGATACTCAGGTGGTCTAAAGTGGAACATCCAAGAGGAGATACATTTGTGGACTCCAACCACTATGCAGAAGTGCCACCAATTATCTCTTAAGGTCAAATAGAGGAATAGGAAGAAAGGGGACTCCAATGTCAGAGGAAGATGCAGAGGAAGAGACCAAGGTGGTCATAGAGGTGGTTATCAAAGTAGAGGGAATGAACAAGGAAATTAGGGAGAGTCCAAATTGACAAAGCATGGTAATGAGACTACTCCAAGAGGGGGTTACACTAGAGGAAGAGATACTCAAGGGGCTAAAGTAGAGAAAGGGGTTCATGTAGAAGAAACTCATATTTTGCAAGTATGAAATGTTACAATTATGGTCAATTAGGTCACCCTTTCTATAGGTTCCTAGATAAGCACACTTCTTCTAAAAATAGAAAGAGGATTGCATATGATCAAGAGGATACATCAAGTGTCAAAGCACCAAAGTTTGATCAAATTGATTTAGAGATGGGAGAGAACTTGATGTTAAAAAGGGTTCTGATTAGACAACTGATTAAGGTTGAGCCCAAGCATAGGAGAGCATTGTTTAGGATTAGATGTAAAATCCTTGGTAAAGTCTACAAAGTGATTGTGGATTAAGGCTCCATAGACAATATTATATCATAGGAAGCTGTAAAAAGACTCAAGTAGAAAAAGATACCTCATGTAAATCTATACAAGGTGACATGGTTGATCAAGGCCAAGAGTGAGTTGGTGAATGAGCAGACTTGGGTGGAGTTTTCTATTGCAGGGTACAAGGACAAGTTACTATGTGATGTGTTGCCTATGGATGCATGTCATCTACTCCTAGGAAGGCCTTGTGGTGGAGGAGAAACATAAATGAACCAACTATTCCTATGTAACCTAGGGGTTCTAGCAAGGTCCTAAGAGGCTTTTAGTTATTTTAAGACATTCGGTTAATCATTAGACCACTTTGTCAGACCATAGTTCCAAATTTGGCAACCTATGAGCCCTTGGTCAACTATTGGTCATTAATGTTTAAAAACCCTAGGAATATTTTTTTTAGGTTTTTCATGTTTGGATCTACTAGAGATCACAAAAATAACATTGTGACCAAATTTGGTCATTAGACTTGCAAAATTGTAAAATATGTAAAAGTTGCTCAAAAGTTGTCAAGCAACTTTTGAGCAAACTTGACAACTTTTTGAAAAACAACTCCCAAATGGTAAATTAGTTAAAATATGTTATGTAATAATTGGGAGTGCCTACAAAAAGCCCATTTAGGAATGTGGTAGGCTAATGATGTAATTTGGAATTTTGAAATCAATAAAACATAACCATTTCTCTGCGAATACTAAGAATAGTCGATCTGTACAGATTGGTATGAACAAGAGGGCATGAAAATATGACAAAAGGAGTTTTTATTGTGAACCTTCTTCCATTTTCTTATGGTTTAATGTGTTGATCAATCCTATTTTAAAAGGTATTGAATTTTCAATCCCCCTACCTGGTTTGTAGGCCCTAATTCAGGGTTTCTAAGAAAATTGAGTGTAACTCCTCTTTCCACCATGGGAATTCAATGGCCCTTGCTGGAAAGCATATTTATATGATGTTATTTAAGAATATGTAGGATAGGTTCTCCAAAATGTAGGGAGATGGAGTTACAATGATGCCCTAGTTGTATATCACTCTGTATGAACCAAGCCAGAATTAGGACAATAATCATAACTCTCATTTTTGGATTAATCAAAGGCCCTAAATTGGAGGAGACCCTTGTTTACACCCTCACATGATCCAATCATTAGTTTGGGAATTGGATAAATCTTGTTAGGACTTTTTCTTGTATCCTTTAGTTCTAAAAGAGAATATGCAAAGTAGACTTGGGGATGTTAGTCCAACTCACATGAATTTGCTTCTTCATACAAATTGAGGGGCAAGAAAATGCTAATTGATGAGGTTTTGATCCTCCTTCTACTTCAAGTTCCACATACTCAGGTGGGTGCACCTAAAACATACTAAATCTGCATACATAAACACTTTCTCACTAAAACCTTTTATGAAGACATGAAAATCAGTGGATAGTTCTCAGAATTATAAGATATGGGAGTTCAACTCAACCAATCTTATGCAGGATCGGACACCTACATGATCTGCTAAGAACTAGCAAAATGACCAATGTGACAAGGATAAAATTCTTCCTCTTCAAGTTCTAGACTCAGGCAGGCTAACCCATGGATTTATTCTTTAAAGAAACTAACATGTACTCTTACATTTACGGAATGCAAAACATAAACATTCAAGCTCTCATACAAAAATTTAAAAGTGATTTGAATAACTGATTGATGAAGAAAAACACATAACCAAAAAATACCAGTGCCTTATCTATTGGGAAATAGAGTGAAATAAACATGCATCTCTAGAAAACCCTAACTCTAAATGCAAATAAACCAAGTGAAGTGCCTTACAAGTCACTCTTCTCACTCCAATTCCTAGACATCAGATTCATGTATAAACCTTAAATTCTCAGAACTTGCATTTAAGATTGACTCTCTCCTTGAAAGAAACTTAAAAACAAGATCACAACTACCTTATAGCTAGTGTATCAGAATTCCTTACAAACTGACACACAAGAGTCAAGACCAGATACATGATGACATCAATAAGAATTGAACAGGGATTCCATTGTTCTTTAATGAAAATTCATCTGGTTCAACATATTTACAAAACAAAGAAACTCAGAGAAAACAAGAAAAAAGGCCTGAATACTACCCAGAAGCATAAATTTCAACATCCATGATACAATCAAAATAAAATCCATCTCCTTCCCTGACACATGTCTGCTCCTCAAAATATCTGCAACTGCTTCCAACTAAAACTGCGATAATCTGATTTGATTTTCCCTCAAATAATCTACAAAATCATGATCTCCATTCTGAGACCTTTCTGGTGATATATGATACTCCATATTTTGGATCAAATTTTCCCTCTGAAACATTAATCCAACTTTGCCTTCGCGTGCAGATTTCTTTCAAAAGTTTGAAATATTTCAATTTGAATTTAATTACCTTTTCAATAGAATAAAATTTACCTTTAATATTTCTTTTTGCCTATATTTTATCTCATCTTGACACTTGTCACTTAGGCTTAATGGCTTAGTGGTTAGATTTTGAGCACTTTACCATTAAGCCATTAAGTCAACCATAATATCTCTTTCAACTTGCACACCCTTTAATTCTTCCTTTTTGGGATGAATTTATTTAAATATTTCAATTAATCCCAAACTTAACCAGCTCTTGCCACTTGTCACTCAAACTTAATGGCTTATAGGTTAGATGTTGAGCATCTTCCCTTTAAGCCATTAAGTCAACCCTTGGATCCTTTTGAACTTGCAAGTTCTTTAATTCCTTCCTTTTGAGATGAATTTATTTAAATATTTCATTTTAATCCCTTTTTTTCCAGAATGCACCACCTTGTGAAACTTGTCACTTAGGCTTAATAGATTAGTGGTTAGATGGTGAGAATCTTCCCTTTAAGCCATTAATTCAACCCTTGGATTTTTTTGAACTTGCACACTTGTTAACGCCTTTGTTGAAAGAAATTCAAATTAAAAAATATATATTTAAATCTGCACAATTTACCACATTGCCCCAAGTGGCATCTTCTGATTGGTTTGCAGGTCCACTAGGTGCCATGTGTCATCCTCTGATTCACTGCCTCAACACTATGCCAGATTTGTTAGTAATAAATGAGAGGGGGGGTGAATCAGTGGCCTCAAAAATTTATCCAATTTAAACTTTAATCCACCAATCAATACTTCTCAAATTATTAAGTCCTTACAAGGTGTATGTGATGCAGGAGCATCCTGGGTGTAAGAGCAATCTTGCATCACCCAAAAATATTTATGTTTTTATATTCAATAAGGGCTATTTTGTGCAGAGCTGCTATTTATGGAAAGTTACTATTTTTGGT
>MU228344.1:886452-903109 GCA_018584345.1 Thuja plicata
TCTCACTTCTTATAAAAGGAGAGCTCTCTCCTTCATTTTGATATCTTAGGTTTTCATGCTAATGTTATGCTGCAAGTTTGTTAGGTCATTTGGAGCTCTTTGAAGACTTTTTATTGCATTCCATTGTAGTTGCATATTTGCTTTCATAGTTGCATTGTTATAACATTCATAGTTTCATTTCATGGCATGTTAGCTTAGTTTCCTTTTATGCAATAGAATAATCTCACATAGTCTAAATAGGAAGGCTTGGTAACATTTGTTCTTTCCTTTCATAGATTAGTTGTATTGTACTTTCATTTTCATAGATTAGTTTGCATTATCATTTAGATTTATATTGCATTGCATTGCATACACTTGATTCTATTTGGAGATATTGGCATTCTTGCCCTTGTTTTCATTGTGAATCTCTTGTTGTGTGGTTTATTGGCAAGGTCATGAGTTTATAGCTCTAGTTGAGAGCAATTTTGCAAATCTTGCAACTCCATGCATAGAGAGCTAAGGATCGATTTGTGAGGGCTCATTCTTGAGTTTTCTTGCATGTAAGGATTCATAGAAGTGCACTATTTTGTGTGTACAGGCATCACTGTAGATTTTTCTCTGTCTTTACTGACGATGTGCACTCCGTTGGTGTGGTCTATTACTTAGTGAATAATTGACTATTATGCATTTCTAAAAGTATAACCTCTATTCCATTGGTTCTCTAAAGTCTTTGGCATTATGTATATGACCCTACAGATGATATCAAGTTGACATCAATGACAATACAAACCATTAACTAATTTAATATCTTGCATCATCTTCAACTTAATATTGTCAATCATTCAATCAGTTATATGTCATCAATCTCTCCCTTTGGCATTGATGGAAACATGCTATATTATCACAGTATACTATTTATAATACAATATGAAATACAATTGTTGAGATTCATCAAATTAACAAACAATTTGTTTTGATAACTGATAAAAATGTCTGACCGTCGGTAAGCTCTGTGTAAGCTTAGATTTGATTCTTGCAATTTTTCTATTTCTTCTGTTGATGTGTTGTGTCCTCTTGACTATTCTACTTCTTTGTTGTCTTTGTCTTTTGTTTGCAACTTTTATACAAATTCTCTCCCTATGGATATGATCTCTCCCTGTTTAGAGTAATCTAATAATGAATAGTGTAGACACCCTAAAATGGACAGGCTTCCGACTTTACATTAAAAACACTAATTTTCATCTATTAATTAATGGTTTTTTAATCATTAATTAATCATCTATTTTCCTCTAAATTCATTCCCCAAATCATCTAATTAGATTCCCAAAATTAATTAAATAATTAATTTTATTTAATTAATTAGCTGTAATTGATTAATTAACATTAATTAATTAATTAAACTCAATTTCCTATAGTTTAAATTTAAAAATTTAAACTTACTAATTAAATTCTCCCAATTAAGTTAATTTCAATTAAACTAATTTAATTTCCTTCAATAAAGCAATTCTTAAATAAAAAAGAACTCAATTATCTCACATGTTGAAAATAATTATTAAATAAATGAATTAAATATTCATTTATCTTCAAGGAGATAACTCTAATCAGATCCCATAAGTTACTCCACTCATCTCTCCAGTCCACATGGGTAACTTCACCCACCTCTTTAGTTTAAAAAGGTAACTCATAATTATCTCTTCAGTTAACCAAACTCTATCTCCTCTTCACCAAACAAAGAGGTGGAGTTTACTGAGGACCTCTCCAATGCCTTTTGATCTCAACCGTTCATCTCCCTATCTCTGGGATTGATCTCAACCATTCATTCCATCACCAAAGTCCTATATAGTAAACCATTCATAACCATTTGAAGGATCCAGGATTTCAAGCTCTCGTGCACCATTACTATACCGGTTTTGTTCTAGCATTCAAGCCATCTTGCGATCGCACACACACATTTCAATTAGCAAATTCTCGATGCTTCTCAAGTCATAGACGCTGCCCCACCAATACTGAGCATCAAGAACAACATTTTGGAAGGAGTAGAGAAAGACAATAGAAGTTTAAAGCATCGTGGGGTTTGCATTTATTTGTCTTCCTTTCTCTTGCTTGTACATTTTATTGCTCATGTTTTTGTTATTCATTTAGTAGTCATTACATACTTGATTTGCATTCATTTGTGAAACCTGTGCTACTAACCCTCACCTTTGGAAATCTGTGGGAATCGAAAGAGAGAGGCGTACATTTTTGTGAACCTGACGTGAATCAAACAACCCAAATATTTGTTGCAGACAAAGAAACAGATTGATCAACCATGGTCGTACGGTTGTAAAATTAAAAATCACACTTTTCTTCGATATCTATACTATTTCGCAATCGCTTGTATTCTACCACAATTGTCTATTCTATGCCGCAATCGACTGGTTTAATACCACAATTGGTTGTAGGATTTCACAGTTGTTCTACCCATTTCTTGTCTTATTCCTCTAGTATTTTTCTGTAATCATTCGATCTGTGCTGCAATTGCAAGAATTCTGCCGCAGTTGCACGATTCGTGCCACAATTGACAACATTTTGCCCAGTTGCCAGTGCTTTACCGCAATTGATAGATAATTACTGCAGTTGACAGATAATTACCGCAGTTGCAAGCAGATTGCCGCAATCATAAGAAATATTGCAAATATCATATTCAAATCTTCTACCTATCTGTTTCTAAATTGACATTCTTCTTGGTTTCCATGCAAGATTGGATCAAAGTCACCAAAGATAGAGAAGGGTAAGTTTGGTAAGCATCATTCATTATTTCAAAGTTACTTATATCCTTATTTTCTAAATAATCCTTTTTGGTACTAACCTATTTAAACAACACAAACTAAAAGGAATTCATTTGTCAATTTGGGTTTAAAAAGAACAGTGCTTGCAAAAAAAAAAAACTTATCATACCTCATATTTTTTATTTGGGCTTAAAATTAACATGGGGATTAAAATTGAACAAAGGCAAAGAATATTTCATTTTGGTGCAATAAAATTGAACAAGAAATCAAACACTTCATTTTGGGGCTTAAAATTGAACATTTGTGCCTGTATGGTGGTGTAGATTAGTTCATATTTCAAAATTTGGAGCTTAATCGATTTACCTGATGTCTTGAGTTTTGGGTGCACTTGCACAAACTGTTAGATTACAAACCTTTATACTTTTCTAGAAAGGCTTGTCCAGGGAATGCACTTCTTCCTTGGAGGACAACCTTAAATCGGTAATCCTTCCGATCGGTATATAAACAAGGCATGAACCAAAGTTTCATCTTATCTAGCCAAGCTCGAGCGAGGCGTGTTGACAATAGTCTAGATCAGGTGAATATCCCTAAGGAGCCAGCGTGGTCAATTAGGCTCTTAAGTGAGTCACGCATGTACAAACTAATTAGAGAGACACCACGGATCCTTATTACAACCCGGTTAAATAGAGACCACTCATTTTACCTCCAAACAGAAACCTTATTATAGTGCAAGGGGTTGCATAATTTCCCCCCAAGATTCCCAACATATGTGTCCCACGGTATTTGTGTAGTGAAAGAGATCTTCACTTCACAACAACAATACCTAAAAACAGAAAAAACATGGGCACTTATGTCGTGGATCTTTGTGTCCTAGTAGCATGACAATTGCTATGTGAGCTAACAGACATTCAAGTATTGGGCCTATAAAATTGTACTCTAAAGCCAATTTGACCTAGATTAAATATATATGTTCATTGTTGAGACCTTGTGGAAACCTTGCAACTTGAAAAATTTGTAGAACATATACTCTTCAATCTTCATTCTTCAAAACACAGTGTCTATTGTGCTTGTTTCTTTGCTCAATTTCTGAAAAATGTAAAACCAAAACATCCAAACTGTCAAAACAAGTCAAACATGTTAAAAGTCTAGGGTGTCAAGGTCAATTGTCTTGCTTATCAGAAGCATTGTTCCAAAAAATTCAAAAAATCAAGCAGTGATACTTATCCTTTAGCCTTTTTTTAGACTGTTCCCATTTTACTGTAATTGCCCACATCTGGCTACAATTGAAGGAAGTTTGTCACATTTGATCTATTTATTGCCACAATCATCTCATTTATTACCACAATCGGTTTTAAATTACCACAATCGACCAATCATTTTACCGCAATCGGTGAAATTGTGCCATAGTTGACCAGATATACTATATTCCAGTTCTGACTTAAAACCTTGAGAGAATCCTTTATTTTGTGTCTAAAAGTAGTGTCTATCCCAGGAAAACACGAAAAACATTGTGTGAATCTATAAACACTAAAGATTACCCTTTCTTTGTAGAAACACGATTACTATCAAAAACATTGTTATTTCAAAAGCACAAACTCGACATATGTTGATCTCATCTTTTCATATATCATCATCTTTTTTCAAAGTGACTTTGTCCAAAACAAGGGTCAGCAAATAATATCTTTTATCATCACAACTTTGAGATCAAGTTATATCAAAATCTGTCCCTAGAATTACCTTTGTCAAAAACATAACTTGGATTTCCTCAAGAAAAGGATCTTGTTTCTTGTTTTCTTTATATCACTTGTTTCAGTTACAAAACCTAGACCACATGATGTCTCAGACACCTCATGACAGACCCTACACAAGGTCTAAGGCTATAACTCAACCAGATGAGTCCTATATCAACCGCTTCCCTGCTTGGGAGACAGAGCAAGAAAATGATCCCTTTGCGAACACAAGTCCTACATTATTCATTGAACAACCCCGTGGGGCAACCTTTTTCCAAGATATCACAGAGGGAGAACTAGAAGATGTGGAAAAATATGCTTACTCCATGAAATTAGTTGATGTTGTCATAGAGAGGAACCCTGAATGTTACTTGGCCATGCTTATAAAGAAGGGAGTCAAACTCCCCGCTAAATTCAGTGTATCGACTATATGGCCTAAAAACCCTCTCACAGGTCAAAACACTACTCACACTCCACAGATACTCCTTGTTTTGTCATAGATCTTTCCACCTTTGATCTTTCCTACATCAACACAGACTATATCCGGTCAAACAAAGGACCCAAACCAAGCCAGCACTTCATCCACTCAAGGTATGACAGGCCCACAACTAAGTGTACCCATGGTCTCTAGTATGCCTACACCTTTCGCCTCATGGCCAGGACAATCAAGCTCACATATTATGCCTTCCATCCCATCAAACACAACTTGTTCTAAAACATTGCCGCTGCTACAATCAATTCACACTAGTCATGGGATCAATACTTCATGCCCACAAGGATCTATCTCAACGGGACCGACTTATAGTCAAGGCCCACCCAAGGCTACATCTTTTCCCATAAAACCCCCACAACAAAAACCCCAGCTTTAGTTTCCCATACAACCCCCGCAACAACAAACCCAGCTTCAGTTGCCCATACAACCCCCGCAACAACAACCATAGTTTCAGTTACCCATCCAACCTCAGCAACAGTAATACCAACCCCAATAATTTCAAACACAGTTTCAATCACAACCACAAACACATCACAACACACCATGGGATACTCGTATGCCCACATTCACAAATCACTTGGTGGGGAATCAGTATCAAGTACCTAGGATGAAATCCTATATTCCTACTCAAGGAACACAGAGGAGCAACCTCATACCCACCATAGTACAAAGGATCGTTGCTCATCAGCCTCAAAATCAGACAGACATGTTGATGCAACAAATGAAAACCCTTCAAACCCAAATGATGGATATGCAAAATTAGGGGCAAACAAAATCCTATACCGTAGAGGACTTATACCCATACCCTTTTGACCAATCTCTTCACATGTCTCCATTTCCCAACCACTTCTTGATACCAAAGTTTGACAAGTATAGGGGCACTACCAACCCTATTGAACATATCCAAGAATTCTTTGCTAGTTGTGTCAAAGTCTCCCATGATGAGACATACTTAATGCGACTATTCCCACAAAGCTGGGCCATTACAACAATGGAATGGTTCTCGCATTTACCCCACGACATTCAGTCTTGGGGATAATTGGCTGAAAAGTTCATAGCTCATTTCCATCATAACATCGAGCGCAAGGTCAGCATCAAGGACCTTTGTGATATCAAGCAGAAAGATGGAGATTCCTTTGTAAAATTCCTACAGAGATGGAGGAATACGAAAAACCACATTACCTACAATGTGCCCAAACAAGCCTTAATAGTCATGTTTGTTGACAATCTAATCCTAGACATGTCATTTACAATGGAACTACAGCTAGCTCTGAACTTTACACAACTCATCGAAAGAGGAGTTCATTGTGAGCAGAACTTGGTCAAAAGAGGAGTCCTTGCAGATCTCACAAAAACAAATACAAATAAAAATGCAAGGGATAAAGCTAAATGGTGGAACAAGAACAAAAATGTCACTAACAATGGTGTCATTGATGTAAAGATAGTTAACTATGCACAACCCAAGGTGTCACTGCACGGTGCACCTGTGGCCAACCAAAAACCCACAGGGCCCACTCAACAAGCATACATCCAAAACCAACCCCCTCAGGTACAAGCAGCCGTTATGTCAAATAATCAACAACAGAATCAACGTAGACCACAGTTCCAATTCCAGCAACAAGATTTCACACCATTGGGAGAGCCGATAGAGTTAGCTTTACGCAAGTTGATACAATCAAACACTATCACTCCCCCGAAAATCAAGGATTTTGAATTAGAAGAAAACAAACCAAGGTGGTATAATGATAAAGAATTCTGTGAATTTCATTGGGTAAAAGGACATAAAACATCCAACTATTACCGATTGAAACATGCTATACAATATCTAATTGACACAAAGACCATCGATGTGACCAATACCCAAAACCAAGGCACAACAGATCACACTATTTTCAATGATACCTTTTGGGATCACAACAAGGGAAAAGCTTCCAAATGTGGTGGAATAGCAAAACAAGTCAATTATACCTATGCTAACAGTGATAATACTATCAATTGCCTAAATCCTTCAGATAGCCATGTGGCTACGATCACTATCAGAGACCAAGGTAATAAATGCATTGTAACAACAAGTCACGCTAGAGTCATCTTGCAAGGAGTCCCATCCTCTTCCACTATGCAGTCAAATCCCATAGAAAACCTAGATCCACAAATGAGTATAGTGGACCAACTCAAGTGCACACCTACCCAGATCTGCATGTTTGATCTATTGCACATATCTCCTCAGCATAAGCTAGCACTTGACCAAGCCCTTCAGAATGCAGTTGTCCCAAGAGACATAACACCCAAAAGCTTCCAAACAATGGTTAACCATATAACTACAAATAAGCATGCCACTTTCATAGACTGTGATGTGCCTCCGCATAAACCCCTGCATAATGATCCTCTACACTTACTTGTCAAGATCCACAAAAGCGCAGTCTGAAGGGTCCTTGTTGATGGTGGAGCTGGGTTAAACATATGTACTCTAAAGTTAATCAAGAAACTAGGCTATTCAGAATCAAGCATTGATGTCATGAGGAGAATAAATATCAGATCTTATGATGAAGAGGAAAGATCCTCTAAAGGTATTATCATTCTACCTGTCTGTATTGGTCCCGTGATAAAAAACACTCGCTTCCAAATCCTAGATCTAGAGTTGGGATACAACATGTTACTAGGGAGACCTTGGATTCATGAAATGCAGGATGTACCCTCAACATACCATCAATGCATCAAATTTCCTCACCAGAGAGAGGAAATCATCATAGAGGGAGATCCCAATCCATTCCAATATTGTAATATGATCCAAATCAGCACTGATAACCAGGTACCTTTGAACAAAGATGAAAGCATCCCATCCTCTTCAGATTCAAAACTTAAGGATATCACACAGAAACCAAGAAAGATATCCATCATAGACAAGGGTTGTGGTGAATGCAGATATGAAGAGGCTTTTACTATCACACACATTCTTCAAAGCCCAAGAAGTCATGGAATGCCACAACTGGTTGTTACAATAGAAACTCCACAACCTGTTCTATTCAGGTGTCCACCCACAACCTTTGTCTGATGGGGAAACATAGAGGAAGAGAATCCTTTTGAACAAGAAATCAACACTTGGTTATATCAAGACACCCCTGCAACAATCTGACCACCACTACCATTAGAAAACTACGGTAATGGTTACACAATGATCCAAAGATTTGGGTATGATGGTAAAACTGGACTGGGGGCAAGGCAACAGGGCATATATGAATTGCCTCTTCCACCAACTCAAAGAAATACAAGAGGATTGGGCTATGGACAACAAAGCACCAGTCCTATGATCCAAGACATTCAAGTACTTCAGGAACAAGTGGCATAAATGTACCGGGGGCACAACACAGAGCATGTCCTAATAAGAAACATATTAGTGCAGTTGTTGCCCGTCGAAGAGGGAACCACACAATCCCTAATAAACCTACAGATAAAAATTGATGATACCCAAGGAAGTGAGACATTGGATGAACATTCTATAGAGACTGACTCCCACGACTACGAGTGGATATCCCTTCATGACTCTGAACCATCAATCCCAAATTACTCCCCTTGGTTAGATGTTGTTATTAATCTCGCAGACCTATTTGACCAACTAACTATATCCGAAACAACCTTGTATAGACAAACATATCATACATCAGACCTCAAGTGGTGCATCCACGTCATGGTCCAATTTTGTAGGTACCATATCAGTAGTCCCCTTTAGTCAACCAAAGCCAAACAATACTGAAAGTGTCTGTCTCATACACCCTGAGCTTATAGACTGGGATCAACAAGGACCACCTAATCTTGATGTCTTCGAAAATGATGAAGCTATAGCTCATTTCATGGGACTGAGGGAAGGCATCCCATCAGGAGATCACAAAGCAGGATTCTCCTTTAATCTAGACAGCGCAACATATTTTGTGGAGGAAGCACCTCTTTCCAGTCCACAAAAGAAAAGAGAAAAGAATGATAAAAAGCTAAAACAAGATGAATCTTCTAGCGAAAACCTTGCTGAGGTGCTAGAAGATGGAAAGAAGGAACTCCTCCCCTTAATAGAGGAGAAATTGACCTTATTAGCAAAAGAGATAGAGGAAGTTAACTTGGGGGATGACAAGAAGCCAAGGAACATATACCTGGTGAAATCACTCACTCCTAAAGAGAGAGAGAGAGAAATTTATCAGTTTCTTCAGGGCACAGATGATCAATTTTTCATGGTCTTACTCAGATATGCCAAGGTTGGATCCAAAGTTAGTATTACATCATCTCCCATTGCTACCAAATGTGAAACCTATCAAACAAAAGCTAAGAAAAATGCATCCTCATGTGGCATTACTAGTCAAAGAAAAATTAAAAAATCTCTTGGATGCTAAATTCATAAGACCCATACCATATGCAAATTGGATATCTAATCTAGTACCAGTTACAAAACATAGTGGTAAAATATGGATTTGCACAGATTTCAGGGATCTCAACGTAGCATGCCCCAAGGATGACTTCCCTCTACCAAACATTGACATGTAGTAGACCTAACTACGAGACATCAAATGCTATCCCTCATGGATGGATTTTCAGGTTACAATAAGATAAGGATTGCACCAGAGGACCAACACAAGATAGCTTTCACATGTCCATGGGGCACATATTGCTGGAATGTCATGCCATTTGGTCTAGAGAATGTCGGAGCAACATATCAAAGGACCATGACAACTATATTCCATGATCTCATTCATAAGACAATGGAAGATTATGTGGATGAAATTCTAGCAAAGTCCATACTTCGGAAGGATCACCTATAGGTTTTGTGACCCATCTTTGATAGAATGCAGGAGTTCAAGGTCTATCTGAACCCAAAGAAGTGTGCTTTTGGCATCACAACAGGCAAATTAATGGGATTCATTGTTTCACATAGAGGAATCAAGGTAGACCCAGCAAAGGTCAAAGAAATATTGGAGATGCCTCCACCTTCAAACTTGAGACAACTACGAGGATTACAAGGAAGGCTACAATCAATCAGGCGCTTCATAGCTCAACTAGAAGACAAGTGTCACCCTTTCCAACATCTATTGCATAAAGACATTAAATTCATATGGACCGAGCAATGTGAATAGGCATTTCAGATATTCAAAAACTACCTTCTTAAGTCACCTAGATTGGTACCACCAGTACAAGGTAGACCATTTCTTCTATACATCTCAGTAATAGAATCAAAATTAGTACTATTGGCACAACATGATGACAAAGGGAAAGAAAGGGTTGTCTATTACCTAAGTAGGACATTGGTGGGATATGAGCTAAAATACACATCGATCGAGAAATCATGTCTCACAGTTGTCTTTGCTTCCCAGAAGTTGAGACACTATATGCCAAGCCACCAAACAAAGCTGATTGCACATATTGATCCTTTGAAATACCTACTCAGCAAAGCAGCACTCACTGGATGATTGGAAAAGTGGGTAATGATCTTGAGAAAGTTTGACATAGAGTACGTAGACAAAAATTCCATCAAGGGGAAAGTGATCACAGATCAACTAGCAGAGGCACCTATCCAAGATCGTCAGCCTATTAAATCTGATTTTCCTAATGAATCCATCATGACACTACAACCGGCGATCGAGGTATGGAAACTTTATTTTGATGGATCATGTATGAACCATGGTGTGGAGGCAGGGATAGTGCTCATTACTCCAGACCATGATACAATTCCAAAGTCCTTTAGACTCAACTTCCCATGCACCAACAACATAGCAGAATATGAGGCACTGGTAATCAGTCTAAAGATATTAATCTAATGGAGAATCAAGAACTTGAAGGTCTTTGGAGACTCACAATTGGTCATTAGTCAAGTCAACAATGACTATATGACCAAAGATGAGAAGCTCATACCATACAGAGCCCAAATGGAAAGACTGCACACCAAGTTCCATTACATTCTCTTCAAGAAAGTCCCAAGAGCACAAAACAAAGCGGCAGATGCAATGGCTACCATAGCATCATTGATTGATATACCAGGTAATGCTACCAAGTTCTAGTTTCTAGTGGAGAAAATCTTGGTGCCATCACATCAGGCATCTATCACAGAATCAACATGTGTCCTTGTTGGTCCTGAATCCCCATGGTACCAAGATGTCTACAACTACCTCCAAAACCATGTCTTACCTCCCAATCTATCTAGGAACTAGAGAAAGTCTCTAATATTCCAAGCCTCTAGGTATACCATCCTTTCAACTACTCTATACAGACAAAGTCTAGATGGAACGTTACTATGATGTATCACTTCTACGGAATCACAGAAAGCTTTGTATGAGGTGCATGAAGGAATATGTGGAACCCACGGAGGTGGCAACAGCTTAGCTAAGAAAATTATCCGCATGGGATACTATTGGCCAACAATAGAGATTGGTGTAGGAGCACCAAGGACAGAGCATGAACCATGAAGGCATACCAGGGTCACCGATAGATCCTTGGGTGGATTTGAAGACAACATGGCCATCTTGGGTCATTTGATGACATTTTAATTATTATTTGTTATGATTAAGAATCCTTTGTAAAGGATCAAACATGTAAGCCATAAATGGCATTTTGGGAGTTAGAGTGTGCCTAGGAGTCACTTGGGGATCCCAGGTGTTGATGAAATATTTAATGATCTATAAAGGTCCTAATGAATGTAATATGGACAATAAAGCCATTAAAATGATGTAAATGCACTAAACGTGCTAAAATGATGTAATGTTGCCTTATTGGCAAAATCTAGCCTAGGAAGGATTAGTAGTGGGTTTTAAGGTTAGTATAGGTCTAAGACATTAGGATTGAATCCTAAAGAGGCCTTTAGAAAT
Source organism: Thuja plicata (assembly GCA_018584345.1). Classification (NCBI taxonomy): domain Eukaryota; kingdom Viridiplantae; phylum Streptophyta; class Pinopsida; order Cupressales; family Cupressaceae; genus Thuja; species Thuja plicata. The sequence goes on from MU228344.1 coordinate 898,262, forward strand.
TATTTGAATAATACAAATTCAAAATGTCAAGTAGGGGTCAAAGTTGACAACGTAGTTGTCAACTAGACAACTTTTACAAGTTTGTAATTGTGTAAACAGTCAGTTTTGACTGTTGTAGGTAGTTTGGAGATGGTTAGTTGGGTGTTTTTCAGTTTTTAGAGAGTTTGAGGATCCATTTAATGAGGATCCACATGATTTTTGGAGGTGTGTGGAGGGTGGTGTGTATTGGAGACCATGTGAGATGGTTTTGAATCAATAAAAATAATATTCTTGCAAACTGTGTTATTCAGGCCCGTGGGTACAGTCCTGATCTAGGGTACTTTGAATGCTTGGAAAAATATATTTTTGATTGGGAAATGGATTAGATTTATTGTATATTGATTGGTTATCATTTCCATACAAATAGATTGTTGTTTTGTCAAGTTTTTAAGCAGGTGTTATAAGTTTATTGTTGACTGTTCCCAGACTTTGTTTGCAATCAGCAATTGTCTATTTTGAAGTTTTAATGGATTCTTGACTCTCCCACCCTCTGTGGTTAATGTTATTGGTGGGAGGAGTCTAAAGATATGTATTATATCCTTGTATAATTATTTGGTTGCAGGAATGTGCAAGGATGTGATGGAAGAGAGTAGTTTGTTGAAAAATGTTGAAGATGACTGTCCCAGAAAAATGCAGTTCGGTGCGAGGGTCATATCTACAAAGTTAACCATTGGATCATTTTTAATTTGAAATATGTTAGAGAGAATCAAATTCCGCACATCCTCACTAGAGGGATTTTGAAAATAATCTTTCTTTCAAAAATTATAGATGTCTGTTTACAGGTCTATGCAAGGAGCAGTGACAGGGCAGTCAATGATTAAGTTGAAGGGATGAATCCAATAGATGGATTGAGGGATATTGGTGATATTTAAAAGGTGTAGAGTGGGTGGTGGCATAATATATTTTTTTTCACTATGGTAGGTTGAAGTTTGGATTGGATCAAAGGCAAATACATTGATCCTTGGGAAGGTCTAGTCGGTCTTGTGTGTAGAAGACTTGTGAAGTCCTCATAACTTGCAGAATAAAGTCCACCTATCCCACATTCGCATCACAGATAGATGCACACAAACATGTTCAAAGGTGTAGAAAATGTCAAATCCATGGAGACCTCATCCATGCACCAGCCAAGGAACTAAATCCCATCACATCACCATTACCATTTTTGATGTGGGGATTTGACCTAGTGGGTAAGATAACACCTTCTTCTACAAATGGACACAAGTACATCATAGTAGAAATGGATTACTTCACCAAGTGGGTGGAAGAAATTCCCCTCACTTACATCACTAGAAAGCAAATTGCAATGTTCATACTTAACAATATTATCTATCGATACGGGATCCCATAAATGATCCTGATAGATCATGGAACACCTTTCTAGAACCAGAATGTTGAAGACTTATGTGAGAAGTTCCACATAAAATTGGTATTCTCTTCATTTTACTACCCTCAAGGGAATGGACAAGACGAATCTAAAAATAAAACAATATTGAAGATCTTGAAGAAAACGGTGAATGAATTAGGGCTAGACTGGCACTTACAACTTAGTCCTGCATTATCGGCATATAGAACTAGTGTGAGAACATCTACAGGAGCCACTCCTTTCTCCCTAGTCTATGGATTAGAGGAAATCTTACCCCTCAAAGTGGAAATCCCATCACTGAGAATATCACTAAAAAACCTAATCACAGATGTGGACTATAGAGTCACTAGGCTCAGTGAGCTATAGTTACTAGATGAACGAAGGCAACATGCTTTCGACAACTTACAGGGCTATCAAAATTGCCTTAGAAGGAACTATCATAAGAAGGTGAAGCCAAGAACATTTGAGGTAGGAGACCTTATCCTCATAGGAAATTAGAAGAATCAAGTAGAGTGAGTCAAACCTGGTAAATTCAAACCTAACTGGCTAGGGCCATTTATTATTGTCAACTCTACTCAAAGTGGGGAATTCATACTTACCACACAAGAAGGAGACCAGCTCCTTGGCTACATAAATAGCATGCACCTAAAGAGGTTCTATCCTCAAGAATCCTATGGTTAAGGAACTTATCTACATATTCGGAAAATACCAAAAAAATCAAAAAATACAAAAGTTACCTTGGTGAAAACCCGGCAATCAGACGCTTTGGCAACAAAAAAAAAGAAAAAAAGAAAAAAAAAGTAAAGAGAAACAAAACTTCTCTCTCAGTGAAAACCTGGCTATCAGGCACTATTAAGTAGGTACCTTGGTGAAAACCTGGAAAATAGGCACCAAGTGTTCAAATTTGGCTACACCATCAATGAGCTCCAAAAGTTTGAGTAGATTTCAAAGGCAAGACTGACTATCCAAAGCTATATCCACAAGCACAAACCCCTCTAAGCACCAAGCACTTACCAATGGTTAATAATAGGTCCACCAGACTAAGGGGGTGATTCTGGATATCATCAAAAAATCCTAAAAATTAGAAAACTCATCAAAAATCCTAAAAGATCAAAATCGAGAGAAAATCAATCTTCATCAAAAACATTCAAAAAATTGCAAAATCCCAAGCAATAAAACTAACTTGGTTATCAACAAAGAAAAAGGGCAATCACGCCCATTCAATCATTGTCACAATCATGAGCTTTGTGAACAAGTATTGGGCTCATCTGACATAGCTTGATCAGCTGCCAACATGATCATAGCATTCAAATCAATCCAATCAAAAAGATTGTCATAATCATGAGCTTTGTGAACTAGCATTGAGCCCATCTGACACAGCTCAATCAACTGCCAATATGATAAAATCATTTCAAATATTGTCACAATCATGAGCTTTGCCAACATGCATTTGGCCCATCTGAAATAGCTCAATCCTCTGCCAACACGATCTAATCACTCAAGCCAATCAAGCCTATCCAAAGAGTTGAGCCAGTCAAGAGAATCCAATTGCATCAAGGAACCATCCAAAAAGTTGACTAGGTCAGTCAAGTTAGTCAGATGTTAGTACATATTTCATTGTTATGTTCTTATGCTACTCCAGGATCCACCATGTGAGGAGAGTAGCTATGATAGATCATGACTAATTTTCTTTGATTACTGTCTATTGAATGTTCATGTTGATTTTAGGGCCATGATGATTTAGGATAAATGTGGTAGGTGCTATCACTTATCTAGCAGCCACGCAGTTCCACGATCTGAGCTTAACCCTGGGAAAGAATTGGACATTCCTTATCTTTTATTTTTCTTGTTTGGTTTTATAGAATCAAGATCTCGTAGCAATATTCAGATGGAATCTGAGTTGTTTTGGAGTTCTATCTTGGTTCTATGGTCTTTCCCTTTATGTTTTCAAACAAGAGCTCATGATACTATCGAGATGGACTCTAGGGGCATAGGAGTTCTATCTTGTTTGCTTGTCTTTCCCTTTTCAGAAACCAAGAGCTCATGATGCTATCTAGATGGACTCTAGGGGCATAGGAGTTCTATCTTGGTTTCTTTGTTTTTAGATTAATTCAGAGGACAAGCGGTATCTAGATGGTCAATATCTAGGTGCTTTTGGCTCTCTTCCTTTTCAAATAGGGAACATAGTTGAATCTAGATGGTCAATATTTGGATGCACTATGGGCCTCTTTCTATTCAATCTCTCTACTCCTTCTGCTATCAAGAGGTCATGGCGGTATCCAGGTAGTATGTGACCTAGATCATTCGACGCTCTTCCAGAGTATCAGAAAATACAAAAAAATGCAATGATGAAAATTGTTGGAATAGAGGCAGCGACTTGGGACATTCAATCCTATCTATCAGATCATATTTATCCAAAAATGTAAAAAAAGATACTTTTCTATCATTGCATTCTATTGGGTCAATCTCAGAGCACATCTATCCAAACTAACTTCTTTCTAACTAACACATGCATTACTCAGATATTTTGTGCATAATAGATTGCATTCATTCCATAAAGTGCATTAGAAAATGAAAAATACATGGTGATTGCATACATTCATCCATAAAGCATCTCATATAAACATACATTCCATTTACACTATCCTGCATGACGTGTCAGTATCATAAGAAAAGTAAATCATCCATACATGAGTTTGCATAATAGAAAATTTTGCATATATATCTCATCATCTGAAAATCAGTAGAATCATACATATAGCAAAGTAAATCATGACACATCATATCAAACAAAAATGCATCTCATATAGATCAAAATAGCTGAGTACAAATGAAAAGTCGCAAGTCTGAACACAGAAGGTAACCAACATGTGAATCATATATATATATATATATATATATATATATATATATATCAAGATACAAAAATGGTACAACTCAGAGTATACAATGAATCACTACAGAAATGGTACAGAGAACAGAATCAGCAGGAGCTACCCCCACCCTCGCCAGGAGGTGTACAAGGGGGAGGCATATCAGAATCTGTCATGTGAGAGGACCCAGGAGCTCGAACACCACTGCTTTGTGACATAGTATAATTAGGTACTCTCTCTGATGCAGGAACTGCACCGTCATAGTGTCATCTCCAGTAATCTATCTCCCTCTAAGCATCTTGCCCAGATCTGTAGTATCTATCCAAAATACATCTATGGGATACATCTTGTACACTATCAATAAATGAGCGAACCTCAGCCCGACCCTGTCGCTCTCTAGACTCCGTAGCTGTAACATGGGCCTCTAAAGCAATGGAATGAGCATCAAATAGGGAAAGTCAGAATTGAAGGTCCTGAATCTCCTAGGTCAAGAGGTCCACCTCTGAAGGATCATCATCCATCCCCCCCATCACCACATCCATGTCACCCTCCCCACCCTGGCTGCCTAATCCC
>MU228344.1:908318-925738 GCA_018584345.1 Thuja plicata
AATAAAGATTATTGTTTTCACTAGTCCTCATGAATCCAATACTTATTAGATAGGAGTGAAGTCATTCATACCAGGCTTTGGGAGCTTGTTTCAATCCATACAAGGCTTTGTGAAGTCTACATACCATATTTCTCTTGTCTGGATCCACAAACCCTTCTGGTTGCTCAATGTATACCTCTTCTTCAAGTATCCCATTTAGGAATGCTAACTTGACATCGATTTGATATACTTTGAATCCTTTGTATGCAGCATAAGCAAGTAGAATTCTTACTCCTTCTAGCCTAGCAATGGGTCCAAAGGTTTCTCCATAGTCTATACCTTCCTCTTATACATACCCTTTGCATACTAGTCTTGCTTTGTACCGATGACATTCTTGTTCAATTTGTTCCTGAATATCCATTTTGTACCGATGACATTCTTGTCATCTGGTCTTGGCACAAGTGACCATGTCTTGTTCTTTTCAATCTGTTCAATCTCATCATTCACAGCACTTATCCATTCTTCATTATCTAGTGCAGCATTGACAGATTTTGGTTCAAACTCACAAATTAAGCAATTTGAGTTTAAAGACTTACTTCTTATTCTTGTACCAGCTTTCTTATCTCCCATGATTTGGTTCTCTGGATGGTTCCTTCTTACATATCTTGCAAGTATAGGTGCATTTCTTTGCATATCAGCTTGATCTTCATTACCTTTCACATTATTTTGATCATTATCCTGACCACTGGTAATAGCATTCTGACTGTCGGTTGCAACATTATGTTATTCTAGATTTAAGCACTGTTGCTCGGGAAAAGTGATGGGTTCTTCATTGTATACAAACTTCTTGTAGTCCTCTGGTTCTTTTGTGCTTTCTAGCTCATTATTTTCCCCAAATTCATCAATCTTTACATTTGCACTTTCAACTATTTTGTTAGAAGCCTTGAGTAGACATTTAAAAGCTTTTCTTTTGGTAGAATACCCTAGAAAAATACCTTCATCACTTTTGGCATCTAGCTTTCCATTTCTATTGTCTTTCAAGACATAACATTGACTACCAAAAATTTTGAAATAACTTACATTGGGTGTTTTACCATACCATAGCTCATAAGGAGTCTTCTTTGAATCCTTTCTTAATTGTACTATGTTAAGTGTATAGACAGCAGTGCTAATCGCTTCTCTCTAGAAGACCTAGGTGATGTCCTTCTCTATCATCAGTGTTCTTGCACAATCAACTATTGATCTGTTCCTTCTCTCAGCAATCCCATTTTGTTGTGGTGTTCTTGGTGCAGAAACTTATCTTTTTATACCATGCTCATTATAGAAATTAGTGAGTTCATCTGATACCATTTAAACATCTTGAATGCTTTAGATTTTTATTTTAGAAACATGACTGTCATCATTCTAGAGTAATCATCAAGAAAGAGAATAAAATATCTATCTCCATAATAGCTCTTTGTCCTCATAGGTCCACATAAGTTAGTATGGACTATTTCTAGAATATCATCAGATGTATGGGTTTTTCTTTTGAAACTAGACTTTTTCATGTTACCTTTTTGACAATACTTGCACATGATGTTGTATGGCTTTGTCATTGTCGGTAAGCCTCTTACACTTCTTTTCTTGCTTATTTTCATCATGTTGTCAAAATTCACATGACACAACCTTTTGTGCAACAACCATATGTCTTTGTTTCTAGTTATCAAGCAAGTGAGGTTAGTATCATTCAGATAGAATAAGTTACCTTTGGTCTGTTCACCGATACCAATCAGTATTCCTGATTCATTGAAGATATTTTCTTTCTTGTTCTCAAATGCTACTCTGTGACCTGAATTATTCTACTGAGAAACACTCAATAGATTATAATTCAATCTTTTTACCCAATAATCACTTTCACATTTGATCAGGTTATTCAGTATTACTGTTCCTTTACCTTCAATTTGACAAGGTGAATCATTTCCCATTCTTACTATACCACCTTTATAGAATTCAAAAGTATCAAATTTTTATTTGTCACTAGTCATATGGTGAGTGCAACCACTATCTATAATCCAGATATCATTCTTGCTAATCTTAGATATGAGTGCAGTTTCTTCATACCTTTCATCTTCATCTGAGTCATCCTTTATAGCTACAAACACTATCTCTACATCATCATCCAGTTCAGTGTTAGTATCTTCATCTTTGCAAGTAGCTAGATAGCTAACCTTCTTGCCTTTATCCTTGTAATCCTAGTTATCAATTCTTTCTAATCGTCGGTAACTTCTGTAATCTTTGTTATCACCTCTGTCAGATTTCTTCTCAAAAGATCTGTTATCACTTTTGTCATCTTTTCTTTTAGGACATCTTGCAGCAAAGTGTCCAATCTCTTTACAATTAAAACATACAAGTGGTAACTTACCTTTGTATTTACCTTTGCCTCTTAGCATTCTTCTCACCATGAGTGCTTCAATTTCATCTAGATCTTCTTCTTCACTTTCACTTTTACTGTCTCTTCTAGATGAGTGTCTCTGACTAGATTTTCTTATCCTCATAGAAGAATTGAATGCAGACTCTATACTTGGTAAGACACTATTATCAAAATTGTTCATCTCAAATGAAATCAATCTACCAATCAGACTATCAAGAGTGACTGTATTATTAGCTACTGCTCTCATTTCTTGAATAGCAGAGAATCTAATAGAATATATAGGCAATAGGGTTCTTAAGATCTTACTTACCATTGTCTCCTCTTCAAGTGTACCTCCAACACCTCGTATATCATTGACTACTTCTTTTATTCTTGTGCTGTACTGAGTGATGTTTTCACCTTCTTTCATTCTGAGATCATCAAACTTTCCTCTAAGGCTTTCTACCTTGGCTCTCAGAACATTTTCATCACCTCCATGTATAAGCTTTAGTTTATCCCACATTATTTTTGTATTTTTGCAATCTTTGACATCCTCAAATTCAGCATCAGAGAGTGAGGCTGAAAGTTCTATGACCATATAGTTATGTTCATGCTTTACTCTCAATTGATCTATTGTCAATGGTCCTGTAGGCAACACATATTTAGTATCTAAGTATTGAGTAATATCATTTCCAATACCTGATAAGTGAAGCTTTATCCTACTTTGCCATGAAGCAAAGTTGTCCTTGTTCAACTTGGGCACATCTCGTCTGTTCATCTTGTGATCTTTCACTTATGTCTTGAAACCTTCCTTCTAAGCACACAAGCTCTGCTACCAATTATTAGTAATAACTGAGAGGGGGGGTGGATTAGTGGCCTCAAAAATTTATCTAATTTAAACTTTAATCCACCAATCAATACTTCTCCAATTATTAAGTCCTTACAAGATGTATGCCTTTGAAATACTTGAAACAAATAACTGTCTATTGGTTTACCTTGTTTTTCCTTATTCTCATTGATTACCGATAAGTAGTAAACTGTATTTACTGATGCTCAGTAAATATGCAGAGTATACCAATCAATATAGAAATACATATGTAGAATGTGAAACAATAAAGTAACAAACCATACACATATAACACATGGATTTTTAATGTGGAAACCCTGTTAAGAAAAAAAACCACTGGGACCAGTACCCAAAATTTTCACTCTTCTGAAGTGAGCCCTGTTAGGAGCCAACCCTATTAAAGGTTACAAACACACTCTTAGGTGCGACCTTGTTAGAGGATTTTAATACATAGGTTGTCACTTAGTATCTGGCATCTATGCTACCATCCTTGAATCAATCTCTAGACTGTCAATAGGCTTTATGCTAATCTTACTACCATCCTTGAATCAGCCTCCTTCTTAGACTATCAATAGGCTTTAGGTAAGACCAATGCTACTATCATGAGTCAACCTTTTGGTAATCTGTTAGGATATACCTCAATTACAAAATACTGTTAAGTCCTGCTCTATTAAGAGACTTAATGCTCCAATGGTTAAACTGAAACAAAATGACCTGTTTCTAATGCAACTAAATTATAGATTTTTAGATCTATTTACTTACAATATCTTTCTGATCAATGTATTAATATAATTCCTTTGTACTTAACTCTTTCTGCTCTGTGATGTTGTGCTTTATTGTTCGTCGGTGTCTGTAGAATTCCTTAGCTCTCCTTTAGCTTGATTGATTAGGACTAAATGAAGTTAATCCTTCATCAATTTCTTTTCAGCATCTTCTATCAATTCACTCCCCCGTGTATCTAATTGCTTACGGAAATGAATTATGCTTGTCTCTTAAATAGACATAATATCCCTTAACTCTAGGTTCTTGATTTTTGATTCTTGGCGTGAAAAATAATCCAGCCAAATTGATTTATGCTTTAACTCCTGTTTTATCTCATAGTTATCTTCTTGCCAACTGTATAAAGCATCTTTAATTCAATTAATTAATGGTGGTTGAATAAAGAAAATAAAACAACCATTTAAGTCTATCTCTTAGCTCAGCCAGCTAGATATTTTGTCATTTTCTGATCTCTCTGTTCTATTGGTCAATACTGCAGTTTGTCATCGGTGACAACTGCTAGTTCCATTGGTGTTGCTGCAGTTAGCTTCGGTATCTCCGTCTGTCGAGCATCAAAGGATTTTTCTCATCAGGCATCACTGTAACTTTTTCTTTGTCTTTACTGATGGTGTGCACTCCGTTGGTGTGGTCTATTACTTAGTGAATACTTGACTTTTATGCATTCCTAAAAGCATAACCTTTGTTCCATTGGTTCTCTGAAGTCTTTGGCATTATTTATATGACCATACAGATGATATCAAGTTGACATCAATGACAATACAAACTATTAACTGATTTAATGTCTTGCATCATCTTTAACTTAATATTGTTAATCATTCAATCAGTTATATGTCATTAGGATTGCACCACGTCATTTTTTGATTGGTCTGCAGGTCCACTGGGCTCCATGTGTCATCCTCTGATTGGTCCATAGGTCCACTAGGCGCCATGTGTCATCTCTTATTTTTTCTCCAAAATAATGGGGCCCACCACACACTTAACTATCCAGCCAAGAGGCCCACTAAATGGCCTCTTGGTTCTTTCTTCACATTATAATGTAAGTGCTTTATTATATAAATACTAAAAACTTTCGCAGCACCATGCATGTGGGATATACCTCTATGCTTTTTTCAACTTCTGAGAGTTTCCAGAAAGTTCTACTCACCAATGGTATCATTTTATGGCTTATAAATACATTCATTTTGTTCCATGGAGCTGGGCACCCCTTCCTATGGATTCACTTTGCAATTTAAATCTTTAAAAAACTTTAAAAACCTCCTCTTTAGTTGATTTTAACATGCTCTTTGCTGCTATTTTTTGCATACTTTTAATGAAACCTTTTTAAATATCCTCCATATAGGGCTGCCTCTCATACCTTGGATTCATTTTTCATGTTTGTATGTTATTAAAACAAATTAAAAATTCCCCTCTCAAGCTTGGCGTAGGCTGCTCGTCTGCTGGTTTGGTCTTTGTTTTTCAAGCTTCTTGAAAGCTTCCAGTAATTGTTGCTCATCTATGCCAAAATTTTAATGTTGTTAAAGACTTCCATATTTCTCCAGGGAGCTAGGCTCCCCTTCCTATGGATTCACATTTGCATTTTAGAAACTAAAATATCTTTAAAAACCTCTTTTCTAACTTGGCGCAGGCTGCTGGTCTGCTGGTTTGGTCTTTAAAACAAAAGATATTAAAACCCCTCTTTTGCTAGTTTCCATTTGCATTATACAGTTTATAAAAAAAAATTCAATCCTCCCTCCAAATAATTTTATTTCCATCCTCTGAATACTCGCGAACATTTTAAAAAACTTTGAAAGTTCCACAAATCGGCTTTATTATTGGCAAGTAGCCTCCAGATCAACCTTTAAAAACTATTTAAATAATGCTTTGCAACCATGGGGTTCAGAAAATACATTATTCTCCAGCATATGAACCATTATCATTAACTAGAATGGATTTGAAAACACTCAGGCCCAAATTTAATAATATGCAAAGTATACTAGTTTGTTATATCCACAATCTGTAGAATTCAAACTTGTGCAAACCCTGCCAAAGGTGCCAATTAAAAAGTCATCATATCACCACTTGAAGATTTTTCACTTGGTGAAATAATTCATTCATCCTCATTAAATACACATGAAAAAGGGCTTGGCTGGATTCATCCTTAGGTACAAGATGTAACTGTTCAAACTTAGCAATTCAGAAAAACAATGTAAGCGCAAAATGTTGAATCAGCATAAACTTTATCTAGATCAGTCATTGAAAGATTAGCAATATATTCTCTGAGAATTCACCATCAGATAAAGTAGTACACTTAAATTCCATGAGAATGATTCCACAATTGTTTCTTGAAAACAAATCTCATAAAATGACCATTCAGTTTACTCCAATTCTGCTTTGTACTGCAAACTGCACAAACTGCCTCTCAAAACTGACTTTGAAAACTCATCAACTGAAACCTTCATGAACTGGAATCTTGGGTATTTATTCACTCCCATAAAAGGAAAATGAATCCATAATTAGATCACTTAGAAAACCATAAGGTGAAAAACCAACAAACACCAAAGTCAGCCTATTACAAACATTCTGGAATAAAATAGTGAAATATGCAGAAGTTTGGTTTGGAAATGGCTTAAGAAAGTGACCATATGGATTTGTTAAGGTCCAAGAATCTTTAAGGAAGTACACCTCCAGGTCTACATTGAAAAAAAACTCTCAATTATTCTTTACCTTGAACCGGGTGCAAATTGGGATACCTCAAAGTAGGCTACTTGGAAAACTGCATTTCATCATTTGGCAAATTGATAGAAAATACAAACAGAATGGGCTTAGCAAACTGACGAAATGAACTTGTCGTGACCTGAAGATGGAGAATCAAGAAGTATTTTACCTCTAAAATGGAGTAAAAAAGGATTTTTTCAATTAGGTTGCAAGGTCAAAATTTATAATTGGTCAAAAAGGGCTACTCAAAATTTTGGGCAGAACAAAGAAACAAGATATCTCTGGAAGACCAACTTTGAGGGATCAGAAAACCTATCAAACAAACTCAAAATAACTTGGGATTTGAAATATAGTCTCTCTGATATACATGCTAAACATTCCCTAAAGTGGTGACCCATGAAACTCAATAGGACACAAGATATTCAAATGCAAATTGGGCCCATTACAACAAATTGACACTTAGGCAGAAATGCAAAATTTGACAAGTGCTCAAATCAAGACATCACGAAACAACTTGAAACTCAAATTTAATGACTTGGGATGTCTTCAAATTTCAAAACAAAGGTGATGATTACTTGACATGCATGGTAGACCTCAGGATATCATCAAGGAAAATAGGCTCAAAAAGCACTTATAGGGGGTCAAAATGCAAAGCACTAGTAAAACACTCAAAAATATTTGTGGTATTTTTGAGTACCAACACAATCTAAAAGAGCTTGTATTGCAAGTGGAGGCCAAATTAGCCCTAATTCCAGAAGAAATTTTGTGTGTCATCTTGTCTCTTTCTCATTGACATGTTTTAGGGTTTGAGTCCAAAGTCCTAGGTTATAAAGAGTGTCTGAATCCCTAATTTATTAAGGGGTTTATGTGGAAGAATCTCATTTAAGGTCAATTTTCCTTTGGGAAAAGGCTATAAGCCTAGTATTGAGTTTTTGATGCAACTATGTCATATGGGTTGCAATTTTGGGAAAGAACCATTGGAACTAAATGTTAGGGACCTAAATAGACCACACCTATGAGCATAGGTCACCCCTGGTCCTATAAGTCACTTTGGGGGTATTGTTGAGAATTTGGGTCAAGTGCTTGTGAAGCCAAACTTGGTAGTTGGTGTTGTAGGATTGGTGAAACCTAGTAATTAGGTTTCCCTTGGGTTTTTGATAACCTTAACCAAGTCTTTTCATACACTTGTGATGAGTGTGAAGCACTTTGGCCTCGAGAATTTGGTGTTTAGGGTACATTTCCCTAGTTGAGTCATTTGAAGGCTTCCTACTACCCACTTTTCATCACCTTGGAAATATGACATGGGTATAGTGTATGATGGGAAAGAGAACTCCATATCTTTTAATAAAGATAGTAGAACTTTTAAGATATAGTCCTTGTTGGAGGAAGATGAGCCACAACCCAACAACCCAAGTGTCTTGTTGAGTAGTTGAAAGGAGTTCGTAAGTTCCCTTAGAGATTAAGGGAGTGAAGGATATGCCATATTTATTAATCCTAAGGTGGAAGAGAAGCCCAAACAAGAACCATTGCCATTAGATATCATATATTTTCTTGAAAAGTACAAAGATATTGTCAGTGATGGGACTCTTGCAACTTTACCTCCTACAAGAGTGATAAATCATAAAATTGACTTTGTACCTGGTGCATCATTGCCAAATAAGGAAGTATGCAAGCTTACTCCAGACCAGGGCCTAGAGGTGGCTAGAGAAGTGTAGGACCTCTTAGACCAATGGCTAAACAAGAAGAGCATCATTCCATGTGTCATACCAGTGGTCCTAGTATCCAAGAAATGTGGTAAGTGGAGACTTTGTACTGATTCTAGGGATATTAATAGAATCACAATTAGATATAGATTTTCAATTCCTAGAATAGAGGATTTGATGGACTATCTTGGGGGGAAAATTATTTTACTAAGTTGGACTTGAAAAGTGGGTACCACCAGATTAGGATCAAAGAAGGGTTTGAATGGAAGACAAAATTTAATAATGTTAATGGGTTGTATGAGTTGGGTGTTATGCCATTTGGCCTCTAAAATGCCCCTTGCACATTCATGAGGCTCATTAATGAAGTTCTTAAGGACTTCACACAAATATTTGAGGTAGTATATCTAGATTATATAATTATCTTCAGTATGACAATAGAGGAACATGTGAAGCATGTGGAGATGGTGCTTACAAGGTTACAAGAAGAGAAGTTGTCAATCAACCTTGAGAAATGTGAGTTCTTCAAGCAAGAACTTGTATACTTGGGATTTTTTGTATCCCAAGGGTCATTGAAGATGGACCAAAGTAAGGTGGAGGCTATTTTGAAATGGCCCACACCAACCACAAGGATAGAAGTTAGGAGCTTTCATGTGTTAGCTCAGTTTTACAGAAAGTTTATAAGGGATTTTAGTGGTATTTGTGCACCAATTCTAGATACCATCAAGGGTGGTCTAAAGGCTAAGTTTAGATGGACTTCTGGAGCAGAGAAAGGATTGGAAATGTTGAAGAAGCAAGTAGCAACACAACCTATCCTTAGAATCCCTATTTTTGATCAACTATTTACTTTGGAGCGTGATGCAAGTGGGATGACAGTAGGGGGTGTGTTAAGCCAAGAAGGTATGCAAGTAGCTTTCTTTAGTGAAAAGCTAAATGAAGCCAAGAAGAAAAATTCTTCTTATGATTTGGAACTATATTCTTTGGTTCAGTCTCTTATGAAGTGGAGACATTACTTATTACCCAAAGAACTTGTGGTGTTTACTAAAAATCAAGCCTTGAGCTATATAAATACACAAGAGAAGCTCAGTAACAAAAATTTGAAGTAGATGGAATACCTTCAAGTATTCACATTCACAATAAAGCACAAGAAGGGACAATTGAACAAGGTTGTAGATGCCCTAAGCAGGAGGTTTCTAACCATTCAAGAATTTAAATTGAAGAGCATTGGGATATAGATTTTCAAGGACCTCTGTAAAGAAGATGAAGACTTTGGTGAAGCCTATAAGGCATGCTCTAAATTTAAAAATCACTTCCATATTTAATTTTCTAATTTTACCTTGCAAAGTGGATTTTTTTTTAAGGGGAACCGATTGTGTGTTCCTAAGGGGTCAATGATAGAAAATATCATTTAGGAAAAGCATAATGGAAGCTTGAGTTTCCATTTTGGTGTGAACAAAACCCTAGAGTTAGTTCAAAGGTTTTACCATTGGCCAAAGATGTTGAGAGATGTAACCAAGTATGTTGAACAATGTGTAGTGTGCATGCAAGAAAAAGGAGGAGCTAGCAATGAAGGTTTGTATCAACTATTTCTAATCCCTAACAAACCATTGAAGTGTGTTAGTATGGATTTAATTGTAGGGTTACCTAAGACAAAGCATGACCATGAAAATATTTATGTTGTGCTAGACAGATTTAGTAAGATGGGTCATTTTATACCTTGTATAACTACACATGATGCCTATAACATTGCACACATGTTCTTTAAGGAGATTGTACGAATCCATGGACTACCCCTAAGTATTTTATCAGACAGGGATGTTAATTTCAAGAGCCATTTTTGGAAAACATTCTGGAGTAGATTGGGAACAAACTTGTCTTTTGGTTCAGCTTACCACCCTCAAACTGATGGCCAAACTGAGGTGGTTAACATAGTGTTAGGTAACTTATTAAGCTTCCTAACCAAGGAGTTTGGGAAGACATGGGATGTGGTCATTCACCAAGTAGAGTATGCTTACAATCATAGTGTTGATAAAGCAATAGGTAGAAGCCCATTTTAAGTTGTTAATGGGATGCACCCAAGCGGTGTATGTGAGCTTAGAGACCTTGGATCCATGGATTATAGGAGTGACCATGCTGAAGACTTCACTCAAACCATGAAGGAGATCCAAGATCAAGTGAATAAAAATATATTGGAGTCTACCCAATAGTTGAAGGCCAAAGTAGATGAGAAGAGAAAGGATGTTCAATTTGAGATAGGTGATTATGTCATGGTACATCTTAATAAGTATAGGTTGCAGAAGGGGATGCCAAAAAAATTACAAATGAAGAGAGTGGGACCCTATAAGATCTTATCCAAGTATGGGGATAATGCCTATAAGGTGGATCTACCTATTGAATTTAACATCTCACCTATTTTCAATGTAGCAGACTTGATAAAGGTCAAAGGACCATTGACTGAGATGGATGTGAATAGAGAAGAGGTTGGAAAGGATGTAGAACTAGAGGCTTTACCTACCAAGATACAAACAAAAGAAGACAAGATGTTGGATTCAAGGGTAACAAAAATTACCAGACATAAGGTGTACATGGAACACCTCATCAAGTTGAAGCACAAACTAGAATCAGAGGAAGAATGGGTTGCTGATGCAAATTTCAAGAAGATGGGCATTCCTGAAGACATTTTTTCCACGGGAGTGACATAACTTTCCTTTGTGGGGAGTATGGTGCAGGATCACCTAGGTAATTCTATATGGTAACCTAGGACTCCTAGTTATATTTTGACTTGCAGTGGTCTTAGAAAATCCACTGGTAAAATAATAGGACTAGATAGGTCCTAGGGTGTGTTGTTTTGGTTAGAAGACCAAACTAGATCATTGGATGTTTAGGAAGCAATGATTTGTCCAATTTGGGTAAGTGTTCCAAGAATGGTGAAAAGATGGATTTTATTCTTATTAGAGTCTAGGAGAGCTATTTTGAGATATAATAGACACAATAGTGCATTTGGATAAGTTTCATAGTGTGTTGACCAAATTAGAGTGCAAGAATCAAAAACTTGTAAAAGTTGTCAATGTTGTCATTGACAATATTGACAACATTTCTTGCAGTTAGGCATATTCAAGAAATTAGTTGTATAACTATCAGAAAAATTTGTATTTGTGCCATGGTAAACTATATAAGGCCTCCCCCAACCTATGTCTGGGGTTGGATAAAGTTTGGAAGTAAGTGTACAGACTAACTAATTGAAAGATTGGTTATAGTTGAGCATTTTGTACACATTTTAGGTTTTAATGGATTGAAATCTCCAATGTGATGTATGCATGAGGAAGATTATGTAATTACTTGATTCTGCATGTGATTATTTAGTGTGTTTTTTTTCATTTTATTTCTTTTGTAAATACTTTTTTTGGTGCACTGTCGCTTGTCTAAACTAGACATTTTTTGCAAATGGGGTCATAGCTCATCATTCCACCGTGGCACTTTTACAGGCTCTTGAAATGGGTTAGGTGACTCTATCTACTATATGTGTAGATAATTTTGGGCCATTGAAATCTTTTATTTTCTATTTTTTAGTGATGCCCTAGGCGAGCCAGAGATGCATGGCTAGGGATCACAGTGAGTTGCAGAGGCATTAGGAAGGATTGAAATCATTGGTTTCTTCAATCAGAGAATGTGGAGAGGAAGATATGTTTATGGAGAATCCCCATGTGCTAAGGAGAATATTTGAGGAGGATTTATTCATGGTGTAAGACCTAAAACTTATGAATGGTCCAAGAAAATAGTTAAACCCTTTTTTTTAGGCATGTTTGTAGCAACCCACTGTACGAACAGTTTATAGAAGTAAAACCTAATAAATCCTAAGGGTTTTCCAAAACAATGTTAGTATCTGGACTTTGATTTTCATCTTTATAATAATTTTTTGAACTTATATGAAGAAAGGTGCCTAATTAGGCCTAATTCTTGTAGCCTTGTTTTAGGGAGTTCTGAGAAATTTGTTGAAATTGTTTAGGGTTTCATTGAAAAATATGCTATTAGACATTTTAAGGGATAAAATTTATTTTCTATAACCCTTTCTCTCCATTTGGTGGTGAGTTTTGATCAAATTGGATCACTTAGTGAAGGAGATACTAGAAGATCTCCATGAGGCATATTGATGGTTGAATGATATCTTTGATAGTGTAGACAAGTTGAATTTGGTGAAGGATTAGAGAAGAGAATCCTTGAGAGGTAGGGATTGTCAAGAACCCTCATAGGCTAGAGAGGTTTCCTATAGTAGACCCTAGGAGAAGATAGGGTTTTGGAGAAATACTTGTCATTACATCAGACTGCCAGCAACTGTTGGATGAGCACAGATCAATGACGTGCGGTGTATTTCAGGCTAAAAGGGAAAATAAATCCCATTTTTGAAAACCTATTTTGGAATCATGACACATATACACTTACACAATAATTTTCATTTGATGATGATGTGTGAAGTGACTAGGTGACTACGAGTCTACTTATAATGTACTCTACTACTAACAAGTGACAAGCCAAAAGTAAATGGGACCTGTGACACGTGATAGTGAATTCCATGACCATTGGATGAGAAATGTTTTAATGAACTAGGGTATATTTCAGGGCTATTTGGTGAACGGTCACTTGTTTTTTCAAATGTCCCCTGAAAATAGGGTGCATGTCATGAATTAACACTCAGCTAAGTTTAATTAAAATGAAAATTGGATTAAAACACTAACATAACATTTAATAAACAATAAGCTCAATTTGACCTTAGGTAATTGTAATGTCAAACAATTATGTGACACGTGTCCTTTGTGACCTCATATATCTAGAGAAGCAATAAAATTTAACACGAGTGAGGAGTCATGACTGATGAATCAGTACACATGATTGTAAAATTTTAGCCTAAGTTTTTATATTTTTTAGCTCTTACTAGTATACTGTATTGGAGATTTAGAAAGGGGTTGCGGCTTTTAGGTTGAGGATTGAGGAATGCAACAAATTCTCTCAGCTCTCTTCCCACTCACAATCTGCACAAATTGAATATTTGGGTAAAATCCTGAACACACATAGTCTGCACAAATTGAATTTCTAGGTTAAATCCTGAACACCCACATCCCACCCTTTAATTTTTTCAAATTTAGTGGTTTACTATTTAGATTGTAGTCGTAGAATTAGGGTTGAAATTTCAATCAAGCATGTAAATTGTAGTTGTCACCTGTGTAAATTTTTTTAATTTACTACAAGTAAATAATAATACCAGTATACCATGGTCCACAATGGGAAAAATAAATACCAAGACTATGAGTAAAAGACAAAGAAAGGAAATAGAGATAATAGACATCTAAAAATTGGTTAAACCAGGTTTCACTAATGAATTAAATGATATTTTTGATCCTGTGATCCATGGAAATAAGGGAATCATGGAAATTAGATTTGCACTTTAAAATAATTGGAAAGATCCAATGAAGGATTCAAAATTTTGTGCATTTAACAATATGGTAAAGGAAAAGACAAATAAAATTGCAGCATGGGTTGTTGGATTAGCATGCATGGCATTACCTCAAGTATTCCCTTGTCCATAAATTGTCATGCTCTTTGCTGAAAATTATGATGATTATAGAAAAGTAATTGTCAATAATAATATTTAGGAGGAAATTTTTTTGATTTGCAAGACTGAATTTGCTAGTCTCTAGGGCCTATAGTTTGAAGCACAAAACTCAAACGTGCACATTGACCTGGGAAAGCTAGGAGAGAATTATGAAAAAAAAGATGCAACATAGAAAGATTCATATATTAGAGGAATAAAAAGAAGTTCTAGTCTAGATCCAAATCATAAGCCTCCTTATGATTATGATATTTTTGTGCAATGGGTTCAGGATAGTATTTCCTTGCTAGCATTTTGTTTAGGATTAGATAGTAACAAAGAAGTGGGTGCCAACATTGCTGAAATTATTTTTTATATTCATTGTAAAAAAGAATGGGTAAAGTATAATTTTATTGAGCACACTTTTCATTGAATTCAAGAACAATTACTAATGATTAAAAGAGGTTTACAAAAGACAATTAGGTTCACAACCTACTTGTGTTATCTTCTTTTAGAAAAGCATCGTGTAATATTTCAAACAAACAAGCTTCAAAGTCATGTCCAAAATGCAATATATGTATGGACAACTGAGATAAGGATGAGTGATAATAGAAGGAACTATAACAATTTTGTAGATTTATATTTGGCACCAATGTATCATAAAATTACAGGCACTCCATTTCCTAGATTTCCCGTGTCTTGTAGAGATTGCATTCAACTCAAAAGTGAAATACAATTGGCTGACCGGTACTTCATGGAAGACTACACTGTGTTAAGGTTTTATGATTTAGGGGTAGAAGGCTATAAAATTCCAATACATGTTATAGAGAGGGTATTTGCATTTGAATATTTGTGTCAGATGGAGATCATAGATGTAATATTTAATAGTCAGCAAAATAAAATGCTATTTCCTTCCTTGCCTTTCTCATTGGGAGGGTTAACATTTGAGAGAAGAGGATTCAAAGTTGAAGAGGATTTTTTTTCAATTTGTTCCTTTACTATTGACAGTCACTGGTAATATGATCCACTAAACATAATTGGAACAAATCTTATAGTGAATAGGATCTCCGCAAGAAAATTTCAACATGAGAGTACGCCATTGATAGAAAAATTAAAAATCACAGAGTCCTGGGATGAGGTCAAAAAAGAGATGGAGAAATACGATGCTGAAAATAATATTTCAATACAAGAATTGTCATCACAATTTATGGCATTGCACAAATACAAAGGAAAAGTGCAGCACAGGACATCCTACAATTTCTACCAGCAAGCTACTCAACCATCTACAAAATTTATTTCAAAAAACCAAGCACTTCAATGTAAAGATGATAATTGGACTACAACCAAAATTTATGAATTTTGGGAAATGAGGAAGAATCTCGGTGAGCCAAAGACCTCTGTAGATCTTTATGATGTGGATGAGGATGAAATATTTAGTGATTTGCGGAATAAGGAGCATCCAGCTGAAGCATATCACAATGATTATAATCATCAAGATAATGAGGATGAGTAGGATTTTGTGAATTCCACATCAAGCGATGTATACTCAATAAAAATTTCTACTCGATTCGATGCATCCATAAAAGAAAAATATGGAAAAGGGGCAGAGATTGTAGAAAAAATAGGTTTTCCAGGTAGGGGTGGTCTAGGTCCCATAAGAGAAGAGAATTAGTATCCAATTTCCACACCCAATCCACCAAAATGTGGTGGGACACCAGTAATCGGAGGTTCATCAGAAGAAGGTACTACTCATTCTCATACCCTTGCACCTTTATTTGTTCTAGCTTCAAATCGAGTTCCACATTTTCCAAGCACTCAGATTCAATCTGAATCAAGTGACAATACCACTAGTGGGGATGGCATGGTTAGTACTAGTGGCCTGAAAAGGACATTACAATTGGGCAAGAAATTAGTGGATCCTAGAGATAAAGGCAGTGTAAAGAAGCAAAAGCTTATGACAACAATGCCGATGCTGTATGTGACTCTGAGTCCAACAATTGTCACACCTTCAGGACAAAATTCTCTGAACAGTAAAAAAACTCCACTTGTAATGGGTTAGGGTGTTACTGTTACTAATCCTCATGGTGCAATAATTAGAACCACAGGTGGAAGCTCATACATTGCTTCAAGTTCTATTTCACCTTTCAAACATTCAATTTTGTCAGAAAACCCAGATTTTTGTTACAATGATTTTATAACTAACTTTGAACAAACAAAAATTAGGAATATAAAAAATATTAAGACATTGAAGAGAGATGAAGTTGGTACAGCTCGTGATGCAACACCTACATTGAATAGGTTATTTCCCACATATGACCCAAACAAAGAAATGATGGAGTTCATGGTTGTTATGCCCCTAGCTAGAGATAACAATCTACCAGAGAGTCAGATAGATCCATCTGAATTTCACGTTAGCACCCTCCAAATAGGTTTATCCAAAATTAAAAATGTGGACAAGATAAATGTGTTGAAAATGACCAACCAAGTGGTCTACAATTGAGTGATGAAGTTGGAGAGAGAGAATGGAAAGCTTCAGGGAAGAATAGAAAATTTACAGGCAGACCTGGCAAATGAAAAGGCAAAGGAGAAAGCACCAGATAACAGGTGTAAAGAATTACAGAGAAGGATAAAAAATTCATCCTCTAAAGAAGCAATTAGACAACAAGAACATATGGAGGCAGAACTGAAAATTGTGAGGGAAAATTTGGAAAAGAGCAATAAAAATCTTGAGGATGAAAAAGGCTCTTCATTAAATTTATACAAAAGTGTGGAGAGTGTGGCACAAGTAAACAATAACTTAAACAAAGAATTGGAGGATGAGAGGGTAAAAGAAAAACAATTAGAAGAGAAAGAGAACCAATGGGAAGAGGAATTAGAGAAAATTTAAAAAAAACAGAGCGAACACTAGTTGTCAGAATTGAGAGAAGAGCTAAAGAAGGCAAATAATACAATCAAAACTTATGAAAATAGCTTGAATGACCAAATGAAAAATATAGTTGTGTGTGTGTAAATGGGTACCTGTTGAAAATGACACAAACACTCAATAGGTCATTGCATTAGCTCAAATGGTTAGTCAAAACATGTAAAACCACTAATATTGGCCTATTGCCTTCTAACTAGAAAGAGTATGATTAGTTGCATATTTAGCCCTAAGAATATGCTCCAAATCAGTGACCAATACTATCCTAGCATGAAGGATTTGATCTAAATTTAAGGTAAAAATGAGAAAAAGCATACAATCTAGCTTTAAAACATGAAATGAAAACAAAGAACTAGCATGCTAAAGTAGATGAAATGTGAGTCTAGAGTGAATCTAACAACATAACAATGTAATTTGATCCTAAGATGAAGGCTTATTTTCTCTCAAAATAGGCTTCTATTTATAGAAGAATGGGAGAGAGAGAGGGGGGACAAGGTTCATTTATGAATTTGGAGACTCATAAATGA
>MU228344.1:963159-979407 GCA_018584345.1 Thuja plicata
CACTGCACAAGGCAGTGGGGCCGCAGGGCTCGTGCAGCCTGTCCCTTTACGGGACAGTGCGTGGGGCTAAGACCCCCCCACGAATTTTTTTTTTTTAATTTTTTTTTTTTTTTTTAAATTAGTTTGTAAATTTTGAAAAATCAATTTATTATTAAATTAAAATTTATTTAATTTGTTTTAAATTAGTTTAGTTTAGTTTAGTTATATTAATTTTAAATTAATTTAACTTTGGGTTATTTCATATCTTAGTTTAATTTAATGTTGTTTTTTCTTTAGTTAAAATGTTAACACTTAGTTCATTTTATTAATTAAATTTTAGTTTAATTAATAAATGTTAGGTGCATAAAGGTGTGTTCCTTATAAATGGGATATATTAGGATTTATTATTTGAATCATATTTAGTGGCTTCGTTTAAAGGATTTTGTTAGTGATTTTTATATCAGTGTTATTAGGCGGACTTATGATGTAGGAATTGCTCTCTCTCTCTCTCTCTCTATCTATCTATATATATATATATGAGTTCCTGTTATCAGATTGATGAGTAATAGGGTTAACATCAGAAGGTTAAATATTGATGTTATTTGGACCACCTTCGGATCATGTAATTATAGTCAAATTATTTAGTAATTATCATGTTAGCTTAATTTATATTTGTGGGAATTTATAAATTAATCTATATAGGAGCTATATTTGTGTATTCTTGAAGATTTAATTATAATCTATTAGTAATTGTATAGGGTAAATGAATTTTCATAACTAGGATTATAAATTTTTTTATCATCATGCTATCAATGCGTTTTGTTTAGCTCCTTCTGGATGTACTTTTATGCCATGATGTGTGTGTCCTTTCTGTGGTAATCCTTTTCATGTCAGGTGTTTGTTGGGGTTTTTGGATACGAACCTTCATGGTGTCTTGTGTGAATTTCCAGTATATGTGTCTCTTTATGTCTTGTTGATCTGATTATCTTTTCTGAACCTAGTGTTCTGAACTTAGGATATGTGATCCTTGAGAATGTCTCATATGGTTAGTGAGAACCAATGGTTCATATATGAGTAGGAACAAGTCTATGAGTCATGAGATTGTTTATGACCTTGAGCTTAGGGGAAGGTTAGTTAGGTGCATCTTAGGGGAGTGGCTTGCAATAGGATTTCAGGGTCCAAAGAGGCTAGTCCAAGGTGACCTATTGTAAGTTGTTTAAATAAGTGATAACTTAATAATAAAACTTGGGGATTACATTAAATACAAGATTAGTTAGCAGGTTGAGCATCCGGGGTCAAAAGTGACTAGACCAGGGTAAACTCAACTATATGATACTTGAAGGTCTGGGGTCCATAGAGACCAGTCCTTAGTAACTTGAGTATACGACCATATGATGACACTCCCATAGAATGTAGCCTAAGTCTCCTCCATAGGTCCTTTTGTACCTTTTTATGATTATCTCTTGGACACATGGCTTTTGGTTTCAATATATGGTTTGCGTTGGTGTTTTTGATATCTTATGCATGTTCCTTTGTCTTTGGATGGTGTACCTTTGTTTGATCTTGGATTTCCAGTTGTCTTGATCTTTCTATTCTTATGCTTTTGCTTTAGTCTTTCTTGTTGTGATCAGAAAGCTTCTAGGATCTTCCTATGTGTTCTCTTTGATGGCTTGTTTATCTTTGATTGCCTTCATGTTGTATACCTATGTGTGTGGGCCTAATATTATCTCCTTAGCATGGTGGGAGTGGACCTTTGGTTCCACGCAGTCAGGTGGTAGTGATTCTTATTACCATTGAGATCCGACGGTTCTTCTTCTTGCTTGGATGATCCTTGTTGCAGTTATATCTTCTAATTATTTTGGAGACTTGTACAGATTCATGAGTTATATAACTGTACCATGTGTGTTTATCGGTTGACATCCTTCGAAGGATTTATCATGTTGTATTCATCATGTCTATCTTTAGGAGGTTTTGATCTTATCATATCAGTTGTAATCTTGTAATAGTGTATCGAATGTGATACCTATATTAGTTGCTATATCATACTTGTATTAGAGTGATTACTACATACCCTGTGATATGTGCAGAGGATGTGAGTTATGAGATGTATATTATCAGATTCATTTGATGTATCCTTTGTGTTAGTTCTTTATAGTTTTTATTCATAGATTATCTTGCTTAAGTGATTCTACGTCAAGGAACCCTTGAGGATTGGTATCTGTGTATGAGTTGTTCTTTGTGTATGTCGTGTATCTCATTGGATTGCTTTCGCATTGTTATCATTGTTGTTTGTAAACATTTAAAAATAAAATTATCCTGTTAACTCAGTGTCAAAGTTTAGAATAGTTCTCCTGGGTTCCCTGGCGGGGCATTACACCCATATAAATAGTTCCTTTTGGTACCAACTCAAACCAAAAAGCATCATAACAAGATCATATTATAGAAAACATGCTGATTCCTGAAATTGGCTAAGTCTAAAATTTCCTAAAACCTACAAAATCTAAAATCTTTATTTGAACTCCTAGGAGGTTGAAACCACTCTCAAACATCCTAGAAGGTATTAAATAAAATGTTACTTAAAGTATAAGGAATTAAAAGTATGTATCTTATACTTAAATTTTACATTTTATGTTCCGCCCTAAGGTTGGGTCCAGAACTGTGCAGGTGGTAAAAGTTTGTGCATCTCAAAGGCAACAACTGATAGATTGGCCTTTCGGGTAAAACTGGGTAAGATGGTGGTCTAGAAAGTAGAATCAGACAGATACCCAGTATAGATCCCTCAGTTCTCCTTCCAAAACATACCAAAAACCCATCCTACCTTTGAGGTATGTCTATTCTATTCCAGCCACTAGATGGAAGATAAAGAAGGATAATTTCAAAACAAATTATTCTATGAGAGAGAGAGAGAGTACTACAACTCATAAGCATCAAAGGATGAAGGTTCAAGGTAATAGGCATCACATCTAATGGAGAAAACACATAAAGAAGGATAGATGGCATGAACACATACTATCATTACCTATCATGAAGATAGTAATCAAATTTTCAATAATACAAGAAAGAAACATAGCATTAAAACCATTAAAGATTTCCTCTTATCTAATATAACACTAGCAGACAATAAAACACACACATAACGCACAAATTTCATATGAAAAGGATTTTCTTCCCAAGTAGAGCCTACCTGGAATCTTGTGGAGAAACCTTTGAAGAATTTCCCAGCCCACTACAGCCAATTCCAACTTCTTCAAGATTTTAAATCATAGAGTTTTCCTCCAAATGTCACCACCAATATTCTTTGGCTGTATGTTAATTTCCTATTTTCTTCCCCCCCCCCCCCCCCTTTACTTTCCAAATCTCGTTACATAAATATGTTGTAGGATTGGTTTCACGGGAATTTTCAACTGATGCAACCATCCACAACTATCTTTTGGTTTTTTGTTAATTAATGTGCATATAGTTTCCCAGGAATTCTTTGGTTAATTTACCACCTTTGTTACTTTATGTGTTAATTTCATGCTTTAGGTCAATTATTTTATTTTATTATTGCTTTCACCTTAGATAAAGATTATTTAAAGACACATAATAAATAAATACATAAACACACACATATATTAAAACATTTATATAAGCATATTTATATAACCATATATATAGACATATGCATATGTGTGCACCCATATGCATATATGTATATATATCCATGCAAATATTATTATTATAATCATGCATTAATGAATACACTTAGAAAAGGCTTATTACTACATATTTAATTCCATAATACCATCAAATTATTACTACCCGATAATCAAACCAAAAAACAATATTCACCAAGTCCTAGGGACTATAACGAATATCCACAATCAAAGGACAAATCCCAAAAATACCCAACTTGGGAGTAGGGATCAGGGCTAGGCTTAGTCTTGTGGGACCTATTACTATCTCCATAACAACAACAATGATCAAGGATTTTGGGGCATGCTCAGACCTCTAAAGCTAGGTGAAGTTGATGCCTAGTACCTGCAATCCTGCATCACAGAGAAGAAATATGTGTGCATCAATGTACATGTTAAAGAAGACATTTCAGATAGATGATTGGGATCAATACATCATGTGGACCTCATCCATGTGAGTAACTACAACTTCATCTTGAATCATGAAAACACATCATGCATATATACACAGACACGCACACGCACACGCACACAAAGAATGTAACATTATCATAATGAGGTTTCAAATTTGAGAATTGGGTTAGTAAATACTAAATACTAATAATAAATCACCATAATCATAATAAATATCCTAAATCATTAAGTGACATACAAGATTCATTGAAATAAACTTTAATAGAAGAATATATCTATATCCATCCAGCACATAACATCCTAACTGTGTTTAGAAAGGAATTGAAGGTCCTTTATACATACACGGGGACAAACACATACATAAATGATACCTTTAGACAATATGTCTGATATTATAATTCTCAGGTGTAAGTCGATGAAATTATTATAAACAACTTATAGGGAAACAAGTATTAAGCTATAAGGAAACATCTAAAGGTCTTACTTCATTCAGAAAGCACAAAATTTGTATTAGGGTTAGAGGGGTATTACATCCTCCCCCCCCCTTAGATTCAACTTACTCCTGGAAGTTGAAAGAGATGAAATGAACTATACACATAAGTTGTAAACTGTTATCAAATAGAATTGCAATATTACTATTCTAGTACCTACTTTAATGACTATATGCATACTTCTCCGATTAAGAGTGTTGATAAAAATTATTAAAATTATAGTGTAGATTAACTCAGTTCTAATGGTGAAAGACTTTTAAAATAATTACCTATCTGATTCTTTTACTTTGTGTAGTGAGTTTGTCAACATATACTAAGATTAGAGTATTACTTCAAAATTACTTTTATCAACTTGAAAATCCAAAGTATTCATGTTTTATTAACATCAGTGTATTAGAAAAAAAAAGTGTAATCTACCAATCAAAATTCTTACTTTCTTACACAATATAAAATTTCCCTATCTATGGTAGCCAACATAAAAGGAGGAATTTCTGATAACTTTTCAATTTTTGAGATACAATTTTATAAGAAATCTTTTCAAAGACATAAAACAACCTCTTTTAGTAATCAAACAGTATTCTTTTTCATGAAGATGTAATATAATTTCAATACTTAGGACACATACACATTTACAATACATATTTTCTAAGTCATCTTTCATAATAATAGTAGAGTTTAATTTCCAAAATGCATTCACACCCCTAGAGGAGATCTAATCAATTTCCCCAACCTTTCATATTAGGTAGTTTCCATATAGCATTTAATTAATGTCAAACAATAATGTACAGGAGTTATTTCAAGTTCCATATTTCATAATGATTATAGATCCATCAAGAGAGGAAAAAGCACATGATTCCTACTACTATCTTCATAACCACAACAATAAAATCAGTAACATTAACTAATGTACATAGATTTAATTTCTACCCTTTACCTATTTGTAACATTTCCCTTATACCCTTTAAAACTTTTGAGATAACCTTGTATCCAAGAAGATTTTAAGTAATGTACATAACCATATTCTTATAGCATTTATTTACCGCAACCACTTCTTTTCATAGATAATTAATCACTTATTATTGTTAACTACTACTAAGGTCTTGATCACAATGTATATAAAACTTGAATTTGTTTCCATATAACTCATCTAGGATCCTAACCACTCACTAGGCATCTAGAAAGACATATATTTATTAAAAAAACTTCCATTGTTAAACTATGCAAATTAACATGACATGCATAAATAATATAGCTTCTTCCCAAAACAGGGATAAAAATTCTTCTTCCAAAATGCAAATGAGAATTATAGCCTATGATAAAATCTTGGGGACATAAGTCCTTCACCCTAGGTTTCCTAATTAAGAATTTACAATTTTTCCTAATATATTATTGCCTTATCCAAACAATGTTAGTCCTTCAAAAATTATTTCTTAAGAGGGAAGAGAGAGACAGAGAGAAATATACATGGAAATAAATTATTGATTCCTTACATTTAAATTTCCTACTTCAAGAAGTCACAGGAGAGGGGAAAGAGAGAGATCATTCAAACTGTTATTATATAACAACACCCCTATTCACTCATGTGCCCTAGTTTATCCTTTCACATAATTATCTATTCTACCACCCTCTTTAATCTTTTGTCTAGAAAAGGAGGAAAATTCATTTTCAAAATTTTGAACCTAGACACGACACCAAAAAATTTTTTTAACTCCTTGCATAGATACAAATTATTAGCCATGAAATTACCATTTCAATCCTATAAGAATAAAAGCAAGTGCTACCAGAATCATTTATTTGATTTCTTCACATTAAAGGTGCAAAAGCAATTCTTTTCTAAGAAGGAAGTCAACTGGTCATTTATAAGAAGATAGATTGCACAAAATTTCCAATAAAACATATTATAGGTAGGTTCATGGGATAATATTACCTACCTCGACAATTAAAACATTGAGTATCCTTTTACTTTTGGTTTTCCTAGAGATAACAATGTCATTTATCAACAAGACGATGACGCACACAAGTCTAAGGAATTCCTTAACATTCTATTTATAGAAAGCATCCTTTTACCACATCATTAATCTCAGAATGCCAATCATAAGTTATAATATAACTCAATCATAGAGGAATCAGTGTACCTTTATAAGACAATGTATCATAAATACAAGAAACAAAGCCTTCATTTCCTTAGATTCAAATTTTGCTGGAACATAGATGAAAACAAAGCAGACAAAGATAAAATATTCAATTTTATCCATAAGTGAGCTATGAGTCCCAGGGTTCCCAGTGTGGAAATCTAGGGCTCTAATACCAAGATGTCACACCCTACCAGGGAACCCAGGAGGACAAGCTAACTAACTACTAATAGATGAGAAAGTTTTTAAAAACCTTTTTTTTTTTTCTTTTTTCTTTTTTTTTTTTTTCTTTTGAAGTATTACAACTAATCTAAGTCCTCTTACATTCCCTAACACTGCTATAAAATAAAATTAATCAAATCTATTCCTTTACCCATTAAGGCAGTGATTGATTAATATAAGTTTGTAATTCGTTCCTTTACTCTTAACATTAAGTTACATGTATAATCTTACCATCAATCCTAATAATTTAGCATGCATCCATGTGAGTTATCCTTTACTAAACTCATGTCATTATTAACACTATTCATTAAGCATTCAGGTGAAAGATAAACATTCAATGGATATACAATGCCCTATATACTTTATTATTTCATATGCATTTGTGAAACATAGTAACCATAATCCAATATTAAATTCTATAGCTGATTATTCATATATTCATTAACTCATAATAGTTTTCCACAACCATACATCAAGAGATAGCACATTCATTTTTAAATACATTATTTCATACTAAGTCTAAGATCATTTGTTGGATACCAAAAGTAATAAAAGATACATGAATAAATGCCCTACATATTTATCTTTTCATATTGATAACATATAATATTTTCCCTTTCCCTTTTCCTAGATCTAACTATTCTCTTATACATTGCTTTGAATTACATTAATATACATGATATCATATAATCTATTGATTTACAAGAGATTTCTTTTACAAGAATGCACATGCATAAGCACATCTTTACATATACAATAAGAAGTCTTCAAAACTCGAAATCCAGAAGGAACAGGAGCTAAGAACATCCATCGGACCATGAACATAACCTCGATATAAAAATATTAACCACCCAACCACATGGATCCAAAAATATTCCACTCCCTCGTTCTAGGAGACAGAGACCAAGGTCCACGCAAGAAGGTAACAACTAGGATACTCCTAAGGTGACGGTGATGATAGCCCTTCCCAAAACATCACACAACTGAAAACACAAAAAGATCATAGGGACATAAAGAACATTGGTAGGAACTCTAAGACACATGCTAGGTGAGTGTCATCACATAGCCCTCACTCCTTGGGTTACCCTGGTCAGCCAGTCTAGGCCCCGACCCCCAAGTAGGCACATGCAGAACCAAACATCTCTCATAGGGATGAGATTGTCTGATTGTGATATCATAATAACACCTTCTCTCACTCCCATCCATAGCCTTTACTAACACTACTAGCGTTGGTGGGGCCTATCTTAGTTAATGTGTAGCTCCCTTCCCATAAATTATTATTGTTATCACTTGATTAAACAACTCCACATTGGGTTACCCTGGTACTAGCCAATTAGGGCCCTAACCCCCACTGTGAGCCACTCACCTAGTGTTATTAGGTTCCCTACCTTTAGGAAACATCAAAAGGGCATAACAGACCCACATAATAATCCATAGGAAGATATAACAATGTCACAACATCAAACAGTTGAGTTTAGGAAAGTACTAGTTGTCCTGAATCCTTTGGACAACCCTAAACCGCAATCAAGTACATAGATAGAGAAAACACAACCACATTGCATCAAATTCATCAAAAGGGATTCTAAACAACACAATAACATCTTGAAACTCATAAAAACATAAATTATAACATCGTAGCAATCTAGGATTAGGTTTAGGGGATCACTGATTGACCCTAATCTACCAGACAATCCTAAACCCTAGTCTGACATTCAATATGGTAGATAGCACATAAGAAGACATAAAAATGCACCAATCATCAAGTATTATGCAAAAACTATATAAACAGTTCCTTTTGGTACTAACTCAAACCAAAAAACATCATAACAAGATCATATTGCAGAAAACATGTTGATTCCTGAAATTGGCTAAGTCTGAAATTTCCTAAAACCTACAAAATCTAAAATCTTTATTTGAACTCCTAGGAGGCTAAAACCACTCTCAAACATCCTAGAAGGTATTAAATAAAATGTAACTTAAATTATAAAGAATTAAAAGTATGTAGCTTATACTTAAATGTTACATTTTATGTTCCGCCCTAAGGCTGAGATCAGACTGAGACCACCCTAACCATAATTAGGGTTCCAAAAATTATCCCAAACTGTTGAGAGGGTTCCAAAAGATCCTAAACATAAAATGATATGAAAAATAAGTGTCCTACAAGTTTACACATCCCCTAGGATAAACCCTGGGTCAACACGACACCCTAAGCCCTTACAGAAACCCTAAAAACCAATTTGGAAGAATCGTGCATAGGTGGTATCCCAAACTATGTAGGTGGTCATGAAGCTATGCAGGTTGGAACCCTAAGCTATTCACAAGGTCACGCAATTTGCGTAGATGGAGTCGAGAACTGTGCAGGTGGTAAAAGTTTGTGCATCTATGAGGCAACAACTGACAGATTGGCCTTAAGATGGCGGTCTGGAAAGTAGAATCAGAGAGATACCTAGTTGGGATCCCTCTGTTCTCCTTCCAAAATATCCCTCAAACCCATCCTAACTTTGAGGTATGTCTTTTCTATTCCCGCCACTAGATGCAAGGTAAAGAAGGATAATCTCAAAACATACTATTCTAACAGGGGGGAGAGAGAGAGAGAGAGAGAGAGAGAGAGAGAGAGAGAATACTGCACCTCACAAGAATCAAAGGATGAA
Organism: Thuja plicata; assembly: GCA_018584345.1. Taxonomy (NCBI): domain Eukaryota; kingdom Viridiplantae; phylum Streptophyta; class Pinopsida; order Cupressales; family Cupressaceae; genus Thuja; species Thuja plicata. The sequence continues at coordinate 972,723 of MU228344.1, forward strand.
GGTTTGAGGTAATATATACATCACATCTAATGGAGACAACTCATAAAGAAGCACATATGGCATGAACACATACTATCATTACCTATCATGAAGATAGTCATCAACTTTTCAATAATAGGAGAAAGCAACATAGCATTACAACCATTAAAGATTTCCTCTGATCTAATATAACACCAGCAGGCAATAAAACATACACATCAAGCAAAAATTTCATATGAAAAGGATTCTCTTTCTAGGTAGAGCCTACTTGGAATCTTGTGGGGAAACCTTTGAAGAAGTTCCTAGCCCACTCCATCCAATTCCAACTTCTTCAAGCTTTTAAATCATAGAGTTTTCCTCCGAATGTCACCACCAATATTCTTTTGTTGTATGTAAATTTCCTATTTTCTTTCTCCCCCTTTACCTTCCAAATCTCCTTACATAAATATGTTGCAAGATTGATTGCACAGGAAGTTTCAACCGATGCAACCATCCATAACTATCTTTTGGTTATTTGTTTGGTCTATATTAGTTTTTAGATAAATTAATGTGTAAATAGTTTCCCAGGAATGCTTTGGTTAATTGACCACCTTTCTTACTTTATGTTTTAATTTCATGCTTTAGGTACATTCTTTTATTTTATTATTGCTTTCACTTTAGATAAAGATTAGTTATTTTTCTCTTTTTAAAGGATTAAGTATAGATCCAGTTATAATTTCACATAATAGTTAATTTCTTTCTTAAAAATAAAAAGGCACATAATAAACAAATACAGAAACACACACATATGTTAAAACATTTATATAAGCATATTTATATAACCATATATAGACATATGCATATGTGTGCACCCATATGCCTATGTGTATATGTATCCATGCAAATATTATTATTATAATCATGCATTAATGAATACACTTAGAAAAGGCTTATTACCACATATTTAATTCCATAATACCATCAAATTATTACTAACCGATAATCCAACCAAAAAACAATATTCACCTAGTCATAGGGACTATAATGAATATCCAAAATCATGGGACAAATCCCCAAAAGACCCAACCCAGGAGTAGGGATGAGGGCTAGGCTTAGTCTTGTGGGACCTGGGATTGTCTCCGTAACAACAACAATGATCAAGGATTTTGGGGCACGCTCAGACCTGTGAAGCCAGGTGAAGTCGATGCCCAGTACTTGCAAGCCTACATCACAAAGAAGAAATATATGTGCATCGATGTATATTTAAAAGAAGACATTGCAGACAGATGATTGGGATCGATACATCGTGTGGACCTCATCCATGTGAGTAACTATGACTTCATCCCAAATCATGAAAACACATCATGCATATATACATGCACACAAAGAATATAACATTATCATAATGAGGGTTAGAATATGAGCATTGGGTTAGTCAATAATCAATACTAATAATAAGTCACCATAATCATAATAAATATCCTAAATCATTAAGTGACATACAAGATTCTTCAAAAGAAACTTTAATAGAAGAATATATCTATATCCAAACAGCATATAAAAACCTAACTGTGTTCAAAAAGGTATTCAAGGTCCTTTATACATACATGGGGAAAAAGACATACATAAATGATACCTTTAGACAATATGTCTGATACTAGAATTCTTAGGTACAAGCTGATGAAACTATTATAAATAACTTATAGGGAAACAAGTATTAAGCTATAAGGAAACATCTAAAGATCTTACTTCATTCAGAAAGCACAAAACTTGTATTAGGGTTAGAGGGGTATTATGTGACATCCACCATAGCTATCCTAGAGAATGGATCCATCATGGCTACTCCCATGTATAGAAATGTAAATGAACATAAGTGCCCATCATAGAAATGATCAATGTGATATTGTCATCTGATCATGATTTTCACCAGGGCTACTCCCAAAGGCTAAATAAACACAAGTGTTATGTTATGGAGTATCTCATATGACATCCAATATGGATACTCCTAGATGGTGGAATAAGGGATTTCAACTCAAAATTTTCTCTCACAAAGAATAATGCATTAAAAAGGACTTTCACCTCAAACTTCTCCCTCACAGCTAAGAATGCATTAACAAGGGTCTGCACCTCAAACTTCTCCCTCACAGAGAACAATGCATTAACAAGGGCTTGCACCTCAAACATATCCCTCATAGAGAAGGATGCATTATAATAAATCTAGTAAATCACTGATGTTAAGACTCCCTCTTAGCAAGTGAATCATTCTCTATAGTTCCAAGCTTGTCTAAAAAATGAAAAAACTTTACTCTAATAAGGGGCATGGTGAGAATATTGGTCATTTGATCATTAGTTCTAATATACCTCCTCTTAATAGAATTCCTTTGCACCATATCTCTAATACATTTACATTTAATCTATACATGCTTTGATTTGTCATGAAATACAAGGTTCGAGTATGCATCACTCTTAGTGAATCCCAAGCCAACTAGGTGACCATCTATCCAAGAATATCATGACCTAGGTGTCTTCCTAAAGGTCTTCCTACCTATATACATGGAACTCCATCTCATGAATCATAGAATGGACTTGTAGACACCTAAATCTGATTAACATATCTAATCACATTTAGTGCCTTCTACAACATTATCAACTAAGTAATTATTCATTACCTAAATGATCTATGTTATCCTACTAGACTTATTAACTCATCTAATTAAGCTACAGTTTGATTAATTATTAAATGGAAACCAATAGCCTAATAATTAATTAAATCCCATTTTCCCCTATTATGTTGAATGAATGTATTTATTCATTTAGTTTAATTTAAATTATCCTCTTTTCCTCCACTTGTGATTTAAATACTTAATTCTATTATATTTAAGCACATGGCTCCTAACCTAAGCCCCTAACCTAACCAATCCCAACCACCAAACCCTGAGTTCTAACTCAACCCAACCCCTTCACACATGCTAACCCTTTCTCATTAGCTAATTAACCCCTCCACTCATTCTCTCTCCTCCCATTACCATCTCACTAATCACCCCTCTTAATCCCTAATCCTAATCCTAATCACTCCCTACGCTTGTTAGATTCCTAATCCAAGGATTAGGAATTCAATCTCCAAACCCAAAGTCAAAATTCTCAAGCCATCTCTTACTCCCTCATCCATACCTCATTAATCCTCTTACACTCCCCATTAATGATCTTACAGCCCTCATTACTCACCCTATCTCTAAGAGTCTTCTTTTATCCCTTTACACATGGACCAAAATGGTCACATTCCTCATCTCCTCACACCCTCTCTCCTTATGAAACTTGTCACAATGTGAGGCACTTAAAGAAGCACAATCAATGTGCTCTCTTCTAGCTACATCTGAGCCCCTCTTTAGGTTTTCATCCTAACAACTCATTCTAAGTCCATTTTCCTATATAAGGAACCCCTTCCCTTCAAAAAATATATCCAATTTAAGAGCAGAGTTATAATGTAGTTTTGAATCCACATCTTGAAGCTTGAAGCATAGTATCCTTGAGCATACATCCCAAATCATGGACAAATCTAAAGATAAAATGGAGTTTGATTATTTTTTTAGGAGGTTCGCACTTCTTAGGATTTATGCTTTTCAAATTTTGTTTTCTATCTTATCATGTATGTATTCTTGGTTATTTAGTTATCGAATGCTTAATTTATCTTTTTTATTCCTTTTTATAATTGATTTTAATAGCTCACATGACTAACTACTATAAGTTACCAAAGAGGAAATAAATCATCATATCTCACTAATGTAACTTCAATCTCATAAGAGATCTAGAGAAGTCATGCTCCAAATATAAGTAAATTTGATCACTAGGAAAACCATCTAGGCATGGTATACTCCATCTTAATCAATCTGACCAAGATCCTTGGATTCCAACTCAAGAAGATCCTCTAGGAGATACTCATCAAACATACATGATTATTTGTTGAATGGTCACAACATTGTCCATAGGAGTAGTTTCTCATACACAAATGTGCTTGTTTGATTCCATACTAGTATGAGTGAATATAATAAACTATGGATTTCGATGTAGAGTGCTCTAGTATTCTTCTAAGGAACCTTACTCAACCCAAGGGATTCAACAAAGACTAGAACTCTCTCAAGGATTAGGCTCAACTCAAAGGATTTAAAGAAGGGTCTAACTTTAGGTAACCAAGACAACATACTTTTGAACAAGCTCTCTCCCATTGAACACTATCCTTCAATAAAAAACATGACCAAAATTTGATCTCTCACAACTAGGTAACATGCACAATCCAAAAACACCATATAAATAACTCCTCTTCAAAGCAGTCTAGCCATTTTTTTCCCACCAAACTCTACCCAAGTTTCCAAACTGGGTTACCAACCCCAACTACCAAATTTAATACCTTATAGGGGCTTAGCATGCCCTATTTCACTTGCATCAACTGCACATTCACACCCATTTCTCTTATCCACTCAAAATTCATCAGCAAATCAACTCCTAATAACTCCCTTCAACATCTAATCCACACTTAGTCTTGAAACAAAGCCACTTCTCCACAATGTCCCTTAAGACAAAAAATCAGCCCTTTATAAGATAGTCATATAAAGAATCCTCCAAATATAGTGTGTCTCTACACTCCTCTCTAATAACATGATACATATTAGCATTCTATTAAACTCCCTAAACTTTTTCCGTACATATTCCTATTAACTAAATCTATTGAACACAACTTCTAAACAAAGTGAAGCAAGTTACCATATCTCTGTCATTCTTAGATAGCCACTTTCAACCTCCACAACTTTGATTGTTGAGCTCTTCTCTTGGAATCAATTCCTTCTCCCAAGCATGATCCATGTTTTATAAACTCTTACTTCCCTCTCTTCAACCCTCCATGGGCATGACACTAATCAAAAAATCTCTAACTGAGACAATCAACCTTCTTCTTCCTATGACTGTCCAGTCACTTCAATGGTTCCAAACCATATACCACCCAATTAATGGCTCTCTACAAATAGAAAGGGGTAATATTCAATTTTTCCTCCAACATCCCCCACTATGATGAACACTTATTAAAAATAAAACTCAAGTTAAATTACATATTTTCCTCTCTCGAGTTAACCTAGATGAGGGTTTGGGCAGTCGGGACCAAAATGTAGAAAGCTTCCTTAATACAATACTAAATAATATGGTTCCAATTCCAAAAGAAAATTATTTCACTGTCCTAACATCTCCAAACAATAAATACTCAAGAAAAACACATTAGGATGGAAGAAAATGCATATGCAATGACTGTGATGGAAGAAAATTAGAGAAAGTATAGTGAAAACATCATTTTATTGATTCAAATCTTATATCTCCTTATCTCTTTGACTAAACTCTCTCTCTCTCTCTCTCTCTCTCTCTCTCTCTCTCTCTCTCTCTCTCTTACAATGAAAATAAGTCTCTTTTAATGACTAAAATATCAACTAACCACCCTTAGTAACTATCCTCAAATTGACTGATACAATTAAAACTAACTGCACTTTCAGTTTTGTCAATTACAAATAAATGTTGTAAAATGGTGTCAAGTTGATAACTAAGTCATCAACTTGACAACTAAATATCTTAATTGCTTTAAACACTTACTCATGACTATTAAAAGGTATTAAAACTATTAAAACTCCTAACCTACCCACCAATCCCACCATTAGCCCTTATAGGCTATTATTTGCCCACCTTGGTAATTACATACACATTATCGTGATTTTGACATTTTAATTATATTAAAATGGCTTGAATAGCCATGTTACATCAGTAAATGACCTTGTAGGTCTCATGTGTCCTCTTGTCTTCCTAACTTCCTCCTTAGGTATTGATAGTGACCCTAGTAGACATGGTGCTCCTACACTAGATTTATACCCTAGCTTAATGGTGATGTGACTCCCTATGAAGCTCAAGTTATTACATCAACCTTTCGACCTCATCATCCAAGGTTGCCTCTAATAATTTTTCATACTTACTCAGAATGTTGATTCTTCCTCTTCGAAGAGCCTAATCATCATTTGTATAGACTCTTCCTCTTCGATAACTGTCTCAACTCAGTCCTCAATGACAACATGGGACACTCCTCTCTCTCTCTAATTTGAAGACAATCAACTACATGACACAAAGGATTTGATGAACAATAGATACCTAGAGCTCCACATTTCTATCCTCCCACAAGGATTGGACTATTTGTGTGATGAAAATGTGTCACACTTCTATGAATCATTCCATCCAAGGTTGCTCAAGAATGAGGCCTCAAATATCAATCCATAGCTCTCTAGTCATGGAGTGCATAGGTGTGAAATGGAGGCCCTCAGATCGACCTAGTTAGTGCCCATGCAAGTACACCATGAAATGAGAGATTCAAATTCATGAAAATAAAATCTACTCTATATGATAACAATGCATGAAAAGAAATTAATCTAAATGATAACAATGCATGATTAATATATGAAAGGAAATACAAATGCAAGTTTAATATATGAAAATAAAAATGAATCTAATCTACACGAGGAGCCATGAATGCAAGAAGAAGAAGACAAGAAGAGAGAAGTTGCAATCTCCAAGCTCAAGTGCTCAAATCCTCCTCCAAAATTGCTCTCCAAACCTGCAACATAACAATACTATGAAAACCTAATATGAAAATGAGAATGAGAGATTTCCTTATAAAGAAAAGTGAACGGTTGAGATTAAGAGGCAA
>MU228344.1:1014237-1024646 GCA_018584345.1 Thuja plicata
AGGGTAGGGTAGGAATAGAGTAGGTTTCTAGGTAGGATTAATAGGTTTTTATTAAATTTAATCTTGGTTTAGAAGAATATTAGAAATGTGGAGGAATAAATAAATTTAAAATTTATTTAAAAGGGGATTTATGGAGGGTAATGTATTAAATAAGATCATTAAAAGGGATAGTATTTAAATTAAATTCAAATACTTAGGAGCATGAATCGTATTTAATTAAATAGATAGAAGAATATAACAAATATAATTAATTAAAATTAATTATAATGTTATGGGAATATTAATTAAATTAATATAAGGACAATTTTGGAGGTCTACAGAAACCTTCCTAGGCAATGCTGTCCTGCAACAACTTTCCATCTTTTTCATTGACTTCCCCCTCCACATCCCGAACTCATAGACTGGGACCAACCAAGTGTCATACACATTGACAAGTTCCAAAGTGAGGACGTGCTTCTAAGTTCTATGGGAGCAATCGAACAAAGAAGTGACCGGGGGCAACATTCAGCATATGTCTACAAACTGGACCCAAAGGCATACTTTGGGGAAGAGGAGAACTTTAGCCACAAAAATGATATAGAAAATCAAAATAAAGAAGAAAAAAATCGGTCTTCTAGTGAAAACCCCTCTGGGGCACTATTTGATCACAAAAAAGTAAAAACAAAGGATGCATCCCCTGGTGAAAACCTCTTTGAGGCACCAGAGGATGAAGATTCTTCTCTTCCTTTTATCCAAGATTACAGGCCTGAACAGTCATCGATTCTTATTGAAGAAACAAAACTTGTTAACCTGGGTACCAAGGAAAATCCTGTCATCACATATATAGCAACATATTTGTCTGAAGAAGAAGAAAGTGATCTTGTCACTTTGTTAAAAGAATCCACTAACAAGTTTGCATGGTCTTACTCTCACATGTCGGGGTTAGATCCCAACTTGGTGGTTCACCATCTAGCATTGGACCCAAACATCAAACCTGTTAAGAAAAAGCTCAGAAAGATGCACCCTAAAGTGGCACTACTTGTTAAAGTAGAGTTAGAAAAATTGCTCCACGCCAAGTTCATTTGCCCCATTGACTACTCTGACTGGATTTCTAATATGGTGCCCATTGCTAAGCCAGATAAATCATTCAGAATATGTACAAATTTTAGAGATCTCAATAAGGCATGTCCTAAGGACGATTTTCCTTTGCCAAACATAGACATGATTGTAGATCTCATAGCAGGACATGAGATGTTGTCACTCATGGATGGATTTTCTAGATATAATCAAATCCACATTGCAGAAGAAGATCAGCAAAAGACAACATTCACAACCCCTTGGGGTACCTTCTTCTATAACATGATGTCTTTTGGTTTAAAGAACGCAGGGGCAACCTAGCAAAGAGCAATGACTGTCATTTTTCATGACATGATCCATAAGATCCTTGAGGACTATGTGGATGACATCTTGGAAAAATCAGTAAAAAGAGAAGACCACCTAGATGTTCTGGAATGTGTCTTTGACAAAATTGGACACTACTGCTTAATGCTCAATCCTAAGAAATGTGTTTTTGGATTCACATCAAGGAAACTCCTAGGGTTCATTGTATCCAGACAGGGCATTGAAATTGACCCAAAGAAAGTAAAAGCTATCATGGATATGCCTCCACCAAAAACACTCTGACAGCTGTACAGCCTCCAAGGAAAACTACAAACTGTGTGTTGCTTCATCTCTCAACTAGCAGATAAGTGCCAACCATTCACTCATCTCCTGCGCAAAGACAACATGTTCAAGTAGGATCCTCAGTGTTAGAAAAGTTTTGTCAAAATCAAAGAATACTTGGCCAATCCACCTATCTTGGTACCGCCTATACCTAGTTGCCCGCTCATCTTATACATTTCTGCTACTACCACAGCACTAGGGGCACTCCTTGCTCAATTGAACGATGAAGGCAAAGAAAGGGCCATATATTATATTAGTCAAACTTTGGTGGGTTATGAGCTCAACTATTCTCCTATGGAAAAAGCATGTCTGGCAGTGGTCTTCGCCACTCAAAATCTTCACCACTACATGCTTAGTCACACAACAAAGCTCATTTTGAAGGTAGATCCTCTTAAGTATCTACTCTCTAGGACTACACTTACAGGTCGAATGGCCAAATGGGTTATGCTGCTAAGTGAATTTGATATCTAGTATGTTGACAGAAAAGCCATTAAAGGGCAGGTCATTGCTGATCAGCTAGCCGAAGAACCATTGGTAGATGCATATCCTCTGATCACAAAATTTCTAGATGAGCACTTGTACATGGTAAAAGAACAACCAACATGGCAACTCTACTTTGATGGGTCTTACATAGCTCGTGGCGCAGGGGCAGAAATACTCTTTGTCATGTGTCAAGGTGACTATATTCCCATGTCATTCAAATTGGGATTTTCCTGCACAAACAACATTGTAGAATATGAAGCACTAATTCTAGGACTCTGCATGGCCATATAATGGAACATCATGGATATCAAGGTTTTTGGCGATTCTTAGCTCATCATCAAACAAGTCCTAGATGAGTATCAAACCAAAGATGATAAGTTGACACCATATAAACAAATGGTTGACAAGTTGAAAGAACATTTCCTCCACTTGCAGATAACACAGGTACCACACCTACAGAACAAAGTTGTTGATGCAATGGCCACAATTGGCTCCCTTCTCGAGATTCCTCACAAATCTACACAATATGAATTTTTAGTTGAACAACTACATGCTCCCGCTTATGAGAATAATGAATCGAATCATGTATGTGTCTTGGTTGGTCCCCAGTCCCCATGGTACCATGACATCCAAGCTTACCTACAAAATGGAATCATATCTCCCCATCTCACTACAAACCAATGCACAAATTTTATCCAAAGAGCATCCCGTTACACTCTCATAGCCAATACCCTATATCGTCGAGGCTATCACAATGTACTCTCCAAATGTTTAGATGAAAACAAAGCCACCCAGGCTTTACAAGAGGTACATGCTGGAATCTGCGGTGCCCACACAAGTGGCATGGTCCTAGCCAAGCAACTTCTACGTACAGGATACTACTGGCCTACAATGGAACATGATTCTTGTGAGTTTGTCAAAAAGTGCCTCCCTTGTCAACAGCATGCTAATCTGATCCATGCTCCTGCTCAGGACCTCAGACCTATTGTGCCTCCTTGGCCTTTCTCTTGTTGGGGTTTTGACCTCATTGGTAAGATTACTCCCCTCTCCTCTAAACGCCACAAGTATATAATCACATCTACATAGTATTTTACAAAGTGGGTCGAAGCAATTCCACTCACACTCACTACTGGTGTCCAGATATCCAAATTCATCCTCTATCACATTGTTTGCCACTTCGGCATACCCTCCACCATTTTCACAGATTATGGTACACCATTTGAAAATCAACATGTTAGTGATCTCTATGCTCGCCTCCATATCCATCACCGTTTCTCTAGTCCATACTTCCCGCAAGGTAACGACCAAGATGAGGCAACTAATAAAACTATCCTTAAAATACTCAAGAAAGTTGTCAATGATACTAGTCATGACTAGCATCTCCAGATCAATCCTACCCTCTGGGCATACCTCACTTCCTATCATTCTCCTACTGGAACTAATCCCTATTCCCTAGTCTATGGTCCTGAAGCAGTCTTACCAATTGAGGTTGAACTACCCTCCCTCTGAGTATCACTAAGAGGCCTGATTAATGATGAAGATTACCGGGTAGCATGACTCACATAGCTAGATCTCCTAGATGAAAAGTGCCAGCAAGCTTATGATCACTTGATTGTCTACCAAAATAGACTGAAGAGGAACTATAAAAAGAAGTTTCACCCACGTTAGTTCCAGGTAGGGGATCTTGTGCTGAAATAAAATAAGAAAGTGGGTACTGATCATGAAAAGAAAGGCAAGTTTGAAGTCACCTGGCAAGGTCCATATGTTGTCACTACATGCTTCGGTTCTGGGGCATATCAACTCTCCACCCCAGAAGGAGAACCATTGAATGATCCTATCAACATCATTCATCTTAGGTGCTTCTATGCCTAACGGCCAGTTGTTCATTTTAGTTTTATGAGAAAATCCATAAAAAGTATAAAAAGTCCCGAAGAAAGCACAAAAACAGAGAGAGATCTACCCTAAACAAACAAAAATTTTTTACCTATGGAAACTAAAGGAAAATTCTATGGAAGAGCCCAGAGCACTTTAACAACACTAGAAAATAGTCCTGAAAAAATCCCTGAAAAGCAACAAAATGAAACTGAAAAAATGGTTGTCCTAGTAAAAAACCTGGTAAACAGGCACTGAGGCAAAAAAAAAAAAATCAAAAAGATCCAAAGAAATCAAAAAGAGAAATAAAGAAAAAAAAATTTGTCCACTGGTGAAAACTTGGTAATCAGGCGCCTTGGACAAGTATGTGTGATGAAAACCTGGAAACAGGCATCACACATAATGGACTGATCCATTATCTATCAAAATCCCATTTCTTTCCATCACCAGCACCATTTCCACATTCCCTATATTCCCTGGGTGTTCCATACGTACTCGTCCACAATGATCTCCCTATCTCATATCCTGAGCTTTTGTACACATAAGTCTTGTATATTTTTGTTCATCCATTGTACTATTCTAAGAGTCCTGAGTGCCAGTCCTATATATTGCTTGTGTCTTGAGTTGCTCCTTGTCATACATTTGTTCCATAGTTTGCAGATAGTGCACATTTGATCAATCAGCTTAGTCTGTCCCATCTTTCCAAGAATGAGTCTTGAGGATGTGTCCTTCCTCTCATTAGCTTAATTCTGGGTCATCATCATCTTTGGGTTCTTGCAGGATGTATCAATTAGCACACGCACCTCTCAGGTGTATCAAGACAGATAACGTGATCCAATTGAATCTTGGCAGCAACCTTTGTACATAATTGTTGTAACTAATCAGTTGTAATTAATCCACTCGGTTTGGTCCTTGTACATTCGTAACACATCCCATCTTCCCGCCATCATGCTAACATCCTGAGTTATCATCCTACTAACATTCCCTGCCTGATCCTTCATAGTCCACCCGTCTGGTTTATCAGTTGATTATGACACACACCAAAAATAAAAATAAAAGTAATAAAAATTTTGAGATTCAAATGCCACACTTGTTCAACCTCAAATAACTCATCATCTGAGCTCTTCAGTCCCACTTTACATTCCTTCACTATGGATGCTTTTGGGTATTAAAAGCAAGGAAATTGATGCAGAGAACAACTGAAAGAAAATCCAAGAACAAGAGAACGATGATCTGCCGCTCATAGTATCATTAATTAGGTGTCTTGCATTCATTTTATCTTGCATTGTTAGATTCATTTTGAATTCATTAAGTTCATTTTAGGTTCATTGTATTATCTTGCATTGTTAGAATCATTTTGCACTATTAGATTCATTATATCGTTTTGCATTATTAGATTCATTTTTAAGATCATTTAAGGCATCTTGCATTTTGTGACCAAATTTATAGCAATTAGGCATTCCAACTAGAGAAGCTTCTGTTCATGATACGTGCATTGTTAGTTCATTATCAATTCATTATTAAAATCATTGATTCATCTTGTATTGTTAGGATTCATTTTAGGATCATTGCATTAATCATACATTTTAGGTTCATTTCATTTGCATTAATCATACATTTCAGGTTCATTTCATTTGCATTAATCATACATTTCAAGTTCATTTCATTTGCATTAATCATACATTTCAGGTTCATTTCATTTGCATTAATCATACATTTCAGGTCCATTTCATTTGCATCATTTTAGGTTCATTAGCTTACATTCATCCATTTTTAACATCATTTGCATCATTAGCATTGTTACATCATTTTAGAATTCATTTTAAGCTTGCATTCATCCATTTTTATCATATTGCATTGTTACATCATTTTAGGTTCATTAAGCTTACATTCATCCATTTTTTGCATCATTTGCATCATTAGCATCATTTTAGGTTCATCTTATCATTTGCATACTTAAATCATTGTCAAAACATAAATCATCTATGCATATTCATAAAACATCAACATATATATTGCATATAGGAATAAAAGCACATCATATCTTGCATCACACACGTCAGTACATCACATACATATAAGCATCATCCATCCTAAATAAGTCATACATCATATATACATAATCAAATCATCCATAAAAACACATCACATCCTGCAAGCATCAAAATGTCAGTAAACATATAGTATGCACATCATGTAGATCATACATTCTAAGCATCATAAGAGTCATCATATAAGCCATACATCATGAGCAGCAATAAGAGTCCTCATATATACATATGTATGTCCATGTCTATCAATAAAAATACATCATGTGCACCTTAGTGCCAATATACATGTATAACTCTCAAAAATACAAAAATGTGTGTCATATCATCCTATGACTGATCATGCTAGTGGCTGTGACGACTCACCTCCCTGTCTTGGTGGTGGACGTGGTGGCATCCCCACTGATCCCTATGAAGTAGAAGTCCGCACTGTGCTCTAAGAATGAGATCTCTCCGAGTAATCCCATCTCTCTCCCTCTGGAACAAGCTAATGGTAGAGTGCTCTGTAATGTGCTACCTCCCTCCTTGACTTGTTCACCTCCCTATGGGCTGCGAACACATCTGATACCACCTAATCAGCTCCACCTGCCACTGTCGCATGTCGAGCGATGTCTCGCTCAGCCCTGTAGGTCTCGACCTGTCTCAGTGCTGCATCCCTCTCTGAGGTCAATACATCAATCTGCTCTGTGGCCCTCTCCATCTGTAGGGTCAATATGTCTAACTTCCTTGTGAGTGTGTCTATCTCAGTACGCAGGTCTGTAGCATCCTACGTCAGGTCCACCATCAAGAACTCCCCAGAGTCTACCCTGCCCTATAGAGTATCTAGTGAACCCTTCGCCCTGTCAGCCTGTGCCATCTCAGCAGCCAATAATCCCTGTATTCATGTGATCTCTGCGTGTAAGCTAGCGTCAGACACCACCACCTCATCTAATAAACCATGGAGTCTGGTGCACTCTGTTTGTAAACTATCTCACTTTGTGAGGACAGTGTCATGTGTCTCCTATGCCACAAACCCTGTGAGTGGCCACTGTGCTTGATCCTAAGGTGGCACTGGTGGTGCCTGTACCTGCACCTATGGCTACACTAATGGTGCCTATGGCTGGTCTTGTCTTGGCACTAGTGGGGGTCCCTGTGGTACCTGGTCCTGTGCTTGTGCCTCTACTCGAGGTCTCACCCATCTCCGTGGCCTCCTCCTCTGTCTTGCTACTGAGCTCTCTGGGGCATCCCCACCCTCAGTCCCGTCATCCACATCTAAATCTCCTATCGACCACTCATGAGCAACCACCTGCGTTGGATCTGTCAATCTGACTAGCGTGTGTGTAGCCCACCACGTTGCATGCTTAGGAGTCATGCCTGCGTCTATCACATCTGGTCATGCCACAAAGTCCAACCGTGGCATATCTCTCCACAATGCCCTCACTGTGAGAGAAATTGTGTATCTGTCCCAAGTTCCAACCTCCCTAGTGACATGAGGATGTAAAGCATCCTCTGCCACACCCCCTGCTATAACCCAAACTGCCTCATGACCCTAGATGGTCTGTATCTCTCAATCTGATGAATCATCCTGCCCAGCAAGAAGCAATCAGTCTGCACATATGAGAGGTATAGGAAGTCCTCAAACCCATCCTCCACCCCTATAGCCCAGTCCATAGTCCCCCATGACTCACATAGCTTGTAAGGGGTCGAACAGAAAACTTGGACCTCATCTAACAATCGTCTCTAGTAACCTGTTTGTCCGACAAAGGTGTATTTGAGTGGGAGCCTGTATCTGCAGGCATATGGCTCCCCTAGCTTCCGTGACTCCCAGACCCTCATGGGTCGAAACACTGCAATGTGCTCCCAAGCCCACACTAACAGTAAAGTAACCCCTGTCCCCATGTTGCGTGTCTCACGGTACGCAGCCATGTGGAGGTCATGATATAACTACCTGAGGACAACATACCCCCAACAGTATGAAGTCCCCTCCTCTAGCATCTGTGCTAGAGCCCGTGACCAGCCCATCTCGAAGCCATGTCCTACCAGGTCCGCTAGCATGTGTCCCCTGATCAATCCAGCAATATACAGTGCTATCCATTGGAGTCTCCTGTCCACTGCTGCCTGCCACGACATCCAGGTCCTATAGGTAGGGATCTGTCTCATTAGTCATCTGAATTTGATCTCCATGTAGTGATCGCTATCCTCTAATCTATAATGAGGAATCGCTCCCCAGATGAGGATCCACAAGATACGCCACACATCCTCCAAAGTAATTGTGGCCTCTCCGGTAGGTAGATGAAATGTGGTCGTCTCACTTTGCCATCTCTCGATCAAGGTGGTCATCATACCATTATGCACCCATAGCCTAGGCCAACGGGGCACATAATCTAGTCCTACCATAGCTAATAGGCCCCAATCCTCCTCTGTCAGCTGAGCCTCTAGCTCCATAGTCGGAGGCCAATGCTCCCGAGATCCCAGTGGTGGGAACTGCTCCTGCAAAAGTTCCCAAATACACCAGGTCAGTCATCTGTTCTCCTAGTCCTAATCTAACCCTTCCTAGAATGGGGCAGCTTGCCCCTAGGTCTCATGCTGACCCGTCCCCCAGCCTTTGTCGAGTCCCTATGTTTCCTTCCCCCACGACATTTGCCTTTTTCGGTGCAAACGCCGGTTCTGGCCAAAAATGTCAGTTCATATACCGGCGTCTCCGACTGTTCTCCCGCAAACTGACATCTTCGAAGATGCTGGTCTGGGTCTGGCATCTTTGAAGATGGCGGTCTGGCACCCGCGGCTCTGGAGATGTTGATCTGGGGATCAGCGTCTACGGAGACATCGATCTGGGGATCAGTTTCCTCTTAGATGCCGGTTCGAGAACTGGCATCTCTGGTCTGCAACTAAATCTATCCCCATTAATGCCTAACTAGCCCCCCAAAAGCAATAAATGCATTTGTAATAATAAATATGTGGTCATGGGTAGTCTACTCACCGGTACCGGTAGCTCCATGGGCCTCCCGTGTGTCCTAACGTGCTCTCCGAGCTATCCCTTCATCCTCTCATCTGCCATATTTTTCACTCAAAGCTCAAAGATTTACTATTCACTATTCATAAATGACCTTCATTCGCCTCCCAGCCCCTCTTATAGCCCCTGTCTTCCCGAAATATTTGTATATATTATCGTGTCGTACATATTGTCCTGTTGCATAAGCCTCAAAATAAAAAAAAATCACCCAAAAACATTTAAAAATTGCAAAAATACAAAAAAAAAAAATCAAAATTTTTGAAAAATCCAAAAACAACAAATATTCCTCAAAAATCATGCAATAAATCATTTGTTCTTTTTGCATTGTCCTTGATCTTTGTTTTCAGACACGTTTTGACACTTGCGACTGCAACCCAATTTTTCACCAAATCAATTTAGCGACTGATTGTCCTTGCGCTCTATCCAGTTCACAGATTTTGCCAGTGAATGTCTTTCCGTCCAATCCAATCACATCAAATCCTTGCCCGTCAGGATGCATCCTTCTGGTGTCAGCATCTCAGATATTTTATCAATCCATCATGTTCATGGCAAGAACTCTGGACCGAATGACTGCTTGGTCATAAGGCCTTCTTTACTGATTTTATCTTTTTGTGTCATTATCACCCTACTCATCACTATCTCGATTTGCTATATCTTGGTACGTGGTGACAAGTCGAGACTGATACCTGTGTCTTTTGCAGTATGCTTTGTTTGAGTGTCTATTCCACGCAAAGGAACCTTGTCATCTGTGTTTTCTAACACCTGATGCATACCTCCTCTTGCAATATCAAAATCGGAAGTGCTCTCCATATTTTTCACACAAATGGATCCCAATGCATAATTAACTGCATTTAGTTTCATTTGCATTCACATTCTTAGTTGCATTGTTAATTGCATTTCAGAAGGCTTCTATTTATTCCCTCCCTCCTTTCCTCTCTCCCATTGCGTCCTTTTCGAGAAAATCCCACACCACTGTCTTCGTTGTGTCCTTTTCTCGAGGGGGCACAACCCTATATCAATCAAAGAGTATACCAGTGGTAGCTTCTGTTAATGAAGTCAATAACTTATTTTTCTCGTCTTTGACGAAACGTCACTTGCGACGCTACATCAAAGAGGGGCAAAATGTAGACATCCAAAAATATTAATATTATTATTAATATTAATTTCCCTCTTATTCCTCTAACTTTTTAATTCAATCAATTAAATAGTTTCATTTATCAATAGTTTAAACACTATTCTAATGTATTTTATTTAAATACATTTGCCTCCACAAAATCCCCTTTTAATAAATATATATTTATTAAAATCCTCCA
>MU228344.1:1024696-1046952 GCA_018584345.1 Thuja plicata
ATTCTAATGTATTTTATTTAAATACATTTGCCTCCACAAAATCCCCTTTTAATAAATATATATTTATTAAAATCCTCCATTTTCCTAATTCTTCTAAGCTATGATTTGTTCAAATCTAATTTGAATTGAATCTAAACCCTAGCTAGGAACCTATTAATCCTACCCTACAACCTAACCTATTCCTACCCTACTCCCATCACCTCATTTCCTAAGTGTGCTTCCACACCTAACTGCCCTCTGATCATGCTTAAATGGGTGATTACTAACCTTTTTAAGGCTAATGAGATGCTCACCCACATGGGGAAATTATCTCCAAAATGGGTACCCATTCCTCTTAAATTCTCTCTTACAACCTTGTCTCCTCTTTTCAAATATTGAGCTACTCAATATTAATTCCAATTTTGACTTAAAATTGGCCAACTTTTCAAAGCCATGTGTCTCCTATGTGGCTCTTATGTGGATTCCACATAGGTGCCACTTCATCCAAGCCTCTTCCTCTCTCCAAAAACTCTATAAATAGAGGCCTTCTCCTCTCATATTTTCATCTCTCAATTTTGCATTGTTATCATGCTAGAATTGTCTTAGAGTTTTCATAGTTGTTATGCTAATATTCCTAGATGCTAGTTTCATGTTTTCAATTGCTTAAATCATCGTAGAAATCACATGCTAGGATTTTAATTGGTGAATGAATCATAGTTTCTTTATAAGCATTTGCATATCATTTTTACTTTCATAGCTTAGATTATCATCTTGCAAGAAGATTTGAGACTAGTTCCTTATACTAGCTCTTGAATCTTTCTTCTTGATCTCATAATCTTGCATATTTTCATTGGGATCCATAGTATTTGTGTGTTTGAGAGAGCACACCCACATATAATCTAAATAAGAAAATCAAAATGAGTAGAATGGGGTGCTTTTATTTACTCATTTTAGCTTAATCTGATGTTATTTGGTGTTCTTGTTGTTTGCATGATCTCTTACATGTTTCTTTGAAATGATATATGTGCTAACCCGCTAATGTTTGCATGTTTGAGCTTGCTCCCATAGGATTGAAGGATTCCATATACACACAAGGAAATTGATTTGAATTGAAAATGTTCGAAAGCATTGATTCAGGAAATTTGATAAATTGATAAAATGATAAATTGGGCCCAAAGTCTAGGTGACCATTTTAGGGTGCATACACTATTATCAACATCTAAGTCAGGTTGTCACAAAAATATGAAGAATCAAACACATTATGGTTGTGAAGAAAGTTTCCTTTGGTTCTTAATCTTTTCCTCCAAGCTATGTCACTTAATTTATATCAGAAATACAACAACCCAATAATAATACTCATTCCTGTAAATTGAATGCTAAGAATTGATATGGCTCGATAGGGTAGAGAAACTCAATGCCCAAGCCTATGACTACCTCTTGCATCTAATATCAAAAACCTGATAACAAATTGGATTATACGTCTCAACAAATATTACCAATCATCTCTAAAGTGCTAGAATATGATATTTGTGCCATTATAATAGACCTCTTAATATTGTTGTGGAAGATTGAGCCGTTTGATATAGCCAACATGTCTAATTTTTTAGTTCCCAATGACTATATAAAACTGTTAAGGTAAGTATGTACCCACAAAACAACTCTCTCACCTCTACCATTCTCTGTGTTGCTCAAGATTCCTTTCTTTATGGTGTATGTAGTTGTTGTCTCATGGCAACAATCTCTATGAATGCCTTTAATCGCAATGCTTCAATATATTATTTGGCACAACAATTACACACACCCTTCTCATTAAAATATATAGTATTTCCATCGATTTGGAACTATGACATATATAATTCTTACATCTCCATGACACAAGCCCTTCAGAAATATTTAATCAAGCGTATGACCGATAAATATTTGGGCTCCTCCAAGTCATAGCAATAGAAAAGATGAGAATATTTTATAATCCCAACATATGGATTGGGTCCCACTCAGCAATAATGAATCCTCACTAAATATTTTAATGCCACTGTAATTAAATAACCTAATCCATGAATAACCTTAACCACGACATATACTAATCCTCCCAACATGACAGATCATAGTCAAAACTACACAAAAGAGTTCAAGGAGCCATGATAGCAGAGGTAGTGGCCTACAACATTTTTTGGTGTATGCAAGAGACTTTTCGACACGATAAAAATGTCCAGATCGAAAATGACTTCTAGAAATTATATATGCTCCTAAATATATTAATCTTCATGCCAAACCTTTGTCTCCAATGATCCACTCAATATCTTCAAGCCAATGATATAATATAAGACATGAACATAAGGTGTCCCCTACATATAACATCAACAATTATATTTGGCAATAATATTTAGAAATAATTAGATGCACAAGAATAATATTTCAGTCTCAACCTTTAGTAACTTCAGAATTATATGATTCTTAGATAAAGCCAAAATATCCTCTAGGATTGTCACCGGTTAAGATACCACATTGTTTTTCCATGCTTGCTTAACCAAGGGCAATGCTTGCCCCTCCCAACCATAGACAATATCTATTATTGGTGCCCCTTAACCAAGGGTCACCACTCTTCACATGAGGCCCCATTATGTCAATGTTAATTATATATTAATTAATTATAAAATTAATATATTTAATCAAAATAAATATAATTATTATAATTAGCCGATAGGCTATTATAAGTTGGGATTTCACCCCAAACCTGTCCAACAGTGGTAATGGTTTTCGTTAGTGGGTTTGATTTCGTTGGTTTACAATTTTCTTCCCAGCATATAGTCATGTTGACGTGCGCAACAATTAGGTTTTCCCCACTAAAAACTAGTGGCGAAAACAATATCTTTATATTAAATGCAGATCATATTTTTTCAATCAAATCAGATCCACAAGAGGCAATAAAATCAAATTTTTGAATCGATATGCAATCAAATAAAATCTTATCCTGGTTTTGGTTTTCATTTTGGGCCCGTTTGGTTGGGGAATTGGAAAATGAAACAAATCATGGTTATCCATAGCCTGGTTATGCAAACCCTGGTTTTCATTTTTTGGGACTGTTTGGTTGATCTAGAAGATGGATTTGTAAATCCACATTCCAACAGTTAAATCGATGCAGTGCTCCGGACCCGACAAGATATATAAAAAAATTTAATCATGCAAACCTTGGAGTGCATTGGACTCGACGGCAAAGTCAAAATGGCTTTAATCTCTATGAAAACCATGGAGATGAAAGTCATTCCACCTCTTTAGCAAGAATTTGGACATCCACATTTTTGCACAAATGGGGATTTGCAAATCCATATTCGCATTCAATTTAGAGGTCACCAAACAAGGAATTGCACCCCATAACCGGATTATGGGCTGCATAACCCGGTTATGGGGTGCAACCAAACGGGCCCTTTGGTAGGGTTTCCTATTCTCATTTCTGTGCACATTATTTCTCATCAGCATCGTTGACAGCACGACACAATTTCCACAGAATCTTGAGATATGTCACTTTCCCTAGTTTCAGCGAGGTAATTTTTTTTCAACGTGGATCTGTCATTTTTTTTTGGCGTTTTGAGCTTTAGAATACACTATGGACATACATCGAATCATATTTCGGAGTGCCCTAGTACATATGAGGATGTTGGGGAGCTGCAACACCATAAAATTATAGCATTCCACTGAGATGACTATGGGATAAAGCACTGTATGAATAGGCAAATAACAATGCTGAGAAATTTAGCAATTAAAATTTAGCCATGAGGGTTGTGAGATCTTGGAGGCTACCATGGCGAAGGAAGTGTTGGATTCTGTTATGAATCACAGGTCCAAGTTACAAACTCAAGTCTTGCCATAATTTCTTTAACTATTAGTAGGGTTTTAATTTTAGGGGTTTTCTTCTCATCTCGATTTTTGTTTATTTTTATTTGTAAGCGGCTCGCACTGCCAAGTCTCTCAATGAAACCTGGACTTGCAAACAAAGTATTTACTTTTGCTGGTTAGAAAGTAGAAAAAGGGATTAGTAATGAACCGTGATTGAGAGATGGTGGCCATGGAAGTAGGAACACTCCCCTACCTGCAGCTTATTTGTGCCCCTCCATCCCAATTTAGGAGATGTCTTCATTTCTCCTCTCAGCCTCTGGGAAGAGAAAAGTTGTATGGTGATTTGGTTCAATCTCAATTAAGGCTGAAGAAAAATATGTACTAGATAAAGAGGTCATCCTCTAATTGAGTGGTAATTGGGCCTTCTTAGAATCCATTTTCTCTATCTTTGAATCTCATCTGTTAACTGTTTCTTATTATAGTTGGGCTTTCCTTTTTGGTTTATCAGGTGGCTAGATTATTTGGCCCTGCAATATTTGAAGCCGAGAAGCTCAAGGCTTTATTCCTAGGAACCCATGAGGAGAATCATACTGCACATCTCCCCAGGACATACACACTAATACACAGTGATATTACATCCAAGATTACGCTCGACATTTCCCAAACCATCAATAAGGCTCAGGTGGGTTGTAGTTTTCAATTAAGTCTTTGTATATTTGATGTCTAATAGTAATGGTTTACAGTTTAATTGTTAAATAATCAAAAGTGATTTTATACCTTATCCATATCATGTTTAAAATAAGGTTTCCTAATAATTCATTTTGTTGGTTTGTGTTTGATAATAATGGTTCATAAAAATCTACCAGTTTGGACTATATTTCATGAATAATAGTTTATAAGAATCCATATTCCCTAAATGGATGATTCACGGACATATCTCTCTTAGGACATGAATTATACATAACCCATTCCGTTCATTGTATTTAGATGATGCAAACAAAAAAAATTATCATGTCTTCCTATTAGAGTCCAATGGACAGTAACCAGGAACAAACCCTTTTCACATACAATAAAACCCAATTAATTTGAAGAGGATTTTGATAGAAAGTGATTTGTAATCCCTATTTTAATTAAACCAAACAAACAAAAATAAATAAAAAATATTTGTAGGTGACTTTGCAAGTCTGTGCACTTGCAAAATAGAGTTTGTGGATTTCAATCAAGACTTGCTAATCCATTTGGTTGTGCATATATGAATCATCACTTATATGAAAATAGATAGATCTCATCAACACTTCTATGAATTGAAATTTGTGGGTGGGGATTTGCAGTTGCAGGGGTGTTACAACAGGTTACAGAGGTATTAAATACTTGCACAATGAAAAATGTCTCAGAGAAAAATGTCCCTGCACGTCCACCATTTTATCAGTGGAGGGCACTGGCTCTTGGATACCATAGCTAAGCTCAGATTTTACGTCTTTTGAAAGGAGCTACCCATGGTAGGTTTCAATCTGTATTTGTATTGTTATTACTTACTGTATGTGGGCGAGTATAATGATTGGCAGTTTGTGAATTCAGGTGCTAGAGGCATTCAGGCATGGGGACATAGCTCTTTTTGAAAAGCACGCAGAGTTGGAGGATGCCCTGGTTTGGGTGTATTTCCATTACAATGTCAAACAATTCAAACGCCTAGAATAATCTCCATGCTATCTTGGTTATTTTTGAATCTTGAATTTGAAAATTTAGTTATTCCTATTAGGTTTGTAAACTAGACCAATTAACAAAGCCACCAATTTGGATGAACCAGTGGAATTTAGATTTGTGTGTTAAAAAATATTATTGGGCGGAAACTAGGTTCCACATAAACAACAATATATTGACTGCAATACATGGCTGTTTAAGTGCAACTTTCAGATTTTAGAAGGATTGTTTAGATGAGAAACAATGTGTGTGGTAAGACAGGTCTGGCTGGCCCCCACTAGTAATGGGGATATTACGACTCTCTGACTTATTGAAAGAGGATTTTTCCCAAAAGTCAAGATCCATGTAGGAAGTAGGGAGCTCAAACAATCAAAGAATTAAACCAGATATGTAGGGAACTACCTATTCAACTTCCAGGCACGCGAGTATTGAATTAGTTTGCACCATTTTTCTTCAATGACAGTCAATATTTTTCAGGTCGTAGCCCATGAAAGGGGGAATTTTGGACAGACTATAAATTTATGAGGAGAAAAGGGATATATGTTGTCTTTGATGTTTCCTCCTTAATTATGAGTTGTTACTGTATCATAAAAAATGTTTGACAAGTACAGTCAATCATAAATTAAACCATAGTGTGTGAACCCATATTATGATCTTATATTAACTAGAGATTCAAAATATTTTTATTTTGTTCACATAGTAAGGATAGGTGGTGGCGACTGGGAAATATCATCAACAGAGGAAGAGTTTAAACAATAGTCGGTGTGTTGTTTGTTAATTTAGTCATCGGTTTTTTCTTTCATCTAAATAATATAGAAAAGTAACTGAATTAGTATAGATATATTAACTACACAATCCAAAAGATGTTCAAAGATTTAAGTCTCGAAGTGTCCATGTTAAAATTGTTATTAAAAATAGATACATACCAAATATTCATTGTTTGGAAATAGCTAAGGATGTATCTCTATAATTGTATGATCCTAAAATCCTCCTGGTTATTGATTTATTTATGTATGTGGGGTGGTGAAACAGGGAGCACATCATGTTGTGGAGAATATACTCGAAGAGAAGAGTACAGAGGAATGGGAGATGCCAAGACATTTCCCACATCCCTGTGATTGTTTCTTTCCTCCATTTAGTCTCCTCCTCTGGCCATATGACCCAAAATAATTTAGGGAGGAGAGTTGATTGCACTGTGTAAAATGATTCCAATGTGCCCAATCTTCATGTACCATTAAAATCAATATATCATGCCATTTGGCCATAGGATCCAAAATAATTTAGGGAGGAGAGTTGATTGCACTGTGTAAAATGACTCTAATGTGCCCAATCTTCATGTACCATTAAAAAAAAAATATCATAATGTGCTCAATCTTCATGTACCATTAAAAGAAATATATCACTCCATCAATCATGGAGTTTCCTCCAAGGTTAAGCTCACTTAGCTTGCTACCTCATTTGCAAAACCTTCAGCAAGTGTTGAAAACTACACACTTGAAACCTAATAGCAATATCACAATTTGACTTGTGAACAATATTGCCTTATCAAAGTTAATGTTATTTACATAATTTTGAATTTAAAAATTCTATTTTAACCTATTCAATATTGCATCATCTTAATTTAGTCCACATTCCAGATGAGCATTTAGATCTTTAAACTTATGGTTTCTTCCTACTCTTATCTTTGAAATAGGACTTTATCTGTCATGTAATAATATAATTTTGTTATCTATTATGTAATTTAATTTTTATTATAAAACTATAATTAGGTTTTTGTGGTTATGATAAGTAATTGATTTTGTTTTTGCGACTGCATTTTTTTATGTTTAAATTATAAAAATATATAGGTTTTATATCTATTTTGCTATTTAGAATGAGATATTTTGAACAACATTTTTTTTATCATTATAAAAAAGTAATGATTTTAATATAATCTAAAATGTTAAGAGAAAAATTACATAAATATTATATGTATTCATAATGACTACTATTATGAATGAAAAGATTTTAATCACATTCATGAGATTAAAATAGTCTCTAAGACTACTTATTGTATTAGCTTCTACAACTACTTGAATCCTACGATAAACTCAAGGGCAACATGACACAAGTTTGGTGGCAACATAAGATCTTTCTTAGGTGTGAACAATAAATATCAGACAACTATATTAATGCAGGTGAATATGGAAAGATAGACGGAGAAACTTTAAACATGCTATGAAAATCCATTACTACACAAAAATTGGGTGCTTTTACAATAGGTAATCTCACTTTTGGGATAACCATTAGTAGCAAGGTCAATAAAATCTATAAAGCCACCAATGTGAAAATCATCATGAACATGAGAGCGATGATCTAATTTCTTATGAAGAGTGTATAAAGAAAACATGTAAGGAAATATATAAGCATTTGAAATGGCCATCACCATATCTCTGACTAAAAGTAATTCCATGCACACTATTAGGAAACAAGATGCCACTAACATTCTTAAGGCAATGGGATTGTCC
The DNA here is from genome assembly GCA_018584345.1 of Thuja plicata. NCBI lineage: Eukaryota > Viridiplantae > Streptophyta > Pinopsida > Cupressales > Cupressaceae > Thuja > Thuja plicata. The sequence goes on from MU228344.1 coordinate 1,032,718, forward strand.
TTAAGCCACTTCTTCCCAATAATGAGTTGAAGTGCATTCTCAATGTGAGAGCATGTGAAGGAAGAAGCATCACCGAGTTTACTAGAATCATAAAGAGATATATCTCTCCTTTTCCAGTATTAAAAAAAGGAAGATAAATTCTATATTTCACGATAGAGACAGCAAGAGATATAATCTTAGAGTAATAACCACACTAATAGCGATTAGAACTGAAATGAATCATCAAATTAAATAGATGGAGATGTGTAATTGCCTCTTATAAAAATGATGTACCATCATAAAATAAAATCATGCCACTTGAAAATAGCTCATGTGAAAAAACCACCTTGGAAAGATATCCCAAGGACATCCATGTCATTATTAGTTACAAAAAAATGCAAGGCACAATGATACAAAGCCAAGTGTCATTCTTATAGGATTATTATATTATTCTCACCTTCCCAAAGAATAAAATAATTGCAATTTGAAGTTGGCACAAAGATAAAATGTCATCATTAATAAATGCCTTGAGGACAACTATTTCCAATGAAGACAAATCTTGTTCAAATTTCCCCTAAGCATTAAGCGGATGTGTACTTTTCAAAGTACATAGAAAACATCATTTGTCACCAATGGGGCCACTCTTTGAAAAAAAATTCTATGGGAATACAGTTTCTTCAATTAATAATTTTTAAAGATTGTAAAAAGTAAAAACATTTTATATAATAAAAATATTTTGTACAACTAATAGTTTAAAATTCATTTGCATTTAGTTTTTACATTTGATAATCAATTCATTTATTGTACAAATAATTATTGTCAAAAAGGATATTTTACCCTTCTGCAATTTTTGTAACCTTCAATATATTATTCAAAGTATATTTACTATCGGCGTATCCCTTGCAGCTCCTTCAGCTGCAAGTGCTAGTATATTTATATCATCACAATAATAATATAATAATTGTATTATCGTACAATAATATAATAATTATATTATCACAATAACATTAACAGAAGGAATCCATTTCCATCACTGTGTGCTTGATTTCATTTTTGAGCATAAGTGGATCATACTCCTTTCTACGCAACATAAAAGAGGAGATATGGCTTACGGGTCAAGCCTATTGGTTTATTTTGCTCTTCCTTCCATCTTCTACTCCCCTCCTTTTTTATGTTACACGCTTATAGATATTCTTGATTTTTTTTTTTTTAATATACTTAATTTTTTTTGCATAAAACATGAGTACCACGAAACCTACACTTATAATAATTAGGACTTATAAGGCTAGGCTCCATCAAGCATGACTCAATAAAGAAATGAATGAGGTCTTATTCCATAAACATAAATTTATTGAAAGGGGTCATTATATAGTGGGAATATTGTTACTCAACATTGCTTGAATTTTAATTATGTGAGCATACAATTTAATTTATTTAATTAACTTATATAATCCAACAATAAAATTTCAATTTTTTGAGATTTTCTTTCTAAGAAAAGACTATTGTTGATACAGTGGTTTTATTTCAAATTATTGTTTCCTATAATTTGTATTACAATAACATTACATAAAATACTTTTAAACCACAATTCATGTAGTATAATATTTCACCCTCCATGTATAGGATTGGGCTCTTAGTCTACTAAGCTTTAAAACATTTTCAATTTAATAAGACTTTCAATTGTATTCTCTTAGTTATTAGTTCATCCCCACGCGTAAAACTAACTGTTATTAATAATTCATTTTTTTTAGCAAATCAAGTGGAAGATATTTTCTTACTTCACAAAATATTAAGTTTTATTAATGTAAACCTACTCAATTTTTAACAAAGCATAATAACAAAATTAGTTTTCTAAAATATAATTGGCTCATACAAATCACTCGATAAGGACATTTTTTTCCGAAATATTTGTTTCGATTGTAAAGTTTTCAAATGACATACACTTTTAAATTTCAAAATGACATATGCTTTCAAATGATTATATTATATGTATAGTTTAATACGGGTTGCTTATATAAATATTTTCCAACCTTCAAACTCAAATGGTCTATATATAGATGCCATAGAAAAAATAAAGATGAAGTAATATAAAGATAAAAAATTACAAGAAATAATTCAAAGATATTTATTAAACATATTTTGAATAATTTAAATTTTAGGATTGTTTTGTGTCTATTTTTAAATTATTTTTTTGAGAATAAATACACTTTTTACATATGAATATATAATTGAATTTTACTTTTTATAAACTTAAATTTTCACTTATGAATGCAATTAAAAAAATTAAAAATGATTTTTTCAGAAGTGTGGTCTTTTCTTTTAATTGTTGGTTTTTATTTTTTTTAAGTTAATATTTTAATAAATTATGTTAGATTTTTTTTTGTCATTCTTTTAACTCTTGCAATATTGTTAGAGCCTCTACTTTTTTTCCTTCTTTGTTCTAAGTATTTTCTAGTCAATCTTAAATCATTTTTTTTTACCTTTTCTTTCTTTCATTTCTATCTTCATGTTAGATTTTTCCTCAAATATTTTTCATTTTATCCTCCATGATTTTTTAAACTTAAATTTATGTTAGCTCTACCTCAACGTCTTCTATTTCTACTTCTCTCTTCTTTAGTTTTCTTTTCTTTTTTCTTTGTTTTTTGAAAAAGTATTTTCTCTATTCAAATGTAAGAAACTAAATTTAAATTATTCTTATTTTTCTATCACAAAAAGTTTAGATGTTAAAAAAATTCAAGTGACTTTTTAGCTTAAGATCTCAAAGTCTCTAATATTTTGTATCTAAATTTGTCTTTGCATGTTTGAAAGTTTCTCTAATATTTTGTATCTAAGAATGGACTCTTGTTACAGACATGTCAAATGTGGAATCAATTAAAATAGAAAATATTTTGGTTTAATATGAAATATAGAGTCAAGTCTGTAAGGAGCTAGTTTCATTGTATTTACCGTGTTCAATAAAGAAATGCAGCCTTTTTCATTGTCACTACATTCATAGCAGCATGGACTTCTGGCTATAAATACTTAATGGTCAATATGTCACACATCAAACTGAAACTTGCTTTGCATTTTTCATTCTTTGTGGGCCCCATTTTACAACAAACATTGGTTTCGGTCAATCAAAACGCCAAAGAGCAAAAATGGTAGTCTATTCTAATCTTCCCCTGCTGTACTTTCCAATTCTTCTTTGCGGGTAGACAGACGGTCGGCGAAATTCTGATTGTAAGTGAAAATGTATTAGTGAATCTATTTTTTATCCACTTTAGGAAGAAAGAAGCAAAGAATTCTCCATCTCTCCATTTTATTTTGCATAAATAATTCATGTTTACTTTCTATTTGACATTATAGATGGAATATGCTTTGAATTGTGTTGCTAGTTCATTCCATGACCTTAGGCTTTCAGGAAAATGGGTAAATTGTTCAATAGCTTTCTTTACAAGACTTCACAAAACGATGCACTTGAGGTGAGTGTCATTATGCACAACCTCTAGGCAAGCTATATAAAAATCTCTAATATGATTCTTGACAGACCTTTTTCTTTTGTATCTGTCAAATTTAGGTGCTCCAAATTTTTTGGAAAAGGGTGACATGTATAAGCTTCTATCAAAAGGGTAGATACATATGTCTTGCAATGTGTATGGATATTTATTTCCATCCAATTATTTTTTCTACAATTTTGTATTTCAAGTATTTGAGTCGATGATAGAGAAGATGCATGAAAAGGGATTGAGCTCAAAATATTTGAACAAGAATTAAGGTCCAATTAAAAAATTGATTCCTAATGCTTAAAAAATATTTAAGGCTAAGATGCAAGTTTGACCAAAAACTGCAAAGCCAAGTTGACAAGTGCAAATTGAGATGAAATATTGTAAGTTTATAATAAGGATGAGAATACTGAGATGCATTTTAAAACCAATGGTTTTGAAGACTAATTGGAGAAGTGCAAGTTTTTAATAAGGTGAAAAGTTTATAATAAATAAGGAATTAATGCAGAAATGCAATTTTTATTGTAAAGAACTAAAATTCAATACTAACAACACTTGAATATCAAGTGAAAGGTATTCAAAACCTTAGTTTACTAGTAAAATGTATTAGTAAATAGATTAATTACATCCCAAAAAGGGACAATTGTGGTTTAGATTTTAGTAATTATAGTGTAATAATGTGTTGTTCTAACTTGGATAAAATCAAATGCAAAAAAAAAAAAAAAAATATTGAAAATTTAAAAGAATAACATGATCATTCTCAAGTTTACTAAACAAATGTGTGATATATTTAGTCATTAGCAGTTTAAGAAAATCTATTAGATTTCAAAAAAAAATTTAGTGTGCTAGTTTTGCAGCTAAAAATATAATATTTTTAGCTTAGGTTTTGATCAATTTGAGATGAAAATATTATTAAGGAACAAAAAACAATGGCTTCAATTGAATTTGACTTTTAGGGTATGGAAAAGGCTTAAAGAAGCCCTAAGGTTTCACTATTTTTCTTACAAATTCAATAACTTGGAAGAAATAATAGCCTAGTTATTGGTGAGTGTGTATATTTGACGTACTCTCCTCCATCTAAAGGGTGAATATCTTTTGGAGATCAGTGCGAACATTATGCAGTAGTATGTAACCCTTTAGTTTCTTAGAATTTGTACCAAGGGTCCAGTGTCATGGGGTAAAGTCAATCTAGGCTCACTTTTTCCCTATCATTGGAGATCCACCCATCTTCATCCAAAGCATTTTCCTTCCTCTACTAAGGAAGTTACTTGCGGAGAAAATTTAGGGTATGATTTTTGTTCGAGTAAATGAACAAACCTGTGTCACACTTTTATAAAAGAAAATGTTAACAACGCCAAACTTGTTCAATTTCAACAACATAAAAGTGACATTTCAGTTTGGAATTTGAAAATGATGTAAACTGATGAAATGTGTAAAACTTGATGAAGTTTATGCCTATTATTTTTAGCATATTTTTTGAACAAGAATTGATATATTTTTAATTTTAAAATTTGAATTTTTAATTGTTGAAAAATACTAAATATTAGGGAGTCTAGTTCCCACCAAAAAAAATATGTAAATAAACTATTTTTCCTCTTATTAAAAAACCCATTATAGGTGACAAATAATGGTAGTGCATGAAAAAGAAAAAGAAAAAATAATCTTTGATATATATTTTCTTTGTTATAACAATTCAGTGTCCAACTTACCCAAATTCAATAGTTTTCATCCCCCACCTTATTTTCCCTATAAAATTTATCCCAATCACAAAATATATTATACATTCTTGAAGAAGCCTCTCTCCTCTAGTGAACCATCTATTTTATAATTTTTATTGATATGAATTTCTAATTTATTTTTTCTTAATCAACATCTTCTCTAATGGTAGAATACATGTTACCCAAAATTTCCCATTTTATGTCAATTCTGGCTACAAGTGGAGAAAATGTGGCTCCCTTGAGGGTAGAGCCTGTTAATCTCTAAATTATGTTGATGATTAGTGATCAACACTTAGTCATTTACTTAGGAAATTTTAGTTGGCTATCACTATGGCCAAGCTAAAACTATCCAAGGCCGAGCAACATTGCCGAGCAGTATTCAGGTTGCCGAGTTACATCATGCCGAGCCGAGTAGGATACTTAGTGTCAAGCGACAGAGATGTTAAGTGCCGAGCAGAACATTTTTTGTATACATGTCTGGATTGATTCAAACTTTGAGGATAAGTGTTCAGGCTGACTTGTATAAGCTTTTTGGGCTGACTTATGTACGCATTTAATATTTTCCTACGGAGTTAATTATGTATTTAAATGTTTTATCCTATCCATACCCTATTATAATTATTAATTATAATACCTTGGAGGTATAAGTATTAGATCTTTATCATTGCTCGAGACCTCGCTACGAGACTTGAATAGATATATAAGATTGCTTCTTAACCCTATTTTGTGTGTGTGGAGAGAAGTGTTGACTACATTTTCAATTGAAATGCATAGAGGGTTATTTTGTTAAGAAGCATAGATCAAGCAGAGTGACAGAACAATGAACAGTAGAGTAAAGACATATTAGATTGTGAGATCATAGAAGGTACTAGAAAGAGGAGATTTGTCATCAACATTTGAGTGCATAACGAAGGATCATTACTTGAAACATTCTAATCATTGTATTAGGTGAAATCTCTTAACATAGTGGTTCTAGCAGACCTTTCTGAATCTCCTAACAGAGTGCTTACTTTATTGTAAGTTGAAATCCTTTCACAGGGTAGATTGTAATGATCTTTAGCTCTTAATCGGGCAAACCTTTAACCAGGTAGATTGCATTTTGTAATCAACTTTTGTAGCCCTAACAGGCACACTTTATTGCTGTAGTAGTGAAGAATTTTGTGGGTGTCATCCCCACCCCAGTTTTAAATATTTGGGTTTATGGGTTACCAAGTTGTTGTGTTATGAGTTATTTATTTCATTGTGTGGATGCTATTTGATGTTATATTAGATTCATATATGTATGAATGTGGATCGTTTTGTTTTAAGTGTTTAAATTTGAAGATCTGATTCACCCCCCCCTCTTAGTATCTTGCTTTCCCATTATTATATTTCCAACAATTGGTATCAGAGCTCAGTTCTCTAGAAAGTTATAATCAACTTGAGAATACAAATCTTGAGATGAAGATCTACAAGATGGGTAAAGTCATTAAGAATCAAAAGATTGATATTCAGCTAGCACTACAACAGCTTGAGAAAGCAAGACATGAATTAAAGAAGTCCTTGATAGAAAGGAAAGATTTGGCCAAAGAAATGAATGACACTTATTATCAGGACGAGGACACCACAAATCTATTTTAGAATGGATATTCTACTGAGAGTGATGCAGCAATTGCAGATCTACTAGAAAAGAACAATGCACTATGTGAAGAAGTTAGAAACTTAAAAAAGGAACAAGAAACTCAATCAATAAGAATGTGTGAAGTTGTTGAACAAAAAAAGAAAGCCGAAGATAACAAGGCTATGGTAGAAGAAGACAAAGGAGTGATGACTATCAGACTTGATGAAAGAACACATGATGTACAAACAATGACAGTCAATCAAGTTGACATGGAAAATCAACTGCTACTTGTGAATCAAGAGATCAGGAGGAAAGACATGGAGATTGTAAATCTTAGATCTAAGAACAGTCAGTTGAAAGATAAATTGAGATCTGAGAAAGAACTTAACAATAGAGTGAATGATCCCAATGCAGCTTTGAGATACTTTGAACAACTAGTGGAAGCATCAAAAAGACCTAAAGATTTTTTTGGATTAGGTCACACTGAACAACATACAACCACTGAAGAAGGAGAATCATCTAAGACAGGTGGAAGGAGGAATGCAAAACCAAGAAACAACAAACCTGTTTGCCACCACTATGGGAAACCAGGTCACACAACAAACATTTGCCAAAGCAAGAATGGTAAGTCCAATCCTAAAACTAACTTTATCGGTTATTGCTTTAACTGTAATAAGTTTGGACATCAAGCATGTGAATGTAAGACAAAGGCAAGAAATGCACCTTCCACACCTAGATTCAATGGTAATTTTTATAACTGTCAGAAATATGGTCAGAGAGCACAAGATTGAAGATCTAAAGGTAAACAACAATGGACATCAAAGGCACAAGAGAAATAACCAAGAAAAGGCAATACTTACAATTGGGATTACAACACATGGCATAGTTGTCATTACTGTGGTGAGTATGGACATGTTCCAGAAAACTGCATAAGGACACATTTCAGAGGAAAGTCTAATTGTTGGATGAATGGAAGCCTAGTTTGTCACAGTTGTCTGAAGATTGGTCATACAAGGAAGGATTGTAAGACTAGGGTACCTGCTCCTACTGTTGAGCAGATTAGAGCACAGATGAACCAGACATGGGTTAAGTAATCTGAACCATGCACTAGTGAAGCTAGTGCAGCTGAGGTCACCCAATCCAATGGATCAGGTGATCACACCATCTCCAACAAAGCAAAATAGGTATGTAAGGAACTGCATTTAAAATTCTTATCTTACATCAATTCCTAACATGAAATGTGCCAAAGTCAATATTTGCATATGTTAAGATGCTCCAGGACACATTTTGTAGACAAAAATGCCGAGAATAGCTAATTTCACTATAGGTATCGAGAACCAGTCATGGACACTAAGGCCGAGTTCTTTAGTGTGTGCCAAGTTTATTGGCCGAGTAAGTTCTGTGATGGCCAAGTATGGTGAGCCGAGTGGCATGCAAGTTGTGTTAGAAAGCCGAGGACAACTAGCTTGCACTAACTCAATGGGAAGAACATTTATTGCTTACCTACCTTGACCTTTCAAGTCTATAAAGGATGAACAGTTTATTCTTCATTTTACCTTGTGATTTTCAGTATTCACGGAGCGATTGAAGAAAGTTGTAGAATTGATCTTAAAAAAGTTAGCGTCAAAGATTTCATCAGCATGTCGTCGGCAATCCTAAGGTGAATAGTGTGAAGTGCTACTTGCCAAGGTACTTTGTTCTTCATTTTTTGAACCCTAATTTTAGAGATTATGGCTGCAAGCTCTTCTGCACCAGTCAAAAGTATGGAGGAAGAACTAGAGCAAGTTTAGTTAGTACGGAATGATGTATGTGCACCTCTCAATTTTCAAGTCATTCCTGAAAATGCAATTCAGAGTGATCTGACATGAGCTCTCTCATCCATTCAACCAAAGGTACTTATGATCCACGATGTTATATCTTGTTACATGATTAAAATTGGTGAAGTAGGTGATAGTGAATTGAGAAAATCCTACAACAAATTGTGTGTTGATGGAGTTCTAAAGGAAGAATTAAAGCATTTAGCCAACAAAGGGTTAACTCCTGCCCTAGATTTCCCATAAGGTTTCAAAGATGAATGGATTAAGGTCATTCTTAGCCAATTTCATGATATGCATATGTGGTTGGACAATGGACCAGTCAAGATAACTAAAAACATGACTCATTGAGTGACTAGATATCATGTTGTTAATGGGATACAAACAATTAGAGATAACAGTAAAGAGGAAATTAAAGTCAACACTGGAACTGTATGGAACAATAGAGGTATGAATATCTCTACAATTAATGACTTAGAACTTGATTTTGGAGTAAGAGTGATTGCACATAAGTTCTATTAGTCGAGTTGACTGGATAGTGTTTCTTGCACAACCGTTGACTAGGCATGGAAGATTGTTAAGAAGAATCATACATATGATCTTGCCAAGCTATAGAAAATAAAACCAGTTGAGAACCTAGCATCAATCAGAAAAGCTAAGAGCTCATCATGTAAGTTTGGTTCCTTACTAGTGTTAGAATGAATTTAGAATAACTAAGAGGGGAGGGGTGAATCAGTTATCCTCAGGTCTAGATGTAGCAAACAAAAAACTTTCTATACTTTAGATCTACTTGGCAGTAGTACCATAGGTCAACAACTTTAATCATATAATTTACTATCAATTGAAATTAGCTTGTAGAAACATAACAGTAAAGCAAGCCATAAGCATTCACACAAGTTGACACAAGTATTTAATGTGGAAACCCAATATGGTAAAAACTACTAGTAACATGCTACCAAGTATTCACTCTTCTGAAGTGATTCCCTATGAGGAGCCAACCATGTCAAAGGTTACAATAACACACTCCTAGGTGTGACCTGGTTAAAGAATTTAATCACCCTATCAAGAGTGGCCTTGTTAGAGGACTTAGAACATTCCACCTGAATGTCACCTTGTTAGAGGATTTATACAAATGACTGTTAGGTCAACCTTGTTAAAGGATTTAACTGATACAATGTTTAGAAAGTAATCAGCAGTTGTGATCTGTTACATATAACTTACTTCGCAAATTCAGATCCAATTATAGCTCTGATGTTAACTTACCGGATAGCCTGCATTGTCATTTCAACTTTCTGATCTACTTGGAAATCTGTCAAGAAATCACACATGCAACTCTATGCTTCTGTATTCAGCCTTCTCTGCCAGATTATGCTAAACAATAAATCAACTATGCAACTCTTTTGCATTCACTTTTCAGCATCCTTCTCCATCACTAAATGAATAACCCCTTGAGGTTATCATATACTTCTCTGTTCTAGGTTAGATAAATCTTTTTCCGCTTAAACAAGATAGTAGATCTTAGGTGAGGTCAGATCCAACGGATCATCCCATCTTTACATTCATTTACTTCTCCAAAGTAGTCTCTAATTAAATCTTGAAACCATGCATTAATTACGGTTACTCATATATTAAATGACGTGGATCAATCTTCAATTAACATTACATATCCCAATAAAATTAACAAAGTCGGCTAGAGATCTCAAATCTCACCATTAATCCAATTTCTATAGGTCGACCAACATCACTATTTTCACTCGACAATTTCAATGGTGCTCGACAATGAACAACTTTGCTCGTCACGAACAAATTTACTCGGCACAAGCAACTTTGCTCGACACGGAACAACCTAAAAAATTGTCTTTAAAAGAAAACAACTAATTACTTTGCCAGAGTGCCAACTGATCAAGCACCCTTTTATTTTCCTTAACTCAACCATTCACTTGGTCTTCTTGTTTAATCTTCTCCATCAACAATAGATATGGTACTCAAATAGATAACAATAGTCTCACCAGTAAAGGTTTGATAGCAATGACAAAATAACAATTGCTTGCATTGTCACTTTCCAACAATCTCTCTCTTTGGCATTGATGGCAACACAATATTAAAGCAAGGATTTAGCAAGCATAGTTACCAACCAATCCAAAAAATTCACCTATGTTCCTTGATATGAATGAATCTCCATTAATTTCTTTAGCTACATTCTAATTCTTATCTATAAAAATTTTTTCTCCCTCTGTCTCTAATCACACTGTAATCATCTATGTCTAATCATCTGTAGACTCCCTCTGAGTAGATAATCAATCTCTTCCTTAACTTCTTCCTCTTTAATAGGTAATCTCTCCCTCTTTGACAACAATGCCAAAGACATAAAAATCTTTATCTTGTACATCCTCAGTATCATGCTAATCTTTTCATCTTTGATTATGACTGATTTCCTTTTGTGTCCTTGTTCATCTTCACAACTTTAGCCAGCATCCTAAAGTGTGACTTACTGTGCATCAATGTGTAAAATATTCTGAATGTAACTTTTGATGCAACAGTACCATACAAAACTTAATTAGCCTCAGTTAGGGGAATCACCCCCAATTTACCTCATAGACACTCATGAGCATCCTTGGGTAGTGCTTTAGTGAATATGTCTGCTAATTATTCTTTAGTGTTCACATAATCCAATTTCACTTCTTTGTTCTAAACTAGCTCCCTCAATTAATGATACTTGATAGCTATATGCTTTTTTTTGAGTGCATCAAAGGATTTTTAGAAATATTAATAACACTCATGTTATCATTTCTTCCTTCATACCTTTTAGTAGTATCTTCAACCACACAATGTTAGAACAATTAATTGCTACTGCCACATACTTGGCTTCATCTGTAGATTGGGAGGTATAGTTCCATTTCTTGCTTGTCCAGGAGATCAATCTCTTACCTAAATGAAATGCTCCACCAGTAGTGCTTTTCCTATCATCAACATTTCTAGCCCAGTCAGAATCAGTGTAAAATCTGAGTTCAAACTTGTCATTCTTTTTGTAGTATAGACCATAGTCACCAGTTCCTTTCAAATATCTCAGATTCCTTTTGACTGCCATCATGTGAGTTTCTTTGGGATTAGTAGAAAATCTTGCTACAATTCCAAAAACTAGGGAAATATCAGGTTTATTGTGTACAACATACGGTAGTTTTCCAATCATAGATCTGTAGAGTGTTTGGTTCACTTCTTTTGTGTCATCATCTTTTGTCAGCTTATGTCCAGTAGCCATAGGTGTACTTACTGGTTTGGAATCTTCCATTCCAAAAGTTGTCAATATCTCCTTGATATATTTATATTGAGTAATATAGATACCATTCTTCATTTGATAAATTTGTAAGCCAAAAAAGAATTTTATTTCACCAAACATAGACATCTCAAACTCAGTTTGCATCTCTGTTGCAAATTTTTGACATAACACATCTTGTCCACTAAATATGATGTCACCTACAAAAATTTCATCCAATAGTGTACCTTTGTTTTGCTCTGTCTTTAAGTACAAGTTGTTGTTGTCATTTGTTCTAGTAAATCCAATCTTGATCAAATAATTGTGCAATCTCTCATACCATGCTCTTGGTGCTTGCTTCAATCCATATAGTGCTTGTGCAATATACAAACCATATCTCTTTTGTTTGGATCTATAAAACCATCAGCTTGTTTGATATACACTTCTTCTTCCAAGATACCATTGAGAAATGAAGATTTCACATCCATCTGATATACTTTGAATCCTTTATAGGTTTCATATGCAAGTAAGGTTCTGACACCTTCCAATCTAGCAAATGGGGCAAAGGTTTCACCATAATCAATTCCTTCCTCCTGTGCATAACCATTGCATACCAATCTAGCATTGTTTCTTGTCACATCTCCATGTTCATTCAGCTTGTTCCTGAATACCCACTTTGTGCCAATTACATTTTTGTCTTTCGGCCTAGGTACAAGTGTCCAAGTTTTGTTCTTCTCAATTTGTTCAATTTCCTCATTCATTGCTTGTATCCAATCTTCATTATCTAAAGCATCTTTCACTATTTTGGGCTCAAATTCACATAACAGACATGTGTCATTTTTCAACTTACTTCTTGTCACAACAATACAATCCTTTGATCCAATGATTTGATCAAAATTGTGATTTCTTCTCACATATTTTGCTAGAGTAGGCTCAGCCCTTGCTTTAGGTTCATTGTTAGTATTTAGTTCTGGTTGATTCTGTGACTTGACATCTCCATCAGATAGCTTGGCATTCACTTTCAGTTGCTCGGCAACTCCACTCTGTGACTCGGTAGGTGCATGTTGTTGCTCACCAGTAGTCTCAGGTAGTGAATTAGAATCTTCCTCATCCAAGTATGTGAATGCTCTGTAGCTTTTAGGCTCTTGTGTTCTTTTAGGTTCATTTCTTTCTGCAAACTCATCAATTCTTACATTTGCACTTTCAATAATTTTGTTAGTATTAGAATTCAGACATTTGTATGCTTAGCTTTTCGTTGAATAACCAAGGAATATGCCTTCTTCTCCTTTAGCATCTAGTTTTCTATTTTTTTTGTCTTTTAGTATAAAACATTTGCTTCCAAAGACTTTAAAATACTTTACACTAGGTGCATAACCATACCAAAGTTCATAAGGTGTAGCATTTGTACCTTTCTGTTGACGGGGTTTTGCTAACCAGGTCCGCCAACAGTCATAAGTTGTCACTAGGTTCCGGGGATATCGGCCAACTTTGCCTGCAAAGGTTATCCGGGTGAAATGAATTCACCGGGCCTTCAAGCACCTGGGTGTCGGGTCACGACGATGCGGGGCTCGGTTGGGAGAAGTGACTATTTTTGAGGGGGATAGCTGGTTTCTTCAGCTCATCATCTCCGGAGATTCGATAAAGTAAGGTTTCCCCTAACATTCTACACTTAGCAAATAAAGAGAAAAAGATCCTTCAGGGTTAGAAACATTTCATCTAACTACAGTCATGTTTAAACATCCAAAACATCAATAATACTCTGATAGACTACACTAAATACCGAAGAAATACATAACCATCAGTTAGAACTCCATTGATAGCGAGGAAAAGAGGGCATTAATTTACTTTAACATATCAGAGTAGAAGACATATTGAACATTAAAACATGAAATACCATTAACTCAGAAGCAGGAATGCCAACAACATCATTGCCGAGAATTCTTCCTTCTTTATTAATGTCTTTTCTAGCAAGCACTGGTGCGTGATACAACGGTGGCTCCAAGGGAGCATCTAACTATTGAGAACAGAACAATGGAGCATTGAGCTCTGCAACCAAAATGAGAAATTCCTTTTCTATTATCATGGACAACAAAATCATCAATTTTGTCAACCCTTGGAAACGGGCCGGTTTGCCTATTTATACCACTCTCTTTTAACCCTAACCCTATTTACATCAAGTTTCAATAAAATACAATATCCGGGGGCCGGTACTACCTGTGCCACCCTACAAAAGACCTAGAGATGGAATAGGTCTGTAATGTTCCCGCCAGGGAACCCATAAGGAATCAGGTCTATGACCTAAAATTACAATTAACAATTTTTTTTTTCTAACATTCTAACATAACATCGTTACCATTCACAAGTACATTCCTTAAGGTTCCCTTAATGA
>MU228344.1:1051131-1099542 GCA_018584345.1 Thuja plicata
ACATATTTGTGTAAATATTATTATTTCCCCTATTAAAATAAGAAGTTATGGTGAGTTGTAAGAGGTTCGGTTTAAGCTACCATCTCGAGAAGGATCATTATCGCATATAGCTCTTCCTAATTTCTAGAGAGCATAGCCAGGACTTGACAGGGTTGGAGGGGCATTACAAGGTCTGTTATGTCAGGAAGATAAGACAAGAATATACAGCGGAAGAATCAGCCTCGAGAAGAGAGCCAGAAAGGAGAAAGAAGAAAGTAGGTCCCCCGGGAATCGAGGCTACATGGCTCATAAATGGGAAATGCGGCACCCTGTCTCCAATGTGCCAGGTGTACCTTTGAGTGGCACCTCGAGAAAAATACCCTGTCAGAAAACCAACTGCCAGGCCGACGCTCCTTGATGTGGCCAACTACCTTCTGACAGCCTTTATTAACCGCTTCTGAGAGTGACCGGTCGGCCTCGGGGACCGGGACATGGATCACTTTAAAGAATACAAAGTTTTAGATCTGGGACTCTAGGATCTAGGAACTTACGTCCCCAAAAGAATAAAGAATACTCAACACTCAAGTTCTCCCTGGCCCCCGGGGAAAGCTCAAGGTTGCTTATTGTCATTGAAGGCCTGGAGGAGGCGGGAAATGCCATCTTCATCTATATCTTTTAGGTTGGCCCTTCTGTGCTTGGCCACTTCAACTTGTTCCCCCAGGTCTGGAACATTTTCTTTTAATTCATCCGCCATTCTTGCCACGTCATGACCTTTGAGTATCATGCTGGTTAATTTCACCATTTGGGCCCCATCCATCCCCTCCGGGGATTGATACCGGGATTTCATTATCTCATCAAAACTCCCCAAAACTGAATCTTTGGGGGTACATGTATCAGTGCTAAGGGGATTAGCCCCGGAAGCCTTTATTACAAAAGACTTGTATAAATTAGAAGAATATTTTACAGCGTTCACCTTTTCCTGTAAGGACCCTACCAGTTGCTTGGTTACCTCCAATGTGAGGTCAAGTCTAGAGTGCTGGGTTCTTACAAAATCAAATGATTCCTCACCCAGAATTCTGAATTCAGAAATCATATCTTCTCCCAAGGTAAGGAGCTCTTCGAGCTCTACTTTTCATGCTTGGTAATTTTTGGTGTCGCTCTCCCACTGTTCAATAAGCGCTTCTGCCTGATGAATAACTTATCAGGCCGTGTATAGATCTGGGAGAGTGGATGCCAGGAAATGCTGGGTGTTTTCTATCTGTAGGGCGACCCATTTGTCTACTGCTTGGGTTTTCTTTTTCATTACTCATAGGGAGTCTATGTCACTCTGCGGTAGTTCTTCTGATGTGGAGGTCTCTGGAGGAGCGGCATTGATAGGCCAGGCTAGCTCAGTAAGCAGCTCTATAAGGTTTGCATTCTTTTCATTTTTAGCCTTGAGCCTCTGGGCCTCTTTCTCATATCGAGCTTCCACTACCCTTGCTGCCTCCTTTAGCGAGTCTACCTCACCTTGCTTTCCTCTTTTGCCTAGGGACACCTCTACAACACTGTAATCTGCGAGGTTCGTGGTTGCTTCATCGGCGTCTGGGGGAGGTGTTGCCACAACGGCAACTGTTTCTCCGCTTGGCCCAGTTCGAAGAGTGTGAACTGCCTGGGCTTTCTTTTCCCTTGGCGGGGCCTGAACTTGGGCCATCATTTCGGCCAGGGAGAGAGGAATCACCAGAGCGGACTGAGCTTTTCTTTTTCTACTTTCTATCAACCATTGAGGTGGTAGGGGTGGTCTTCCTACCAGAATTTGTTCTGATTCTTCCCGAGTGTCCTGCGGCTATTGCTCTTCAGCGGCGTGGACCTCATCCGTTCCTCTCCCTACCTTATCCTTTTCTACAACAACATTTTCTTCGATCTCCATCTCCTCAGCCTTGTCCTGTATGTCTATCGCTGGGTTTGGACCTTGGTAGGCTTCTTCGGGGATTTCTTCCTCGAGCTGCTCTTCTTTTTATTGTTCTCCTCCTTGTTCTTCTTGTTGTTGTTCTTCTTCTACCAGGGCCTCTTCCTCTGTTGGTAGTAGGGGAGGTATTGGGCCAAGATTTAGAGTTTGGGCCGCTGTGATCACCTACCCAAAGATCGCTCCCGGGAGTGGCCCTTGGAACGTGGCGGCTGGGGTTACGGTTATTCCCAGAGGTCCGGTTCCCCCAGCAGATGCCATTTGTTCACTTGGTTTTTGTTGGTCCACTCCCAGAGCTCGCATTGCTTGAGCCCCAGAGATAATTTCCGGTCCTGGCTCCTTTTCCTTTACTTGCTACTCTTGCCCTTGTGCAGGCTCTTGCTCAATATCTTCTTGTTCCGCAGCCTCTTGTTCTATCCCCCGGTTCTTCTGCCTCTACTTGTGTATCGTCCCCCTGTAAATTCCCAAACTCATTGATCGCAAATACATCAAATTCTTCTTCTAGAGGGGGACTGGCCGGGACCTCTACAGGCTCTGTTTCTTTCTCCGGCTCCGGGGAACTGGAAGAAAGAATCTCTACTTCTCGGGGGAGGGATGCCTCCGGCGCTGGTACCGGCTCTGCTTTGGTCTGTCTGATGTGCTTCCTCTTCCTCCAGGTAACCAGAGGTAGCCCTGCATCTCTTATTTCCACTGCTTCCAGTGAATCCACCCCTGTCACCTTGACCATTAAGGCTGCCAATGACGGGGAGGAAGGAGGACGAAGTGGCCCGGTCATAAGTGGTGGGGTAGCCAACTTCGTTATCAATTGCTCCCTCATTTGTTGGGAGGCCGCCATCGACTGTTTTATTTGTTCCATAATGGGGACTTCTTGCGCGGAAGGGGTTGTAGCTATTTTTTTTCCCTTATCTGCCCCCTACGAAGAAGTCCCGGCTCCCGGGGTCATTTTTGTTACTGGCAGCAGAGTTAATTTTGGGGCCGGCTGGGCTGCTCGGCAGGTACTCCCGGGGCACACCTTTTTGAAATAGGCGTGGCTTCTTTTGACCACCTCTTGAGTGAAGTCTTCAATTGTGGGTTCCTCCTGGGCGGCCTAGTCTACTGGTGGAAGGACCTTTTTATCGATCCCCTTTTCCTTGTAATGGGGATCGATGGTGGGGGCGACGTCAGAGAAGTCCGCTAGGAACTTTCAGAGCTTCAGTTTCTACATCATTCCTGCTGTCATTCTGACATAGTGCCTGCTCTGCACATCCATGTCATCCTAGCAGTTTTCCCAGAAGTCCTCCATGTGTATATGATGGGGCTCTGAAGCCCGGGGCAGTGCTGTTGCAATCCTTCCATGCGGATCAAAGTTTTTTCACGTCAAATAAAATTCCTACAGGTTATAACTTTTTAGCTCATTGTCTACCTCCTTCGCGGCGGCCGAATGTAGGTGTAATTCCCACAGGTGATTGGGAATGGAATGTTGGGTATCTTTTTGAGGGCGAAGAGGGTATGCACCTCCATCAGCTGCCTGTAGTATTCCAATAGCACAATCTTGTCCCCACAGTGTTTGGGCAATAAGTAGGGTTTCTCAGAGATGCCGACGACCCTAATGTATGTGTTCTATTGGAATTGAATGCAATAGTGTCCATAACTACTGACTAACTTCATCACCTCAGTGGACAGGCAGTATCCAGCATCCCGGGTGGGTGTGAGTAGGTGGTAGTAAATGAACGCATCATTTACCCAGCAGAAATTGGGGAAGCTGGCCTCCTATTGAAGCTGTGGGAAATGGTCCCACAGTGGTTTTTGTCCTGGGCCAACCCCGAGCATGCCGTCAGTGATTAGGACATTGGAGTGGGGCCTCTGCTGGGCCAGGGCCCAAATAACATAAGAAGACATATAGAAATTTTTCTTCCGGTTCAACTACTAGAACTGGGAGTCGACATGGTTGGAGATTATTGTCGCCCAGTTGAAGAATTCTCCCTTGGTGGAGATGCTGAGGAGGAAATAGTACATCCATTTGGAAAACTCCTAGGTGGAGGGTTACCCAAATCCCTGGGCTAATGCTATTATCCCCATCTGGATGCTCTCTTTGAATTTAGAGCGGGGGATTTCTATCTTCATTCTCTTTGGGTCCCTCTTCGGAACCTTGAGCCAGTGGGTATTCATGTACACCCGGGTAGCGTCCTCTAGTTGCGTAAAATGGGCCAGGGCATCGGTCCTTGTAACCACTATGGCCTTGTCAAATTATGGGATACCTAGGCCTTCCTGGAATGTGACTGGGTCAAGGGACACCAGTGGAGTGGGGTATCCTGTGGGTTCTGCAGCTGTGAGCATAACGGCCCGGATAGAAGAGTTATAGTTGGCAGCCAGTGTTAAGATAAGTTCCAGAGATTGCACGGAGCATGGGAAGCAAGCCACCCGAAGGATTCTGGAGCCCCCGACGTTGATTGCGAGCTGGTCTCCAGCCTGTCGCTGGATGTGCATTACCTTCACCAAGGCCTGCATTTCTACCCAAGTTCTGACATTGGTGTCGGTCATCAGTTTTACCTTGGACTCAATCTTTGAGCCCACAATGACATTATCCTGTACAAACTTCATGGTGAGGGGAAGCTTTTCCAGGGCCTTCTCCATTTTAGACTTTATGGCTGCCCTGGTCTCTGTTGCGGTTGGTAATTCTGGACTTTCGGGTGGAGATGACGTAGATGCCTCAGACATGTTTGAAAGCTGAACTCCAGGAACCTGCATAGCAATGCGACCGTTAGAACATGTTTATCAAAGTAATCATTCCGGGGTTTGGAGAATTTTACCACCGTGGTGTTTTCCTTCCTAAAAATTTAGTATCATGCAAAGGTAACCAGAAAGCAAAACATATCGTAAACTTAATCTTTATTGCCCATCCGGGGCCGGGGGTTTTTATCATACTTGGCAAAGACACAGGATGGATGGTGGTAAGAGACCCAAGGCCCGGGGAAATGACTGTTAGCGAGGACATGTGAAAAGGCAGGCTGTCAACCCCACGTGGATGCCACATGTGTTGGTATTAAATGGAAGTGATGGCGATGACGGCGGAGCCAACTGTCCGAACGCGCGAAAAGGGAAAGCAACTTGGCTGGAATTGATTGTGCGCATGGGGACATAAATGAGGTTCTGACAGACTTCATGGAGGAGAGAGAAAACTACCTGTTTGAAACTGGCCGAGAGCCGAGTTTCAAACAGGTGGTTTTCTGCCCCAAAGTGAGCTTAGGGGCAGAAAACCAGAAATAGGGGTGACTCGACCAGCTTGTCAAGCCACTCAGAAGGATATACATGGAGCTGAGGGATATATACACAACAACAAGAAGATATATAGGGGTTACATGTAGCTATACACATATATACATGAGTATACAGTGCGGGATGACACCCGCAGGAAAACCAGACAAGGCAGAAACACCCATATATACAACTATTTACATTATCGCAGACGGACCACTTCTACACAAAGGGCGGACAACCCTCGGGCAGAGCCGACCCACCAATGGGTGGAAGAACCAGAAGACAATAGACCAAACAAGACAGAGAAACAAAACAAAGCCAAACAAGCCAAAAACCAAATGAAAACCAAAGAAAGCCAGAGAGTGGAAGCAAAAATAGAGAAGCGGGAAAGCGGAAACACCAACCTGAGAACGCAGAAGACGGAGGAAAAGGAAGATTTACTGCAGGAGCTCTGCAACAGCTCGAGTTTCCAAACGGTCAGAATCACCACCATGAAGCACTTGCAATTACCTGAGAATGACTAGAAATGTTAAGCGTTGATTACCACAAACTTTTTGCAAATGCTCTGTTAATCATTTTATAATCGCTCTCTAATCGCTCTAAGTGCTTGGGAGTTTTGATCACGGTGAATGTGAAAGTGATAGATAATTTTTATTTATACCCACGGTAAAAAGGTAATTCTCCTCCTTCCGGCGATCTTTGGATAAGCAAAACCTCCAGACTCCGGGCCCAGGAATTCCTTGCGATGATGCCCTTAAGAACATCACGGCAAAGAATCCTGGAGTCTGGAATCTGATTTTCAGCGAAGGACAACCTCTGGGACCGGAGTCCCAGAGGTGAAAACCAAACAAAGAAAGCACCACACCGGGGAAGAAAACCCCGGAGAAAGAAAATAAAAGGGAAAGGAAGACAAGGCAAAGCCGCAAACAAAAGAAAAAAAAGGGGGGCCCAATATTTTTCACACAAAATGTAGGGATGGGGATGCAGGGCATAAAAAATGGTGACTACCTAGGACAAATGCCCTAGCGCATTTGAGAACTATAGAATCTCTGGTTAGTAAAACTGGAACAAGCCACCTCCCGAGGCATTTGACAGGCCAAAGGCCACATATCTGAGAGAATCCAACCACACAGGAGTCCATATATAGTCTTTCATCAGAGGTGTCATGTGTTCTTTGGAAGGATATCAAGCTGATGACCTCTAGGAGGAACAGAGAAGGGGTACTAATTACATCGACCCAGTCATCAATTCACTCGCTTCTTCCGGAGGCCGGAGTTCTGTCCCACTTTTCCTCTTGTCATTTTGTTTGCTTTTGGATGGGTAAGGCGGTACTTCTTTCACCTGTCCACCTATATTTAGATGTTTTGAAGAGAGGATAAAACTTTGGACCCGAAGAAATTTTTTTTAAATTTTCAGACCTGGGTCAACCAATTAGTACAACTGATCTATCCTCGGTGTGTCCGATTACTTCTTCCTTATATTATTTGTGTTCACTGACTTCCAGACTCCCAGAGACAACACCCAATGGAAATTGCTCAAAATGTGCCATAACCAGTAAAAATGACCCCAGAGACCGGGCTGACTCCATCATGCTAAAGACAGATTCTAGAGTTCACCATGCCGTAGACATTGTACTGGAAAACAAATTTATGCAAAGAATTCCCATTCCTACAAGATGGAACAAAATGCCGGGACCAAAAGAAAATCGAAAATGAGAAACAAAGACACAACAGAAGAGGACTGTCCTAGAAGATAGTCGACAGGGCTATTTACAAGGTAGGGTACCTCGCACGAGGTACCCAGGGGAAATATTTACAAGCGGAAGGCTTTACATATAATACAACTTTGGACAAACTTACCCTACTCGAAGTAGTGTTTAAGAAACTATCCATTAACGGGAAATACGACAAGTTCCCCAGTCAAGGTGTTAAGGTGGTAAGTATTTGCCCCGTAGATTTCTGAGATCAAGTATGGTCCGAGCTAGAGCCACTGGAACTTGATATATTTTCCTTTCTTTTCCTAGGCCTTGTCCCACAACAGGACCAGATCTGAGATCTAAAAAGCCTTGTATTGGGCTCTTCTATCAAACCATCATTTTACCACTGCTTGATCACGCGCGAAATGCTCAAGGGCTGCATCTCTCTATTCTTCCATCTGCACCAGGTTTAAGAGCCGAACCTCCATGATGTTGTCCCTATTGTTAAATTCCTCCATAAATTGTAACACTGGGATCTGTAAATTGACTGGGAATATAGGGTTCTGGCCATAAACCAGATGGAACGGGGACATTCCTAGGGTGGTCTTAATACAAATGCAATCCACCCAGAGGGTGAATTTCAACTTTTGATGCCAATCTCAGAGATTCTGTTCTAACAGGTGTTTGATCACTTCAAGTAGATTCTTGTTCGTTGATTCAGCAACACCATTTCCCTGGGGGTAATAGTTGCTGGAGAACTTCAGTGTGATCTTCTGATTATAGGTCCATTCAAGTAGTTGCGTTGAAGAAAATGCCAGACCATTGTCACATACTAAAGCAAAGGGCATTCCAAACCGTGTGATGATTTTTTCTTCCAAGAACTTGATAACTACATCTGCCATGTTGTTTTTGCAAGGTATAGCTTCAGTCCACGGAGTGCAGTAATCAGTAGCAGTTATAATGTATCAGTGGTTGACAGACGAGTTGGGGTTGATTTCCCCGATGAAGTCGAATTCCCACTGGGCAAAAGGTCTAGCCTTGTAGACTGGTTGTAAAGGCATAGCCGGGTTACGCTCACGATGCGCTGCAGTTTTGCAAGTATGGCATTTCCTGACATGAGCGTAAACATCCCTGAATAAACAGGGCCAATAATATCCAGCCTGAAGGATCTGGTGGGCAGTGGCATCGGCTGAGCTATGCTTGGTTCCAAACTGTCCGTGGAATTCATCAATCACTCTTATAGCCTAGTTTTTGTCGATGCACCAGAGGTACACTCCCTCATAGTTTCTATGGTAAAGCGTAGAATTTTTGATCGTGAAGTGGGTGCTTTTCATTCACAGGGTGCGAGATTTGTGGGGAGGTAACCCCTCCGGGCATTTATTGTTTAATAACAGATACACCAGATCGGTATACCACGGATCTTGGGTAATGGACTCCACCGTGTAAGTTTGACATTCTATGTGGGGAGTCTCTTCTGCCATCGCTCGACTTAGTCCCTGGCCTCGAACTATCTTCATGGGGTGCATTTCTAAGTCATATTCCTAGAGGATTGCCATCCATTTCCCCTGTCTCTCACCCAATTCACTCTACAGCAGCAGAGATTTGACGGCCTGGTTCGGAATGATAGCATGTAATTTGCTCCAGAGAATATAATGCCAAAACTTCTTCACGGCCTGAACTAGAGTGAAGGCCTATTTTTCTAGTGGTGAATACCAGACTTCAGCGTTCTTAAAGGGGGAGCTCATGAAAGGTATTGGTTGCTCCTCTCCTTCAACTTTTTAGGTCAACACTGCCGCAGCAAAATACGGTGAAGCAAACGAGTAAATGTAAAACAGAAGGGAATAGTCTGGGCTAGCCAGGACAGGTGCCTCCATTATTGTCTGTTTGATCTGGGTGAATGCCCATTTTTCCTTAGGACTCCACTCAATCTTGGTATCCTTCATCATCATCTCATTGAGCGATTTGACTATTTCTGCGAATCCTGTGATGAACCGCTGGACAAAGTTGATTTTCCTGAAGAAGGATCGCATCTCTTTCTTACTGCCAGAAATTTATAAATTTAGCAATGCTTCAACTCTATCAGGGTCTATGGATATACCCTTCTCAGAGATGATATGCTCGAGCAACTTCCCCTCGGTGACCCTAAATATGCACTTCTTGGGGTTGAGGGATATTTCATACCGGCGACATCTCTCGCAGATCTGAGTGAGGTGAGCGGAATGATCACGCCTATCCCAGGAAAAGATGGTCAAATCATCCATGTAGATGATTATACACCAGTTCACAAGGCCCTCAAATGCAATATCCATGGCCTTCTGAAATATCACCCTTGCGTTGATCAGACCAAAGGGCATTCTCCTATATGTAAATGTTCCCCACTTGGTGGTAAACACCATTTTCTCTCTATCTTCATACTTGACCATGACCTGGTTGTATCCTGAGTATCCATCTAAGAAGGACATCATCTGAGATCCATTTACTATCTACAACACCTCATCCAACGAGGGGAGAGGGTGATTATCTTTTTTAGATGCCTTGTTCAAATTTTAGAAATCCACGCAAAGGCGAACCTCACCATTTTTCTTCCTAACAGGGACCAGGTTGGCAACCCACATAGTGTACCAGATTGGGAAGATTATCCGGGCTAATAGCAGTTTTTCTACCTCTTAAAAAATAGAGGCTCTATTAGGGGGTTGACTGGTCTTTACTTCTGCCGGAAGGGCTTAGCATCAGGTTTCAGGGAATAGTATGAGTCATGATGGATGTATCATATGTTTTCAAGTCTTCATAATCCCAGGCAATTATGTCGATTTATTCTTGGAGAACCACGAGAATCTTTTCCTTTTCTTCAGGGGAGTAGGAGGTACCAATGTGGATGATCTTCTCTTCACCGGGCTGGCCGATGTTAACCTTCTCAAACTTCCCTCCCTCAGTGGAGGACGACACCTTCTCATGGGCCCAAGGGTCCGAGTCGAAGATTCATTCTAATGCAACCATCCCCTTTGGGATGGTGTTAGTAGGCAAGTCCACGATCCCATCATCCTCATCACCCTGCTCAGTATCATCATGGTCTCATTCCTCCACTATCTGATCTTCAAAAACACCAACATTCGCCATGAAGGCCAGGATGTGTTGATCGTCCTCAAAAATCTGAAAGTGGGTGACATTATCTAGAATGGATGGGGTGGGGACCATCTCTACCGAAAATCTCTGGAGTTGCGAGCTAGCCATTGGATCAAGTGTACTGGCAGAAATGGCGAGGGCATCTAGGACGTAGTTCTGTCACCGGGGAATGAGGTCAATGCCAAAGGCATCAAAATATTTGATAAGTGTCTAGGCCCGGTTGCAGTATGCGGCCAGCCTTTTGTCATGACATGTGTATTGACTCCAGACTTGTTTAACAATCAACTCTGAATCACCCAGAGCCCAGAGGCGGGTGATGCCTTTCCTTAGTGCAAATAAGAGTCCAAGGACCAAAGCCTCATACTCTGTGACATTGTTTGTATAGTTGAACTGTAGCCTATAGGATGCGAGGAAGGACTTCTCTCGCGGGTTGATTAATTATACCCCAGCCCCACAACCTTGTTTGGATCGGGACCCATCAAACTTAAGGGTCCATAAGTCATTGTTTGTAATCTGGGGTTGGGGTAGGGTAGTCTTCTTTGGATTATTGTTGGGGGACTTAGGGGTCTTCTCCTGGACCACCGGTGTGAAAGTGGATTTTACCCCCGGAGGTGTTTGGGTTTGGGATTCCTAGGGAGATGGCACCAAAGGTGTGCATCCCACAGGAGTACTGGGTCCTAGGGAATTAGTTGCATGTTGCTTGTTCTGGAGGGTATCAAGATGCCGGTTGGCGATTGAAAGACATGGCCCACACTCGAGCTCTGAATGTTTTTGGTAGTGCACTCGGCACCAAGTGCCAGATAGGAGTGTGGCAAGGGTTGCTATGGCACCTTGAGAGTTGACTTCAACTCTCATCTTTTCTTTTAGGTCTTGGGCTCTCTGTAGCACTACGGGATCCTCTCCAGGGATGAAATCAAATGTTAAGATTTAAAAAGCTCGGTACACTCGTAGAGAAGTCTCAGAGAAAAAGACCTCATTGACCCTCCCAACTTTGGTAAGGGCCTGTTTCATCTGGGGCTCACTTTCGACCTAGATCTTATTGGATTCTCCCTCCCATGGAAGCCATAAGTGGGTGAAGTCAGTCCAAAAGTATCCATTCAAGGACTTAGACCAATTCCGACTTAGTAACATCCCGTGAGTCTCTGGGATGTCCACCACTTAGATGTCAATGATGCTGGCTATCTTGAGATCCTGGATAAGATGTATCTGAATGTTCTTCAATTCCCCCACTATTTTTACAGTAGTCTTATCCAGCTGGATCACTATGCCATTAGATGGGGTGGGGTGGAATCCGAGCTTCTGAAAAATAGACAGGGGCATGATGTTATCCAAAGCTCTAGAGTCTACTAGGCTATTGTGTATATTTTTGTCGTGGATGTTCAGGCCTAGTAGGAAGGGAGGATCCTCACTATTCCCTCGGAAGACAGCCGCATTAGCATCTTTGAAAGAGACAGTCTTGGGTGGGTGGCTAACGGCTTCTGGGTTCCCTAAGAGCTTCAGAAGAGACTTCTTCTGCTCAGGGCAATTTAGCAAAACCTCCATCAAGGTCATGGAGGTGGTGGTCTTCTCTAACGCCTTCGTGATATCAAATCTTCCTCCTGGGAATGGGTGGTTCTCCTCGGTGAGGTCCTTCGCTTGGTTAGGGTTAGGACCTTTTGGAGGGACGGGTCGATCAGTTGAGTTATTCTGGGGAGGAGGAGTATCTTTCATAGGAGGTGTGGGTGTGCAAGCTGGTTCTTTACCAACCTGGCTTTGGGTATGGTATGGAGTCCATGGGTTAGTAAAGGCGTTGGCCTCAAAGGGTGGGATAGAT
The DNA here is from genome assembly GCA_018584345.1 of Thuja plicata. Classification (NCBI taxonomy): domain Eukaryota; kingdom Viridiplantae; phylum Streptophyta; class Pinopsida; order Cupressales; family Cupressaceae; genus Thuja; species Thuja plicata. Next base: position 1,062,922 of record MU228344.1, read on the forward strand.
TCATCAAAAAATCTCTGTAGTTTAGATTCTTCTTCATCCTCCCCGGAAGTTCTGAAGAAGATGGCATCATAGGTGAAGGCACTGTGGGTCGGCTCTTGGACAGGGGGCTCTGGAGAAGTGGTATCATGTGATTGCTGCCAGTCCAGCTGGGAGATCATGATGACCTTCTCCAAAGTGGCACAATTCACCTCATTGTGTGAACCCATGTCGTGTAATCTACACCAGTTAGTCATGGGCTGGAAGTCTGCGACTGGTGTAAAATGTGATGGTCCAACACTACTTTAGTTAGCGTTTTGGTTCAGAGGTGGGCCTCCAGTGTTTGCGTTATTATTCCATTGCTGTTGATTGGGCCTAGACCCATTGTTGAAGTTTCTTCCTCCGACATTGTTGTTTCATTGGCCGGAGAAAATATTTCCTCTTTGGGAATTTGAATTCTGGGGCGCATAGGACCCCGCCTTCAGTTGGCCCATGTCCATAGTCAAAGTAGACAACATTCATCGAAGGGATTCGACCTCGGTGGTTAACTAAGTGTTAGCATCACAATGTGACGGCTGTGGCTATTGTTGGCTTCTCGGGAAGGTAGCAGGATTAGCCAGAGTTGAGGGCGTAAATCCTCCAGCCGCGGACGACTGAAAGAAGGGCACTCCAGGTGGTTGTGTTTGAGATTGTTGTGCTTGCTGCGGCTGATTCCAGGGGAAGACTTCCAGACCCGGTGTCATCTTGGTCTGGGCTGGGTAAACATACCATACCTACTGGTCTATCAAGGGTGGCGGAGAGCTCATCGCCATTGAGGGGGCACCTATTGTCAGATTGGGGTTGTATCCCCCGGCATATACAGTCCCGCCAGGGATCATGTTGAAAGGCGTGCTCTGCCAAATCTTTCCCGGGGATTTGTTGAGACCACGGGATAGCTCTAGGGCTAGGTTGTAGACTTTTTCCAAGGTGTCTCGGTCGTCCGCGGTGGTGGTTCTCCAAAGGAGAGTGGCAACAAAAGGTTCCATCGCATTAAGATAGGTCTGTATGGTTACTTTCAGGGATGGAATAAAGGGGCCTGTGCACCACTTCAGGGCACGCTGGAACCTATGGTTGAATTCCTTGAGAGGTTCATTGGGTTCCTTCCTAATGGAGATGAGCTAGCTATGGGACCAGGCTGGGTCCACATGCACACAAAAGGCAGCCAAGAAGGCGTCCTCCATGTCCTACCAACTGTTTATGGAGTTGGCAGGCAGGTTAAGGTACCAGTTCAAATTGCTTTATCCTAGGGACAAGGGAAACATCTGAGTCACAACATCTTCATGTTGGATCTGGTGTCGGTTCATGGCATCTTTGTATGCCTGTAAGTGTTCTTCCGTGGTCCGTGAGCCTAAGTGCTCATATCATGGGCAAATCTTCTCTGAGTGAGAGGGTAAGTCTTTGATTGCACCCAGAAAAGTTCCCATTAGGGACCCGGTGTTGCCAAAATACGCGGCCATTGGGGGAACTATAGGTTGGGTAATTTGGGTACTAGTTCCCAGGATTGTTTAAGGAGTTTGAGTATTCATAGGTATGGTAGATCCCCAGAAAATAGTGGCTGGTATGATTTTCAAAGTCCATTTCTTTCGAGCAGGGGGCTCGAGTTCAAAAAATCTTTCGGGAGTCAAGGCAGACCTAAGGACTCTTTTAAATTTTATAGGGGAGAAAGATCCAATCCCACTGAAGGCTTGCCTCCTAAAACTATAACTCGGGGAACCCTCAAAAGGCGTAAAATCAGAATCTCTGGAAGGGGATGAGTTCATGCCCTCGTTCTAGCGCTAGTTTCTATTGACGGGGTTTTGCTGACTGGGTCCGCCAATAGTCATAAGTTGTCACCGGGTTCCGGGGATACTGGCCAACTCTGCCTGCAAAGGTTATCCGGGTGAAATGAATTAACCAGGCCTTCAAGCACCTGGGTGTCGGGTCACAATGATGCGGGGCTCGGTTGGGAGAAGTGACTGTTTTCGAGGGGGATACCTAGTTTCTTCAACTCATCATCTCCAGAGATTTGATAAAGTAAGGTTTCCCCTAGCATTCTACACTTAGCAAATAAAGAAAAAAAGATCCTGCAGGGTTAGAAATTTCATCTAACTATAGTCATGTTTAAACATCCAAAACATCAATAATACTCTGATAGACTACACTAAATACTGAAGAAATACGTAACCATCAGTTAGAACTCCATCGATAGTGAGGAAAAGAGGTCGTTAATCTACTTTAACATATCAGAGTAGAAGACATATCGAACATTAAAACATGAAATACCATTAACTCAGAAGTAGGAATGCCAACAACATCATTGCCGAGAATTCTTCCTTCTTTATTAATGTCTTTTCCAGCAAGAACTGGTGCGTGATACAACGGTGGCTCCAGGGGAGCATCTAACTATTGAGAACAGAACAATGGAGCATTGAGCTCTGCAACCAAAATAAGAAATTCCTTTGCTATTATCATGGACAACAAAATCATCAATTTTGCCGACCCTTGGAAACGGGCCGGTTCGCCTATTTATACCACTCTCTTTTAACCCTAACCCTATTTACATCAAGTTTCAATAAAATAAAATATCCGGGGGCCAGTACCACCTGTGCCACCCTACAAAAGACCTGGAGATAGAATAGGTCTGTTATGTCAAAAAATAAGACAAGAATATACATCGGAAGAATCAGCCTCGAGAAGAGAGCCAGAAAGGAGAAAGAAGAAAGTAGGTCCCCCGGGAACCGAGGCTACATGCCTCATAAATGGGAAATGCAGCGCTCTGTCTCCAATGTGCCCGGTGTACCTCTGAGCGGCGCCTCAAGAAAACCACCCTGTCAGAAAATTGAATTCCAAGCCAACACTCCTTGATGTGGCCAACTACCTTCTGACAGCCTTTATTAACCGCTTCTGAGAGTGACCGGTCGGCCTCGGGGACCGGGACACGGATCACTTTAAAGAATACAAAGTTTTGGGTCCAGGAACTTATGTCCCCAAAAGAATAAAGAATACTCAACACTCAAGTTCTCCCTGGCCCCCAGGGAAAGCTCAAGGTTTCTTATTGTCGTTGAAGGCCTGGAGGAGGCGGGAAATGCCATCTTCATCTATATCTTTTAGGTTGGCCCTTCTGTGCTTGGCCACTTCAACTTGTTCCCCCAGGTTTGGAATATTTTCTTTGAATTCATCTGCCATTCTTGCCGCGTCATGACCTTTGAGTATCATGCTAGTTAATTTTTCCATTTGGGCCCCATCCATCCCCTCCGGGGATTAATACTGGGATTTCATTATCTCATCAAAACTCCCAAAAAGTAAATCTTCGGGGGTACATGTATTAGTGCTAAGGGGATCAGCCCCGGAAGCCTTTATTACAAAAGACTTGTATAAATTAGAAGAATATTTTACAGCGTTCACCTTTTCCTGTAAGGCCACTACCAGTTGCTTGGTTACCTCCAATGTGAGGTCAAGTTTGGAGTGCTGGGTTCTTACAAAATCAAATGATTCCTCACCCAGAATTTTGGATTCAAAAATCATATCTTCTCCCAAGGTAAGGAGCTCTTCGAGCTCTACTTTCCATGCTTGGTAATTTTCAGCGTCGCTCTCCCACTGTTCAATAAGCGCTTCCGCTTGATGAATAACTTGTCAGGCCGTGTATAGATCTAGGAGAGTGGATGCCAGGAAAAGTCGGGTGTTTCCTATCTGTAGGGCGACCCATTCGTCTACTGTTTGGGCTTTCTTTTTCATTACTTGCAGGGAGTCTATGTCACTCTGTGGTAGTTATTCTGATGTGGAGGTCTCCGGAGGAGCGACATTGATAGGTTAGGCTAGCTCAGTAAGCAACCCTATAAGGTTTGCATTCTTTTCCTTTTCAGCCTTGAGCCTCTGGGCCTCTTTCTCATATCGGGCTTCCACTGCCCTTGCTGCCTCCTTTAGCAAGTCTACCTCACCTTGCTTTCCTCTTTTGCCTAGGGACACCTCTACAATGCTGTAATCTGTGGGGTCCGTGGTTGCTTCATCGACGTTTGGGGGAGGTGTTGCCACAACGGCAACTGTTTCTCCGCCTGGCACAGTTTGAAGAGTGTGAACTGTCTGGGCTTTCTTTTTCCTTGGCGGGGCCTGAGCTTGGGCCATCATTTCGGCCAGGGAGAGAGGAATCACCAGAGCAGACTGAGCTTTTCTTTTTCTGCTTTCTATCAGCCATTGAGGTGGTAGGGGTGGCCTTCCTGCCTGAATTTGTTCTGATTCTTCCCCAGTGTCCTGCGGCTGTTGCTCTTCAGTGGCGTGGACCTCATCCGTTCCTCTCCCTGCCTTATCCTTTTCTGTAGCAATGTTTTCTTCAATCTCCATCTCCTCAGCCTTGTCATGTATGTCTATCATTGGGTTTGGACCTTGGTAGGCTTCTTCGGGGATTTCTTCCTCGAGCTGCTCTTCTTTTCGTTGTTCTCCTGCTTTTTCTTCTTGTTGTTGTTCTTCTTCTGCCAGGGTCTCTTCCTCTGTTGGCAGTAGGGGAGGTATTGGGCTAAGATTTAGAGTTTGGGCCGCTGTGATCACTTGCCCGAAGATCACTCTCGGGAGTGGCCCTTGGAACATGGTGACTGGGGTTATGGTTATTCCTGGAGGTCCGGTTCCCCCAGCAGATGTCATTTGTTCACTTGGTTTTTGTTGGTCCACTCCCGGACCTCGCATTGCTTGAGCCCCGGAGATAATTTCCGGTCCTGGCTCCTTTTCCTTTACCTGCTGCTCTTTCCCTTGTGCAGGCTCTTTCTCAATATCTTCTTGTTTCGCAGCCTCTTGTTCTATCCTCGGGTCTTCTCCCTCTACTTGTGTATCGTACCCCTGTAAATTCCTGAACTCATCGGTCGCAAATACATCAAATTCTTCTTCTAGAGGGGGACTGGCCGGGACCTCTGTAGGCTCTGTTTCTTTCTCTGGCTCCAGGGAACTGGAAGAAAGAATCTCTACTTCTCAGGGGAGGGATGCCTCCGACGCTGGTACTGGCTCTACTTTGGTCTGTCTGATGTGCTTCCTCTTCCTCCAGGTAACCAGAGGCGGCCCTGCATCTCTTATTGCTGCTGCTTCCAGCGGATCCACCCCTGTCGCGTTGACCATTAAGGCTGCCAATGACGGGGAGGAAGGAGGACGAAGTGGCCCGGTCATAAGTGGTGGGGTAGCCAACTTCGTTATCAATTGCTCCCTCATTTAATGGGAGGCCGCCATCGACTATTTTATTTGTTTTGTAATGGGGAATTCTTACGCAGAAGGGGTTGTAGCTATTCTTTTTCCCTTATCTACCCCCTGCGAAGAAGTCCTAGTCCCCGGGGTCATTTTTGGTATCGGCGGCGGAGTTAATTTTGGCGCCAGCTGGGCTGCTCGGTGGGTACTCCCAGGAAACACCTTTTTGAAATAGGCGTGGCTTCTCGTGACCACCTCTTGAGTGAAGTATTCAATCATGGGCTCCTCCTAGGTAGCCTAGTCTATTGGTGGAAGGGCCTTTTTATCGATCCCCTTTTCCTTGTACTGGGGATCGATGGTGGGGGTGGTGTTAGAGAAGTCTACTGGGAACTTCCAGAGCTTTAGTTTCTGTATCATTCCTACTGTTATTCTGACATAGTGCCTGCTCCGCACATCCACATCATCCTGACAGTCTTCCCAGAAGTCCTCCATGTGTATACGATGGGGCTCTGAAGCCAGGGGCAGTGCTGTTGCAATCCTGCCATGCGGATCAAAGTTTTTCTGTGTCAGATAAAATTCCTGCAAGTTATAACTTTTTAGCTCATTGTCTACCTCCTTCGTGGCGGCCAGACTGCAAGTGTAATTCCCACAAGTGATTGGGAATGGAATGTTGGGTATCTTTTTGAGGGAAAAGAGAGTATGCACCTCCATCAGCTGCCTGCAGTATTCCAATAGCACGATCTTGTCCCCATAGTGTTTGGGCAACAAGTAGGGTTTTTCAGAGAAGCCGACGACCCTAATGTATGTGTGCTATTGGAATTGAATGTAGTAGTGTCCATAACTACTGACTAACTTTATTGCCTCAGTGGACAGGTGGTATCCAGCATCCCGGGTGGGTGTGAGTAGGTGGTAGTAAACAAACGCATCATTTACCTGGTAGAAAATGGGGAATCTGGCCTCCTATTGAATCTGTGGGAAATGGTCCCACGGTGCTTTTTGTCCTGGGCCAACCCCGAGCACGCTATCAGTGAGTAGGCCGTTGAAGTGGGGCCTCTGCTGGGCCAGGGCCCAGAAAACATAAGAAGACATATAGAACTTTTTCTTCCGGTTCAACTGCTGGAACTGGGAGTCGACATGGTTGGAGATTATTGTCGCTCAGTCGAAGAATTCTCCCTTGGTGGAGATGTCAAGGAGGAAATAGTACATTCATTTGGAAAACTCCTGAGTGGAGGGTTGCCGAAATACCTGGGCTAATGCTATTATCCCCATCTGGATGCTCTCCTCGAATTCAGAGCTGGGGATTTCTATCTTCATTCTCTTTGGGTCCCTATTCGGGACATTGAGCCAGTGGGTATTCATGTACACCTAGGCAGTGTCCTCCAGTTGCATAAACTAGGCCAGGGCATCGGTCCTTGTAACCACTGTGGCCCTGTCAAATTGTGGGATACCCAGGCCTGCCTGGAATGTGACTGGGTCAAGGGACACCAGTGGAGTGGGGTATCCTGTGGGTTTTTTAGCTGTGAGCATAACGGCCCAGATAGAAGAGTTATAGTTGGCAGCCAGTGTTAAGATAAGTTCTAGAGATTTCACGGAGCATGGGAAGCAAGCCGCCTGGAGGATTCCAGAGCCCCCGACATTGATTGTGAGCTGGTCTCCAGCCTGTCGCTGGATGTGCATTACCTTCACCAAGGCCTACATTTCTGCCCAAGTTCTGACATTGGTGTCGGTCATCAGTTTTACCTTGGACTCAATCTTTGATCCCACAATGACATTATCCTGTACAAACTTCATGGTGAGGGGAAACTTTTCCAGGGCCTTCTCCATTTTGGACTTTACGGCTGCCTTGGTCTTTGTTGCGGTTGGTAATTTCAGACTTCTGGGCGGAGATGACGCAGATGCGTCAGACATGTTTTGAAGCTGAACTCCAGGAACCTGCACGGCAAGGCGACCGTCAGAACATGTTTATCAAAGTAATCATTCTGGGGTCTAGAGAATTTTACCACCGTGGTGTTTGCCTTCCTGAAAAGTTAGTATCATGCAAAGGTAACCAAAAAGCAAAACATATCGTAAACTTAATCTTCATTGCCTATCCGGGGCTAGGGGTTTTTATCATACTTGGCAAAGACACAGGATGGATGGTGGTAAGAGACCTGAGGCCTGGGGAAATGACTGTTAGTGAGGACATGTGAAAAGGCAGGCTGTCAACCCCACGTGGATGCCAAGTGTGTTGGTATTAAATGGAAGTGATGGCGATGATGGTGGAGCCAACGGTCCGAACATGCGAAAAGGGAAAGCCACTTGGATGGAATTGATTGTGCACATGGGGACATAAATGAGGTTCTAACAGACTTCATGGAGGAGAGAGAAAATTTCCTGTTTGAAATCAGCCGAGAGCCGAGTTTCAAACAGGTGGTTTTTTGCCCCGAAGTGAGCTCAGGGGCAGAAAACCAAAAATAGGGATGACTCAACCAGCTTTTCAAGCCACTCGGAAGGATATACATGGAGCTGAGGGATATATATAGCAATGATGATATATATAGGGGTTACACACAGCTATACACATACATGAGTATACAGTGTGGGACGATACCTGCAGATAAACCAGACAAGGAAGAAACGCCCATATATACAACTATTTACATTATCATAGACGGACCACTTCTGCACAGAGGGCGGACAACCCTAGGGCAGAGCCGACCCACCAACAGGCGGCAGAACCAAAAGACAATAGACCAGACAAGACAGAGAAACAAAACAAAGCCAAACAAGCCAAAAACAAACGAAAACCAAAGAAAGGCAGAGAGTGGAAGCAAAAATAGAGAAGCGGGAAAGCGAAAACACCAACCTGAGAACGCAGAAGATGGAGGAAAAGGAGGATTTACCACAGGAGCTCTGCAATAGCTCGAGTTGCCAAATGGTCAGAATCACCACCACAAAGCACTTGCAATTTCCTTAGAACGACTGGAAATGTTAAGCGCTGATTACCACAAACTTTCTGCAAATGCTCTGTTAATCATTTTAAAATCTCTCTCTAATTTCTCTAAGTGCTTGGGAGTCTTGATCGCGGTGAATGTGAAAGTGACAGATAATTTTTATTTATACCCACGATAAAAAGGTAATTCTCCTCCTTCCGGAAATCTCTGGATAAGCAAAACCTCCGGACTCTGGGCCCGGGGATTCCTCGTGATGATGCCCTTAAGAACATCACGGTAAAGAATTCCAGAGTCTGGAATCTGATTTCCAATGAAGGACAACCTTCGGGACCCGAGTCCCGAAGGTGAAAACCAAACAAAGAAAGCACCACACCGGGGAAGAAAACCCCAGTGAAAGAAAACAAAAGGGAAATGAAGACAAGGTAAAGCCGCAAGCAAAAGCAAACAAAAGCAAAAAAAGGGGGACCCAACATTTTGCACACAAAATGTAGGGACGGGGATGTAGGGCATAACACTTTCTTCACTTGAACTCTATTTAATGTATAGACTGTAGTACTTACAGCCTCTTTCCAGTATTTCTGTACAACATTTTTCTCCATAATTAGTGTTCTAGCACAGTCCATGATAGATCTGTTTGTTCGTTCAACAATACCATTTTATGGAGGAGTTCTTGGTGCAGACATTAGTCTCTTTATGCCTCGGTCGTTGCAGAACCTATTAAAATCATTAGAAATAAACTCTCCACCTCTTTCAGATCTTAATCATTTTAAATATTTTCCTGTTTCTTTTTCAACTTTAGCTAGGTACCATTTGAATAACTAGAATGCATCAGATTTTTCTTTGAGAAACATCACAGTCATCATTCTTGAATAATCATCAACAAATAGAATAAAGTATCTAGCACTACAATAGCTTCTTTCTCCAATGGGACCACAGAGATCAGTATGGACCAATTCCAAAATTTCCTCTAATACATGTGTTTTACTCTTGAAACTAGACTTAGTCATCTTTCCTAGTTGACATTGTTTACACATAGCATTCTCATGTTTCTTTAACTTAGGTAGCCCTCTAACCTTTTTTATTTTGCTTATGCTTACCAAGTTATCAAAGTTTACATGACACAATCTCTTATTCCATAACCAAACATCACTGTATTGTGCAAGAAAACATGTTTCTTCAGATAGATCTATATAAAATAAGTTACCTTTGGTATGATCACCACTTCCAACAAGTTCTCCAGTGGAGTCATAGATCTTAGCTATTTTGTGATGGAATTCAACTTTGTAACCAGCACTGTTCAATTGTGCAACACTCAACAAATTATATTTAAGATCATCAACCCAATACACATCATCACATCTGATCTTGTTAGTTAGGTTAATCAATCCATTACCTTTAACAAGACATGGTGCATCATTACCAAATTTTATATATCCTCTTTTACATTGGTTTAGGGTTTCAAACTTATCTTTGTCACCAGTCATATGATGATAACAACCACTGTCAATGATCCAATGATCATTTTTGCTCATATAAGAGATTAGTGTAGTTTTCTCATCATTAGTAGAATCTTCTTTCATTACAATATAAAAAACTTCTATATCATTGTCATTAGAATTATCTGTGTTATTTTCAGAACCTTCTTCAGCAATATAACAGGATTTCTTACCTTTATCTTTGTAGTCCTTATATTTCCTGAAGTCTCAGTCATCCTTTCTGTCTTTGTATTCCTTGTATTTTTTGTCCCTTCTTTCATCCTTCTCATTCTTGTCAGGACATCTAGCAGCTATATGACCAATTTTATTGCATGAAAAATAAATGATAGGAAGTTTACCTTTGTATTTTCCTTTTCCTCTTGATAGTCTTTTTTCCATGAGTGCTTCAAGTTCTTCAAGATCATCATCAGAAGTGTCACTGTCACTGTCCACATATTTCTTTCCTTTCTTGGATTTGTTGAGAACCAGATGTGATCTAAAAGTAGAATCAATCCCTTGTGGATTATAGTTATCATAATTTGACATTTCAAACACAGTGAGTCTGCCTATCAGATTTTCCAGATTTAGATTGTTGTTAGGAGTACATCTCAATTCTTGAATTGCAGAAACTCTAATAGCATATACAGGAAGTAAAGTTCTCAGTACCTTTCTCATTATGGTGTTCTCATCAATTGTTCCATTAGCCCCTCTAATGGCATTTACAACTTCTTTTACTCTACCATAGTACTGAACAACATTTTCACCTTCTTGCATCTTCATTTCATCAAACTTACCTCTTAGAATTTTTGATTTAGCTCTCAGCACATTAGTGTCTCCCCCATAGATAGTTACAAGTTTATCCCACATCTCTTTTGCATTTGTGCAACTCTTTATATCATCAAACTCTGAATAGCTCAATGAGGAGGTGATCCCCAACATTGCTTGATTGTGCTGTTTCTTTTCTCTTAGTTGAGCAGCTGTGAGAGGAGTAGTAGGTGGTACATAGGCATGCTCAATAAGTCACTTAGCATCATCTCCAATACCAGCCAAATGTAGTTTCATCAAAATTTTACATGCAGGGAAGTTATCTTTGTTCAACTTAGGAACCTCCTTCTTATACATTTTGATCATTTCGCTCCAAGTACCTTTAGACTATTTTCAGGAGATCAACGCTCTGATACCAATTTTTAGAATGAATTTAGAATAACTAAGAGGGGAGGGGTGAATCAGTTATCCTCAAGTCTAGATGTAGAAAAAAAAAAACTTTCTGTACTTCAGATCTACTCAACAACAGTAGCATAGGTCAACAACTTTAATCATACAGTTTACTGTCAATTGAAATTAGCTTGTAGAAACATAACAGTAAAGCAAGCCATAAGCATTCACACAAGTTGACGCAAGTATTTAACGTGGAAACCCAATATGGGAAAAACCACTAGTAACATGCTACCAAGTATTCACTCTTCTGAAGTGATGCCCTACGACGAGCCAACCCTGTCAAAGGTTACAATAATACACTGCTAGGTGTGACCTGGTTAAAGGATTTAATCACCCTATCAAGAGTGGCCTTGTTAGAGGACTTAGAACATTCCACCTGAATGTCACCTTGTTAGAGGATTTATACAAATGACTGTTAGGTCAACCTTGTTAAAGGATTTAATTGATACAATGGTTAGAAAGTAATCAACAGTTATGATCTGTTACATATAAATTTGCAAATTTAGATCCAATTACAGCTCTGATGTTAACTTACTAGATAGCCTACATTGTCATTTCAACCTTCTGATCTGCTTGGAAATTAGTCAAGCAATCACACATGCAACTCTATGCTTCTATATTCAGCCTTCTCTAGTAGATTATGCTAAATAGTAAATCAACTATGCAACTCTTTTGCATTCACTTTTCAGCATCCTTCTCCATCACTAAATGAATAACCCCTTGAGGTTATCATATACTTCTCTGTTCTAGGTCAGATAAATCTGTTGCCACTTAAACAAGATCGTAGATCTTAGGTTAGGTTAGATCGAACGTATCATCCCATCTTTACATTCATTTACTTCTCTAAAGTAGTCTCTAATTAAATCTTGAAACCATGCATTAATTACAATTACCCATACATTAAATGACATGGATCAATCTTCAATTAACATTACATATCCCAATAAAATTAACAAGGTCGGCCAGAGATCTCAAATCTCACCATTAATCCAATTTCTGTAAGTCGGCCAACATCATTGTTTTCACTCGGCAATTTCAATGGTGTTTGGAAATGAATAACTTTGCTCGTCACGAACAACTTTACTCAGCACAAGCAACTTTTCTTGGCACGGAACAACTAGAAAAATTGTCTTTAAAAGATAAACAACTAATTACTTTGCCAGAGTGCCAACTGATCATGTACCCTTTTATTTGCCTTAACTCAACCATTCACTTGGTCTTCTTGTTAAATCTTCTCCATCAACAATAGATATGGTACTCAAACAGATAACAATAGTCTCACCAGTAAAGGTTTGACAACAATGACAAAATAACAATTGCTTGAATTGTCACTTTCCAACAACTAGTCTGCATATTTTTCTACAATCACAATACATTTCCTACATTGGGAGATATCATTTAGAAAAAGGATAGACCCATTACAAGTCAGATAAGTGAATGCATTGAGAAATTAGGAAGTAATTTCAATAGTATTATGGGGAACTATTTTGTGGAATTTAAAAAGAGAATCAAATTAAGGACTAGGATTCCTAGATCACTAGTGGAGAAGCACTATGAAGAAATTTGTTTTCTAGTTGATACAGATCACACATATATTCAGGCCGTGACACCTAGGGTAGCATGGTTGAAACCATTTCCCTATGAAATTAACATTGATGAAGAATCAACAGCCATCATTGCACTCCTAGCTAAGGCAATTGATACTACAACAGAAAGATTTGGTAATTTTGATGAAGCAAAAGCAAAAATTTCTAGAAGTTTGAAGGAGGGAACCATGGAGACAAAAAAGAAAAAGATTGTGAAAAATATGAAGAAAATAGTTGGTTTGGGAAGTTATGAGGAACCTGAGGATGCACCTATAGGCCTATCCACTGGACAAGGAGAAGATATATCTATAGAAGAGGAAGTCACTGCATCTGAGGAGATCACTAAGAAGGCTAAGGTTAAGAAACCAATAGTTGTCAAAGTAACCAAGCTGAGTAAAGATAAATCTAATGTTACACCTCCTAAAGATAATCATCCAAGGACTAGAGAATCTACTGTTACTTCTCTAACAGTACAAACAAAAGTGTATGGAAAGAAGAAGGTTGGAGAAAGCAGTTCTGGAAAGAAAACTAAATTTGCTCCTAAGGCTGAGCCAAGCAAACTAGTAAAGCGACCAAGGAGGAGATTGAACTTGGATATAGATCAGGGAAGGTACATTAGCCAAGGTGATACCTAAGTTGACATCAAAATAGAAAGAGAAATTCATTAAAGAATATAAGAATACGTTTGCTCCTAAGCTTAGAGGTTATACTATTTTGAAAATGATATTGAAGGATTAGTACAATAGAGTACTAGGATTTGGAAGGAAATCTTTGGACTGGTAGTTCCAAATGAAAAGAAATCTGATGAAGGAACATCTGAGTGGAAGGCTAAAGAAGTTGAGATCACCCCCGAGCCATAGATGACACAAGATCAAATTTCTACTGAATAGGACAAGATTAAAGATTCATTAGACTCAGAAAATAATGTTGATCTGACTATAGACAGTCTACTTGACTTCACAATTGATGATTCAACCAATTTGAATGTCGAGGGATAGGATATGTCGAGTGGTACAAATATTGAGTCACCTATTAAGGAAACTAAGACTGAAGGAGGAAAGACCACTGCATCTGGAGAGATAACTAATGAGCAACTTGAAGTAATCAATGATCATATAGGCGAAGAGAAAAAAGAAAACAAATGCACAAGAGGTAACTTCACAAAATCCACCTATTTTAGAGGTTGTAAAAATAGTTTTAGATAATGGCGTAGTGATGAAGGATAATGTTGACAAGCATAAGGAAAAAGAGGCTATACAAGTGTTGGTTGATCTACCACACTCTGCATCATCCACTACCATAGGTCCTAAAACTGGAGGTATGCCTGATCCCTAGACAATCTTGACATAATTGAAAGAGGCAATGGATATTGATACTGACATGGGAAAATGTGTTGATAAGATGCAGCCGAGCATCAGCTCACCCAAATTAAAGAGGAGGAAAGTTATGAGGAAGAAGTCTCCAATTCTCGATGTCACATTAGATGAGGTAATTGTGATTTGACAATGGGATCCCAATGAATTGTCTTTTGAACAAATATGGACTCTTCAGGAATTACTTAAGAGGAAGAAGAGATAGGAAGAAATGAAAATAGAAAATAAGAAAAGCAGGTGTTACATGATATCGAGGATATATTTGCAAAGGATTTTGACTTCGAAGATGAAATGCCTCAAGCTCCCATTATAGATCAGTTAGTTCACATTGTATAGAAGGTAACTGATGATGACATAAATACCAATGAAAAACTTCTACAATGGTCCGAGAGGATATTCAAGAGCAAAGTTTTGGAGAAAATCTCAGAAGAGATTGCAACGAAACAGGTTGAACTTTCTACTCTTGTAGAAATTTTGGAGGAAGTTACAACAAACATTTATTCTTTGTACATGAAGCTATGTGATGTTTAATTATTCACAAAGGATAATCTACAGCTTGTTGAGAAGCTATAGTTAGATTTGAAATCAACTGGCAGTACTTTGGGTAAGGATGCTACCTCTAGCTCCTTACATTCTACTAAGTTGATCAATGCACAACAAAGAATTGCTGAGCTTATGGCTGAAGATGGTCAGATTAGGACCAAATTGATCACATTTAGACAAACATGTTGCCTCACTTGGAGGTAATACAGAAGGAACTTTCAGTTACAAAAGAATTGTCACAGAGAAATTCAAATTTCTCAACTCCAGAAAGTTTAGTGAGTCTAGCTGCCGAGCTACAGATAAAATTGGAAGTTATGAAGATTGCCAAGGACAGTTGGGACACTACATTTGCATCCACCCTACAGCTTCATAAACAATTTTTGGACAAGTATAACTTAACCCCACCTGCAATTAGTGACAAAAACAAGGGGGAAGTTGGTAAGGATACACTATGATAAATTAGTACAGAATAGGTACATTTGTATATATTTTGAAGGCATGTATTCTATGTAACTTTTTGTATGTATAATTCTAAGTATATTCCTAGGGGGAGTACTTCATATACTTAGGTAACATTTTGATGAAATGAAATGAAGAAATGATAAGTGTGTTTTTACCACTAATATCAAAGGGGGAGATTGTTAATCTATAAGTTCTATTGATGATTAGTGACCAACACTTAGTTATTTACTTAGGCAGTTTTAGTTGGCTATCACTGTGGCCAAGATAAAACTATCCAAGGCTGAGAAACATTGCTGAGCAGTATTGAGGTTTCCGAGTTACATCATGCCGAGTTGAGTACGATACTTAGTGGTAAGTGACAGAGATGTCAAGTGTCAAGAAGAATAGTTTTTGTATACATGTCTGGATTGATTCAAACTTTGAGGATAAGTGTTCAGGCTGACTTGTATAAGCTTTTCAGGCTGACTTATGTACGCATTTAATATTTTCCTACGGAGTTAATTATGCATTTAAATGTTTTATCCTATGCATGACCTATTGTAATTATTAATTGTAATACCTTGGAGGTATAAGTATTAGATCTTGATCCTTGATCTAGATCTTACTACCAGACTTGAATAGATATATAAGATTGCTTCTTAACACTATTTTGTGTGTGTGGAGAGAAGTGTTGACTACATTTTCAAGTGAAATGCATAGAGGGTTATTTTTTAAGAAGCATAGATCAAGCAGAGTGACAGAACAATCAAAAACAGAGTAAAGACATATCAGATTGTGAGATCATAGAAGGTACTGGAAAGAGGAGATCCACCATCAGCATCTGAGTGCATAACGAAGGATCATTACTTGAAACCTTCTAATCATTGTATTAGGTGAAATCACTTAACAGAATGGTTCTAGAAGACCTTTCTAAATCTCCTAAAGGAGTGCTTACTTTATTGTAAGTTGAAATAATTTCACAGGGTAGATTTTAATGATATTTATCTCTTAACTGGGCAGACCTTTAACTAGGTAGATTGCATTTTGTAATAAAATTTTGTAGCCCTAATAGTCACACTTTATTGCTGCAGTAGTCAAGAATTTTGTGGGTGTCATCCCCACCCCAGTTTTACCTATTTGGGTTTCTGGGTTACCAAGTTCTTGTGTTATGAGTTATTTATTTCATTGTGTGGATGCTATTTGATTTTATATTAGATTCATATATGTATGAATGTGGATAAGTTTTTTTTAAGTGTTTAAATTTGAAGATCTGATTCACCCCCCCTCTCAGTATCTTGCTTTTTTGTTATTATATTTCCAACAGAGCCTATATTGTAATATTCTGCAATTTCTACTGGTCTTGATCCTTCCCTTTGCAAGTTTCTAAGTCTCTGAAATAACCTAAGTGCAGAAGGCCTAAGAAATTTTTCAAGAACCCCTAGTTGTCCAAGACTCATTCTAATTCCTTGTTACCTTTTCTAAGCAGCTTAAGTCATCCTTTAAGCATGTGTGCATTTCAATTGTCCTTTAGTCTCTTAGTCATTGAAAGGAAAGGGAATAATCTATTTTACTTTGCAAATTTGATTTTGCCTTAGGCGCGTGATCTCAAAGGAGAAAGGAATATCCTCTCAAGTCATCGAGATTAAGTGTTGATTGTTGGATCATGATAAGATCTTGTGGCCCACATTTAGTCGCTCAACAAAACCCAAAGTTATGAAATCCTTCATAGATATCGTGACTTAGTGTATTTTCTAGACCTGTAGGTGTAACCTGAGTTCAAGTAAGATTGGGTTAAGATCCTTTCAGTCACAAAGTCTCATAAGATAACCATGGCAAGACAAAAGGTATGGAGATTGCGAGACTTCTCAGTCGCCAAGTTGCTAGATATACTCGGGTTAAAGTTCAAGTTAAGGTAAGGTTTGCACGGATATGCTCGGGGTCATTGATCTTTGTTCAGATCTTGTGCTTGTCGCTTAGTCTTGTAAGGAAATATAATTTTCACTACTACATAGAGGGGGGGTGAAAGACAATTTTTGAGACAATTTTTTAATTAATTGTCTAAATTTGAGACAAAAAAAAAGTTCTCTATTGTCCCAACTACTGTCTTTATTTAAGTGTATTTAGTTATTGTCTCTTAAATACAATACAAAACCAAATTATTTTTGTCTCTTTAGAGACAATTTCACTTTTGTCCCTCTAGAGACAATATTTGTTTAGTTTTAACTATTATCTCTAGAAAGACAATGTGTTTTTAAATCTCAACTATTGTCTCTCTAGAGACAATATGAACAAATGTATTAAAAAAATAAATAATTTTTCTAAATATTACTTTTAACATTTTCCAAATAGTAATAATAGAATATTCATTATGCTTATTTCCAATATTTTACTCTTGTAAAACACTCAACAAAGTAGCATAAAACTCACTTGACTAGAAATACCATACTTATTGTACTTATTCTCAATGTTGTCTTACAAAATGATGTGGGAGCTTCTCCACAAAAAAATGAACATACCATGAGTATGGCATTAAACATTATTGAAGATATCTACACTAATTTCCCAAACACTATTGACACTGATTTCCCAAACATTGCAGCCTTATAGTTAAGTACTTAAAAAATTCTTCATACTATACATTTCCACCAAGTTCAGTGGTGTAGGAGAAAAGTTCCTTGATTTAACTACATATTTTTAAGAAGACAACCAAAAGTATTTTATTTTGAATATGTTGGAGCTGTAGTGTTTTTAGCTTTCCATATCTAGAAAGACCACTTGCAGATGCAATTGCCCAACAATATTTTTCAACCGAACAAGAAGCATCTCATATTCTTCATGTTTCATCGATAGCCTGAAAGATAAAATAACGAGTGTAAGAATATAACATAACTATTCAAATCATGATGATCATATGTGAAAAAATCATCAATAGAGAAAAAAAAACTTGTAGAGAATATCCCAGAACACACAAATCACTCAAAATGAACTAGTTAGAATTGTTAGCAATTGATGTTATGAAGCTAAAAGACAATTTAGTAATTGAACATATGAGTTGTCTCCATGCATCCACATGTTTGGCATGATATTGGCAACTTGTAGATCCTTTCGTAACTTTATTTTCTCTTCAAGGTTGGTTCCATTTAAATGTTTCCACAAGTATTCTCCCACATTTTCCCTATGTGCATAGTATCAAGTAGGTGGGCTATTGGTAAGCTCTCATAATATTCAAATTTGTATATAATAGAGAGTCTTTTCATTCCTGGTGGAAAGCCTGTCCCTTCTTATTGGTCATATATGGCTTTCCACCTAGCAAGGTTCATCCTTCTTGGCTTCCTCATTTCCACTTCCTTTCCATTGAACTTATTTTTCTCGCGCACTCGATAGCAATGATTTTGTAGTAAAAATTGTCTATACTCATCATATACAATTTTATTAAGATCTTTCGACTGCATATACAATAATTTTGGCCCACATGATGGACAACCATGTTTCCCCTTTGTTTGTAGCCTTGAAATAAGAATGAAAACCATATTTAGTAAATGGTACAATGAACACAATAATTTCAAATGTAACTTATAACATATTACTACAACAAATAGAGAGCCCTGGGGCATCCTGATTTGTCCAGATAAGAGTCACATGAAAGAGGAAGTTTCTATCATTGATAGGTTCTTGATACATCATACATATTTACACCATCCCATAATTCATGAAGCTCATCAATGAGGGGCTCCATGTATACATCCATAGCCTTTACTTGATATTTCCCTAATTAAACAAAAAACTTATCAAGTTTTTAACTGAATTAAAATATATTTATATAATCCTCAAGAAAGCACTTTGCATTCATGTGTTCTAGTACTTGGTATGATAAGAGTTAACATTGCATGCTCCTTTTTCATTTCCATCCAGGGGGGAATATTGTTGTTAATAATTAAAATTGGCCAAACTGAATATGTTATTCTAAGATCTTGAAAAGGATTGACACCATCCATTGCTAGAGAAATTCTTGCATTATGTGGCTCATTTCTTAAATGTGGCCATCTTTCCTTAATATCTTTCCAATATTTTCTATCTGTAGCCATATACATGAAACCATCTTTTCTCCTCCCTTGTGCATGCTAATCCATATATTTTTCCAACTCCTTACATTTGAACATCCTCTCAAACCTTAGTTTTAGTGGAATGTGTTGTAGTACTTTATAAGGAACCTTCTTGGATACTTGATCTTGACAATACCTACCTGTGTGACACACTGGGAATTGTTGCAAATTTGTGTTCTTTCCATAGTACAATATATGGTCATTTGGGCATGCATCATATGTATTGTACTCCATTCCAATGTCTTTCATCATTGAAGATACTTCTCTATGAGAATGAGGTAACTTATTATTAACTTGTTATGTTGGATAGAAGATAACAACAATTGGTATCTTGTATCCAAAAATAACATAAAAATTATTTATACTATAATAATACTTCCCCATTATGTTCTAAACATGACATTCACAACTGATAAATATCCTCCTCCTATTATGCAATCAATGAATGCCCATGTTCTATTCCTTAGCTCTAATACCCCTGTTATTATGCAATCAACATATTTCTTGTATGTTATTTTTGGATACTTCAGACTTACAAGAATTAGTTTGCATGCACTGCAGCCAGGTCACGAGACAAATTATAATTGTCACTCATGCATTTAGTTTATTTTTCTCCATTTTGATTATTGTTTCACCACAATCTCAACTTTGGTATTTTTTTTCTTATCTTTGTTAATTTTTGAGTTCACTACTTTCCAAGTCCAATAACAATTTGAAAGCCCATGTCCTTTGAAGTGCTGTAAAATCTTAGTATGCTTGTCTTCTTTTTTTGAGTTATTCATGTACTAAATATATTTTTTTATGTTAAAATTTAAAACTTTTTGTATTGAAGTTTGTGATCTTCATTAAGAGTTGCTTGATTTTAAGATATCAAAATTGTATATAAAATTTTACATTTTACATATTAAAATTCATGATTTCACTTGCTTTCTTCACTACATTCTCCTAATTATAGAAGAATGTGAAAAAAAAGTCAAAAGTTATTTCAAATTTCTTATATACATAATATATATGCTAAAACTGAAGTTCTGAATAGTAGGGGTATCAAAGCTAAGGATAGAATATGGGCATCCATTGATTGCATAATAGGAGGAGGATATTTTTCAGTTGTGAATGTCATGTTTAGAATAAAATGGGGAAGTATTATTATAGTATAGATAATTTGTATGTTATTATATAGTTCAAATCAACATTAGCATCATTAGCATTTGGAAAATAAAATCCTTGTGTTAGGTGAGTTCTAACAAATAAATAAAATTAAAGTTAGAATACTTGTCCAAACTCAAACAACCATATAAAAAATAATCATCCAAAAAGGAAATATGCTTGGATAGACCTTACACGCTAGTATTACTAGTTAGGAATGGATCATATAGTAGTATCAACTTTTGCAGCTATCAGTTAAAGTTTACATGAAATATTATTAAAACTTGAAGAACTTGTTTAAATTAGGCACCCTTAAAAAAGGCTTGCATTAAAGTAAACACAGTTTGATGTATGATATATACACCCTTTTGAAATGTACATTTTATCATCTTACCAGTTATGGTCTTTCTTTGGATGTCCCTGAAATCCTGATGAAAATTGTCTCTCTCCATCTGTTGCCCCTCTAAATTTGTAGCAGAATAATGATGGAGTTGGGGCTTGGGAATAAGAGGCCTTAAATGCTTGTAGAAAGAATTAGCAGAGTCAGAGGCACTAGACATTGCAAACAAAAATAAATTGACAAGATATTTTCAAATGATGGGAAAAGATGGGAAAATATGAAGAATCAGAAATGGACACCATATTTTCAAGAGATGCCATTCTTTCAAGAGGAATGGATCCATCGTAGTGCCATATCCATCTAGTAATACCCTCAACATGGCCTTCAAAGGAAGTTGTTATCGACTATGTTAGAAGAACAAGATTATGGATACATAATGAGGTTACAAAGGGAAAATTAGATACAAGGGTTTTTCCGTAGCAATTGAGCATGAAATATTGATTCAAGAAACCTGAACCTACATGATAGTCTAGGATAGGAAGAAATCATTTGAGAACAAAACAAAAGTAGATATCAACAAATCGCATAATGAGAAAAGCAATGTGTTTTCTAATATCCTTGTGCATAAAATTTGTGGACCAAACATATCCATTGAAGCTAGAGATGTCACTTTAGGGCAACACCCATGAGATATATCTACATTCATATGGGACAATGAAATCCCAACATTTCATACAAAAGTTTCTGAGCAATTTCTTTTAGCTGCAAGGCTTGTTTCTATTAAGGATTACTTAGCCTTCATTATTAATAGAGGCTACAAAATTAGGAGCCTCTGGAAAGAGGAGGAATAGACTTTCTTCTCTGAGAATGGATTTTTTTGTCCAGAAACATGGTATTTTATGGGCAATGAGTATTAAATTCATGGCCCTAATTCAACCAAGCATTGGAATGAAGTGGATGAGGAAGATGTGTATGTAAGCCTTGCAAAGGCTGAAGCTTTTTACAAGTGGGTAGGCTGCAGAGTAATGATAGAAGAAGAGTATCACAAGATCTTAGATTACAAAAGCCATGGAAATAAGGTTCTAAGTATTAGAGGAGGTGGTTGGGAGTGGACTAGCACAAAGTTTCACCCATTTCCTAGATTTAAGCCTATGCCAGAGTATAAAGAATACTCTACTGATTTTTTTGATGGAAAACATTATGTTCTCAATGGGTACTTAGATGTCACATATGTAAGTATGCACAGAGATTCATTCAGGAACTTCTATCAATGTCCGTATAGATATGCATTCTCCAAGTTCAGATGTGTACTCTCAATTAAGGATGATATCAATGACAGCTCCACTTAATGTATTTAGTAAGGTACTAGGTTCTATGGATTCAATAATAGTGTAGTAAGTGTTTGTTTGGATTCTAATTGTTATCATCTATAATGGTAACAAAAATAAACAAACTATTTATCTATACAATAAGAGTTGAGTATCAGAGCCCAGGCTGCAACATTGGATCTCTAGATAGTATTGTTATCCATGTTAGTATTGTTAGCTTACCTTCTAAGCCTCTGGAAGAAAATATGGATGTGGTTTCCTTGTAATGGTTGCTATTTTGAATTCATGTGTATTCCTCCTTGTTATCTTGTAACCTGAATCATTTTTAATCATTAGTGCTTAACGAATGTGAAAGTTAGAAAATGGAAAAAAATATATATATATTTGATGATTATTGTATATCTATTTTTTTAAATGCTTCCATGTATGCACTAGATGATGTATTGGGTTGTAGTTAGTGTATGTGCCTTACTATGCTGAATACTAAGTGATGTCTACAGTATTCTTTACCATGAAGAGCGTGGATCATGGAAGATTATGATCTAAACTTAAAAAACATATATGAATCAACATTCTTTTATTATTAACAAAATCGATCATGAATATGATCTTGATTCTATAAAATGTTACAAATATCAAATCCAAAAAGTGATGTACATTATTGTTCTTTACTATATCTTTAACAATCATAAATGTTATTTTTTTTCTCTTTCAAAACTCTCATTCAAAATTGTACAAATTTCAAATATTCAAACACTGTGTGTGCACATAATTTATATCACCTAAGGAGCGATTGTGATGTATTCATGGGAAGCAATGTGTTGCATAAGTGAGTGTCATATATATTTAATATTGTTTCCATTACCTTCATGATGGAAAGTGATTCTAATGTTTGTTTAGATTATCATCTCAAAATACTATCCTGTAGAAAAATAACAGAAAATTGAAAGAGATAAATTAAATTAATATTGGTACTAAGTAGTCACCAAAAGAGGCTTTGGACATTATAGTTGGCACCACTATAATTTTTGCACTGTAGGTTAGCTTAGGAATTTATCAAAATTACCTTAATTCTCTTTTCTTACTACAATTTACAATATCAGATTACCTTGTAGACTTATGTAATTGAAGAATGATGATGTTTCCGATTACAATATATCTCTATATGTTTAATAATATAGTTTATCAATAGTAAAACTATCTCAGATTTGATGCTTAAATATATGCTAGGTGAATTGATCCTAAGTTTATTTTAATATTCTATATCTTCCTATTTGATTCTTGTATTATCTCTATGCACTTCTTACCAAAATTTCACACTCAAATCACTTACCTCAAATCACATACAAGTTTAAGATTTGTGACATATAAGACTACATTGCCGATGCAGGGTCTCACAAAAAAAATACCAATGATTTTATGACAATCGAAATAGCCCAGAGCTTTGGCCTTAGTGACAACATAAGCTAGTTAACCTCCTCTAGATGTACTTGGCTAAGAGAACTCTTAACAATAGGAAAGTGATTCTAATGTTTGAGTTTATGTGATTTTCAATTATGTCTTATGTTGTTTGAAGATAGAGATCTTTGCTATTATACTAGATTCGTTCTTTTTCTGCAATCTAGATTTGTTCCATATATTAGGTTGGTGAATGATGTAGAAAGATGGGCACTCCAAAAGCTACGAATTATCCTCCATGGGTTTTGTTCTGTTTATTTGATACAGATAGTTAGAAACCTCTTGTAATCCTTACACATCCTATAGGACATCGAATCCCAAGATGAATCTCCTTGCATGCCACACTTAGAATCCTTCACCATCATGCAACAACACACACATTAGCAAATATAGATCAATCTAGGGTAGATGAAACTCTTGGTCATTTCTTTTCCATGTATCCTGTGTCGCACATCTTGTAAAAACTTTATACAGTTCCGATAAGAAAAAAAATGCTAAATTCATTCTATTTTATTACGATTACCCATGAAATTATAAATAGGAACTCCTTGGGAATCTTATAATGCCAATAGAGAAAACATGGAGAAAAAAGATGCCATGAAGAAATGAGTAGTGTGTAATGGGAAAATTAGAGTGAATTAGAGTGCTTGTGGAGGGAAGGTATAGCTAACCATTTCCTAAGATACCCCAGTGGACACCAAAAGGAAGGATGGGAACCCCTAACGATCCTTTCGATGTCCAGTCCTAACCACTCGTAAGCTAGTCTTTGTAGCACGGGCCGTGGGTTAAGCTGGAGTCATAGTATTCATACGTCCTTAAAGTGTTATGGTGTCGAGATCCCATACTCTAAATACGGGTGAGCCCTACCAAGAAATAGAGAGGGATGGGCCAATGTTATGATTAGAGGTGAACGCAAACCATTCTCACCCTAATGAATCGGTGGGATGGGAGAGGACAAATGCCCTGCTCAACTATTTTGTGGTATGAAAACCTAGCTAAAAATAGTCATCCACAATCCCTTCTGAGAGCCAAAGAAAGGCTCAATTTGTTCAAAGAAGATCTTTTGCATTATCACAGACGATAAACCCTGTATGCCAAAAGCTAGAAATTAAACCATGAAAACAACAATAAACATTAAAACAACCACAGTTAAAATAGGTTTAACTTAGGGTTTATTTTTTCAACGATTTTCTAACCAAAATTGTAGAATTTATAAATAAAGTCTCATTAGGGATTTTATATCATATGTAACTAATCTGGTGAATTCCTTAATAATTTTGGTAAACCCTGTTCAAATGCATCAATTTTAATGTTTCAATTTTATGGTCTTGAACGAGAATGAATTTAAAGAATGCAATGGGTACCTACCTCAGAGGACTAACAGTGACCTATTGCTGCAATACTTTGGACCAGTCACCCCTGTCCACTAGATCCAGAAAGAAGAGCAGCTCAAAAAATTTTGGCCCTTCAAAGAGAAAATGGGATCAATATTGTAGAATTTGTATGCAACCTTAGCTAGGGAATGAAATAGAATAATTTCTCAAGACCAACAAGCTAATGGAAGACAGAGAACTACAGAGAAATGAATGAGAATAAAAATATTTAGTAAATCAGACATGCTAAAAACATTTCACGTCATTTCTCTATTGCTAAAATGCATGTCTTTTTTGTTCTTTCCGCTAAAATGCATGTCTTTTTGTCTTAACTTTTAATTAAAGACAATTAAAACAATTATAATTTTTAATTTAAAATATTAAAATCATAATTCAATTACTAAGACAAAATTTTAATTTTGTCTTAAAACAATGTCTTAAAATGCCCTCCTATGTAGTAGTGATTCTTCCAAGGATATGAGATTAAATGCCAGATGTTGATTTGTATTCAGATCTCGCGGTAGTCACTAAGCCTCTAAAGAAAGTCGTGACTTCAGCAAAGTATGTGAGACTTCATGTGAGCCATTGATGCAAATTTTGATCTCACAGTGGTCATTGAGTCTCAATATGAAATCATGGTTAAGAAAAATGATAAGAGATTGTGAGACTACTGAGTCTCTAAGTCGCTAAGTGAACCTGTGGTAAGGAAATACAAGTAAGGTAAAGCTAAGAGTTTGCAAATGATTTAATCAACACCGTTGAATGTCTTCTAATCCTGTGATGGTCGCTAAGTCTCTTAAGAAAATGGAATATTCATCTAAGGATGTGAGACTTAATGCAGATCACAGATCTAAGATTTGATCTTGTAGTGGTAGGACGATCTCATTGTAAACTCAGAGTTAGTGAGATGTTTCTGCTACTCAGTGATATAAAGAATTTAGATGAACCAAAGTTAAAGGGAAGTCAAGGCTGAGTTAGGGATGAAGTCAGAAAATAAGGTAATCTCCAATCAAGTTCAGTTAAATCCAATGGTTGCCATTATGGCTTAAAGGAAAGATGTGCACGATCTATCATTTAAGCCATTAAGCGGTGGCAACATGTACTCCATGGCGAGTCAGGCTGGTAAAATAGAGGAAAGTAAAGATCGAGCAGGTTCTGTTTGATTGTGTGGTTGACTTGATGACTTAAAGGAAAGGTTATCGACATCTAGGGCTTAAGCCATTAAGCCATGGTGGCATGTGGTAGATGACGTCATGGGTCTTAGATTGGAAAGTAAGATAAAGGAATAGAAAAAGATAAAGATCAGAGGCTTGGTTTTAAAAGAGAAATGGATTCAAATATGAACTGTTGATACAAGTACACATGTCACCTATGACCATTGCATATTCAAATATTTAAAATTCAAAAGATCTGATTCTCAGAGATTGAGGGTGGTGTAATTTCTCAAGCTACAGACAGAGGGATGAATCGAGCCAAGTTCTTTAGATCACATTTATGGAAAAGTGGGATATTTTCAAAGATATATCTGATTGAGAAGGATATTTCTCAACTGTATTAATGAGTAGAATTGACAGACTTTCGGTTTTGAATTATTTATGCAGATCTATTGTAACCCTAATTTCTAAGAATCAGATTGACTCTTAAGACTGCGTGCTAGGGGAGTAGTTTATATAAGTAGTTTTAAAGCTTTTTGGCTTAGCTTTTTCTAGCTTATGCGAGATTTTTGTGACGTTTCTCTGCCCCTAATTTTCATATGTTTGTAATCTCATTGATTTTCAGATATTGCAAAGGCTTTTTGTGACATTTTCACTATCCCTGGGCTTTCTTGTCTGGACTTCTCTTACTGAATTAGAACATATTGAATGATTTTAGGGAAATCTTGGAGTTACTAAGCCATCTTTCTTTCTACAATTCTATGTACTATTGTGCATGATCTGATTCAGATGAGTTTGTGGATATTCTTCAGTCCCCTGTCATTTTGTCTCATTCCTGTGCCTAGTTGCAGAAGTGAATGTCTATTTGCAGGTTGTAGTCTATGTCTACTTTGGTGAAAACACCATTGTTTGTGAAATTATTTCTTTCCTTGAATAGCCTCTATTCATTTCAGACCCCTCTATGAAATATTTATGCAAACTTATTGAGAAAGCTGTGTTCTACTAGATTCAATATTTTATGCTAATCTCAGTCACTGTGTTACGATTCATATTACCTTTAGTGTATCACCAAGTAGGATAATTTTCTTTCCTGTCATTTCATTTCAAGCATTCCTTCTATCCCCTTTTCCTCCAAGTTTACTTTCATATCAAAAGATCAGATTAGGTGACTATCCAAGAGGAACCGGCCTAGAATATGGAGGATTCACTTCAAGTCAGCAAAGATCCCACAACCTAAAAGTGATTCCCATGTTATACTAGATTATCAAGACTACAAGAGCTTGAATAGGGTGAAAATTTTAGTGTATAAAAAAACCTACTTGCAATATTCTGTAATTAAAATATATTAAATCTAATCAAAATATTATAAAAATTATATGACTAGATTCTTTACTTAAATCTATACAAACAAGTTTTTTGTTGAAGAAATTAAATTTTTAATGATAATTGTTTTGTAGAAGTTAAAAGTTCTAGTTTTGTTAGGAATTTGGTGTTGTGGTTGCCACTTAAGATGCTCGCTAGGAGGTTCCAAGTGAAATTGTTCTTGCCAAAACATGTTAGGCCGAAACCCTATGATTCAATATAAGCCAAATACTTTCTCATCTAACATATTTGGCTTATCTATACTTATGGGTTTTATATTGAAACTATTTTGGCTAAAATTGATTCAACTGAAAAGCTTCTTCCACCAAGATGCAATATAACTTCCACATAGGTTTGGTCGTAACCCTTCTGACCAAAACATTTTTGGCCAAATTTGGTTTGTTTCTTAACCTAAATTCTATCACATGTTTGTACAACATTAAGAAATACAAAAAAATCTATAGCTCTAAATAACATAAGGGTAATAGTATAGGAACATCAGTCTATTTATAAGTGTCAGTTTAGAACATTATTTAAGTCACTCAAACCAACCCAATACTCTTCTCGTTGTATTACCCAAGCTTTGAGATTTGGCTAAACATAATAATGATTGGATTAAGGTACATATTTCTCTCTCTCTCTCTCACCTTTATATAGCCTACTTGAGAAATGTGGTTGAGGCAAGACACTAGGGTAATGAGGTACCTACGAGGCCAACATTGGGACAAAGGGTGAAATATAATCAATGTTTTATAATGAGCTTTAGTTTGTCTATATGTGTCAATCTAGAGGACTAAACTTAAGAGACGTATCAGGGCTATATGCCACAAAGGGGTTAAAGTCATGAGATGAGTGGTTATAAAGTGCATCCTACAAAAATAAACCTATTGAAAATCAAAATAAAACTAGGGACAAGACCTATCACTTCCTAGTGACATGGGTTGTTCTATTCTATTCAAATGATAGCAACTATGCAAAAATTACAGAAAACTTTGAAATAAAAACTTAACGTAGAAAAATCACATAATTCCTAATGATTAAATATAAAGTACAATAATTAATTAAAAATATGAACTACATAGATTACAATAGTTGAAATACCAATCTAAAATGATGCAAAATATAAATAATTTTAAATACACACACAACTTATAGAAAAATATATAAAATAATATATGATGACATAAATTTTTTCCATTAGTATGCAAAGAGAAAACAATTGTAATGAACCATCTATTACACTAAAGCGAAAGTCAGGTTTTCAGTTCAGACCAAAATTGCTGAGTAATGAGAGATCATGCATCAAAGTTTTGAAGTGTAAACATACAAGTGCAAACTGAACATGATTAAGTGGAATTCGAGAGGAGAAAACTAATAGTAGAAAATGATGAGAAGAATACAGTGCAAAATGAAATATGATCAAACTGATTTCAGAGCAAACCGAGCATCACACACCG
Source organism: Thuja plicata (assembly GCA_018584345.1). NCBI lineage: Eukaryota > Viridiplantae > Streptophyta > Pinopsida > Cupressales > Cupressaceae > Thuja > Thuja plicata. Next base: position 1,091,369 of record MU228344.1, read on the forward strand.
AAAGTCAGTTATATCCCGAGAAAATTGGATCTGACTTCAATGTCTAATAAAATAACTATATATTTCTATTTATAAAGTTTTGATTTATTTTAAATCTATTTCTCAAGGAACAAGAGACATTATTATAATTGTTCTAATCAGTCTAACTGATTAAAAACATGTAGACTAGGAGATCAAGGTCAAGTTGTAAACCTTTGATCATAGAGTTAAGTTGTAATACGTGAAACTTAATTAGGTCAATCTATGTTATAAATAGATGTTTTAATCATTCATTTAAAAAGGATGAGATGATGAATCTATCCAATGATCACATCTATGGATCAGACTAAGAGTTTCAAGAAGTAGAACAACAAAAGATGAAATTGCTTATCAAGAACCAAGAACAGAGGCTACCAAGCAACATAGGTATTAATGAATCAAATTAGGTGATACATTTACACATGTTATTTGAAATGGATATATAATCAACAATTGTTAGATTACATACACTCAGGTCAATGAGTATTTTTGCCTAATTCTAACGAGCGTAGAAAATAGAAGAAATCCTTTCAAGAAAGGTGGATTTAACACTCCTATTGTAAATCTCTTAACCAAGTGCACACTAAACAGTGTTGCTAAATCTCTGAACAGATATACCTTAACCTGTCTGCACATAACACTCCTAATAGGGTAGATCATCAGAAGTGATCAAATTGTAAGCCTTAATCGGCCCCTTACAATCAGTAAATAGTGAAGATTTTTTGGGTGCCATCCCCACCGCAATTTTTACCTTCTAACATGGGTTTTCTACATTACCATGTCTTGTGTTATGAGTCAATTACTTTCATGAATGTTTCTATGAATGTTTACATGTTTTTTTATAGTTAGTGAATTAAAATATCTTACACAAAGATAGTATAGAGAAGATGGTTGGTTATACAATTTATTAAACAATGGATAAAGGTTAAAAATAGATAAAAAATTTAGAGGTACTGATTCACCCCTCCCCTCTCAGTACACACTTCCCATTATTTCCAATAATTGGTATCAGAGCTAGATCTCTCATTTGGAAATTTTAAATACTTAAGAGAAAAGATCATACAATGTAGAGGTATAGACTTGAAAAAAGTATTGAGAATCCAAAGCTATAAATTCAGATCTTCTATGAGAAGTATAAATAAGCTAGAATAAAGATGAGACAATTGCTAGATGAAAGAAAGATTATGGCATGTCACTGTAATGAAACAGACTACCATGAAGAAGAGATACCAGATCTATTTGAATCTTCAGGATCAACAACTAGCAAAGCATCAGACACATCAGAGGAAAGCATCACAAGCTTAAATGAAATAAATCAACATCTAGATGGACAAGTAAAATATCTCCAAATTAGTCAAGAGACACAGATGGTGAGAATGGTTTATGTCATGAACAATGATAGACAAGTTGAGCAAGAGAGAACACTAGCTATTTATGATAGAAGGAAGATTACTTAAAAGGTACAAGAGAAAGAGTTAGAAATACAAAGACTTACATAATATCATCATGAGATTATAAATTAGATTATTCTTATGATTCAAGAAGAAAATTGAATGAATGGAGAACTCATTGAAAGAAAAGAAGCTTTAAGGGAAGAAAATGAAAAGTTGAAACAAGAAGCAAGAATTCAACAACAACATTATGAAATAATCAAGAGAACTAAAGAAAGCAAGAAAAGAATGGATGATTTTCTTGATGGACAAAGGAGAGCCAATAAAAACACTGGACTAGGTATATAATGAGAATGGAGAATCATCTAATAAAGCTGATCCAAAGAATGTGTATGCAAATCCTATTGGAGATTTTCTTCTGTGCAAATAGTTGATTGTATGTTTGTCATTGATGACACCATATAATACACAGCGGTATTCTATATGAAATTATCAGTACAAATTTTTTGGAGCTATGCATGTTTATTTCCATGATGTATACATGTTCCAGTTGCTATGTGCATTCACGTAGAGTTAGATATGTAGTTTCAGTTGAGTTATGTTAATTAGTTATGGCAGTTACAGTTTCTGGAGATTATCCATAAATAACTGACGTAATTAAAACATTTCTTGAGTTGAGCCTAGCTTTGGGATATACATGTTTTTATTCATGTTTATTTATGAGAAAATGATGATTATTCAAAGGCGCTAAACTTGTTTTGACAGAAGAGTGATGTTTGAGTTAATTTGGTGAAGCTGACTTGGTGAAGCATCGCGTGGTTAGTTAAGCCAACAAGGAAGTTGATGAATGGTTTCCAAATATCATCATGACTTTATCCTTGGTGAATATACATATAGAAGTTCAAATGTGTTCACTAAGAGTGAAAATGTAGTGAAAAAGAAAAGACAGAAAAGAGCAGAAAGTCAGACAGAATAAGTTGAAGATCTATGTGAGGAATTACAAGAAGATTACAATTCATTATAATTGATCAAGAAAATAGGTCTACTCAAATAGTTCATTCACCAGATATGGTGTATATTTGTTCTACTGAAGGTTGTAGCCTTCAGAATTTTAGCAGTGAACTTTTGGACAATGAGTCCTCACCCCTAACAGGGTTATTTGTTAAAGACTCCTAACAGGGTCTGACCTTTAACCAAGTCACTATGCTTCTTCCATTGTAAAGATAAAATCCTAATAGGGTTGTAAGATCTTCTAATAGGGATCATTATAAACTAGTGCAGATATTTGTGGGTGCTAATTCCCACTGGGTTTTTTATCTAATTGGTTTCCCTATAGCCAAAATTGTGGAGTTCTCTATTGTGTTATCTGAATGTGTATTTGCTTTATATTAATTTATAATTAAGAGGAGAAAAGAATTAAATTATCAGATAACTGACTCACCCCCCCACCTCTTAGTTATCATTTGGGACTATTCCAACAATTGGTATCAGAGCCAAGTGCCTTGGAGAGAAATCCTAACATCTAAGGGTAGATTAGATGACATACTTCAAGAAAGAGAGTCCTAAGTTTCATGGAGAAAACTATCTTGACTTGAATAAAAAAATGATAACACATCTTCAGTGTGTTGGATTTGAGATCTATGAGATTTCCACTCATGAAATTGATGTTCCCACCCTGAAAGACCTTGCAGAAGAAGACTCTACTATTAAGAAAAGGGAAGTGTTCACTCATAATGCATTGCCAAAGAAGCCCTAATCAGTGCCCTATCCGATAGTGAATTTTTTGAGATAAAAAAGGAAGACAAAGCATATTATATTTGGAAATACTTAGAAGATATGTTTGAAGGAGACATCCAAGAAAAGAATGCGTGTAGAAAGATATGGAAGAAAAGATACAATAATTTAGAGATGCTACCTGAAGAAAACATCAGAGCTTACAATCATAAGATTACTGAAGCAGTATCAGGTATCAGTAACACTGGTGGAGAAATTTTAGAAGATGGTATAATGGACAAACTAATGACCACATTGATAGCAGACTATGAGAGAGAAATTAACATCTTGGATGAAACTACACAATTTTCAAAGGACTTCAAAAGAGAAACCTTGATCAGCAAAATATCTACATTTGAGATATCAAGATTAAAGACTGAACCTAAGAGTGAAACAACCTTTAAAGCCTCAGTCCATAGCAAGAAATCTATAAGAAGCTCTAGTAATAATGAAGAAGTGGATAGAAAACTAGAAGATATCATTTCTATAATTGCCAAGAAAGAAAGGAGAGATAAAGGGAAATATGAAGGACAACTACCATTCAAATGTTTTTCATGCAACAAAGTTGGTAACTTTGCACCCAATTGTCCTACAAGAGTCCAGAAGTTCAGATCAGATTACAAGCCCAAGTACACTAAGGAATACTATCACACTAAAGATGGTGTAACTGATGATGATTCAGGAGAAGATGAAATTAGATTCATTGCCATTAAAGACATTGAGAAGATTCTTGAAGAAATGGATAAAGAAGATGAGGAGAAAGCACAAGAGTTAGCATTAGTTTCCAAAGCAGACATCAGAACAGACAGGATCATAGACAGCGGGTGCTCACACCACATGAAAGGAGATTGATAGAGATTTGTACATATAGACAAGTACAGAGGTGACATGGTTAGATTTGGAGATAACACTCCCAAACCTATCATAGGTAGAGGTTCTATTACCTTAGATGGAAAGAACATGACAAATGATGTTATATATATTGATGGATTACATCATAACTTACTAAGTGTTTGATAGTTGCTTGATAAAGGATATCAATTGGAATTCAAAAACAACCAGTGCATCATTAAAAACAAAGAAGGAGACATGATTTCATCAGGATCAAATACCAAAGGTAATGTCTTTTAGTTCAATTCAGAAGTAATTTTTTTTGTTGCAAAAGTAGATGACAGTTGGCTATGGCACAAAAGACTTTTTCATATCAATTTTGACAATATAGTAATGATAAGAAATGTAAAGGCAATAAGAGACCTTCCCAGTATTGCAAGACTAGTTGAAACTATGTGTAGGGAATGTGTGATGGGGAAACATGTAAGCACCTCATTCAGGAGTAAACATGACTCTACTAAAAACAAATTAGATCTGATACATACAGACCTATGTGGACCTACTCAAACAAGATCATACTACTGAGAAAGGTATTTCATTTTGTTTGTTAATGATTTCTCAAGGATGATGTGGGTTACGTTCTTAAAAGACAAATCTGAAGCTTTTGATAAATTCAAAGCATTCAAGGCCAAAGTTGAAAATGAATCTGAATTGAAGATAAAATTTTTGAGATCTAATAGAGGAGGAGAATTCACCTCCGACCATTTTTATGACTACTATGAAGAACATGGAATCAAAAGATAGTTAAGTGCACCTAGAACCCCTCGGTAGAATGGGATAGCCAAAAGGAGGAAAAAAATAATACTTGACACAGTGCACACTATCATGATTGAATGAAAGGATGCCCATACCTATTGGAGAGATGCGGTCAATGCAACAGTTTATACTATCAATAGAATTCACTTAAGGCTAGGTGCAGACAAGACACATTATGAACTTTGGTTTGGTAATGTACCTACTATAAAATACTTCAGAATATTTGGAAGAAAGTGCTACATCAAGAGAGATGATAATATTGGCAATTTTGATGCTAGAAGCAATGAAGGTATTTTTCATGGTTACTCTACTAAAAGAAAATGCTATACAGGTTTTAATCTAAGATTGGAGAAGATCATTGAAAGTACTCATGTGAATATTGATGAGAAGTTTATGATTCAAGAAAGATACTATGAATGTGCCCCTATGATTAAAGATGAACCAAGACCCATCAGTAAGGACACAACTATTGAAGAAATGTTTGACTGTATTGATGTTTCATGCAACAATCCTGAACCAAGTGAAGAAGAATCACAAATTACATATGAGAGTGTCACTCCTAAGAACCTAAAATACACATCCAAATACCACTCTAAGGAAGACATCATTGGAGATCAGAGTGCTAAAGTCTTGAAAAGATGTAGAGAAAAAAGTTCAATCGCTGATGAAGATGTATGCTTACTTTCACAGATTGAACCCTTAAGTGTTGAAGATGCATGCAAAGATTTAGAATGGCAAAGTGTTATACAAGAAGAATTAGATAAAATAATCAAGAATTATACATGGGAACTGGTCCCTAGACCTCATGACAAAAATGTGATTGGAACAAAGTGGATATTCAGGAACAAGATGAATGATGAAGGCACTATGGTAAGAAACAAAGAAAGATTAGTATGTAAAGGATATACACAGAAAGAAGGAATAGATTACACTGATAAATTTGGCCCTGTGAGCATACTGGAAGCTATCAAATTATTTTTGTCTTATGAAAAATTCAATAACTTTAAAGTATATCAAATGGATGTCAAGTCAGCCTTTCTAAACGATGACTTGAAGGAAGAAGTCTACATAGAGAATCCTGAAGGATTCAAACTTTCAGACAAACTAGACATGGTATGCAGACTAAAGAGAGAACTTTATGGACTTAAACAAGCCCCAAGAGATTGGTATGAGAGATTTTATGGTTACTTAACAAAGATAGGATTCAGAAAAGGAGAAAAAGATTGTAATTTATTCATAGGAGAGATAGATGAAGGATTATTACTCATTGCTATTTTTGTTGATGAGAGTATCTTTGGAGGTAATGACATACTTAGTGTAGAATTTGCCAAAGAAATGAAAAGTGAGTATGGAATGAGCATGATTGGACCTATTAAATATTTTTTGGGATTGAATGTAAAACAAACAGACAAAGGAATATTCATAAATAAGTCAAAATATGTGAAGGAGATATCGAAAAATTTCAAGATGGAAGATTGCAAGCTAGTAAGCACCCCCATGATAATAGGAAGCAATATTTCTAAAGATGATGATTCCATAGTAGTAGACACGACCCTATAAAAGTCTATGATTGGAAAAACCATATATCTCACTCAATCTAGACCAGACATTTCCAATGCAGTTGGCATTGTTGGAAGATTTGTAGCTGAACCTAAACAAAATTATCTAATAGAAATAAAAATAATATTTAGATACCTAAAGGGGACTATAGACTATGGTTTATGGTATCCTAATTCAGAAAATATACAACTTCATCTCTATATAGATGCAGATTGGGTAGGTTGTGTTGATGAAAGAAAGAGTACATTAGAAGGAGTAGTATTTCTTAGAGACAAGTTTGGTTACTTGGACAAGCAAGAAAAAAAATAGTATTTATCAGTCAACAACAAAAGCTAAGTATGTTGTAGTAGCATTGAATTGTTCAACAATGGTTTGGATCAAATAGATGATTAAAGACTTTGGTATTTGTTCGTGCTCAAATCAACATATTGGATTTCCTATGGACTTGCCAATCCAATGTTGGGAAACTCAAGTGATTTGTCCAACTAACAAGTCACAACCAAGGCAAGGTTTGAACTTCAACAATTTTGGCTCTACAAAACCAAGGATGGTAGGCCTATACCTTTACTTATCCTTCAAGTTACAAGGCTTTGTATAGAAGATAAGAAACACTTCAACCTTCTCTCTCAAGTATGGAAAGGAACTTGAAATAAATCTAACTGAAAACAATATATCATAAATTATAAACTGAAATACTTTGAGTAATTGAAAGAATGTTTAGTAAATATGTATGTAAATTGAAATGAATAGATAGAAAAGATATCACAAAACTATAACAATGAACTGAATAACTATAATCCAAATAATAATTAGACTAGTGTCTTATTCTATCACGGGCAGTAGATTCGAGATCATTCCAATCTTATGTTCAACCTTAGAGACAGTTTTACAACAAAAATTATCACTTCAAAGGTGTTATGGGATGTACATGCAACCTAAAACAAATTCAAAGATATTTCAAAAGGGTAATACTTCTCAGATGACAGACCAATTGACTAAGGCCTCAATCAACAGAATTTAACCATGCAAAATGAGAAAACCAATTAAAAATATAGACTATGAATCAAATATAGAAGCATGCACATCAAACTATCACTTTAAAGAAGTTTGAATTGTTTATCCGAGGGACTAATTGTAAAATGATAATGAAACTATTACACATGTGAAAGAAAAATGACATCTTTATTGATTTTGAAAAAATAGTACATCTAGGTCCATGTTATACTTGTTGATTAAAAACTATCCAAATATGTGAAATTGTATTATATTGTATTCTCTTTACATTTTATATTATGTATATATATGTTTTTGAGTAGCTTTCACACCTCTTTAAGGTGAAAAGACACAACCCTTATTACAAATTATTTTGAAAAAACAATAAACTAACTAAAAAATAACTACCTAACTTTCGGATTTGTTTTTGGTCAAAAATCCAAAACATATCGTGAAAAGCTAATATTTTTACTGGAGATAGGAAATTTGATTTCCCAAATTGGGTCATTTTTAGATTTTTAAAATTAGACCATCTTCAACCTCTGTTAGCATAATCTTTGCAGAAAGACAAAATTCTAGCATTTTTTGAAACTTTCACTTACAGAATTTAGATGGTTCCTATCACAGAGCTTCCTTCCTTAATCCATCAAATTTTAATTGAAAATTATATAGTTTTGTATCCCATTTAATGTACTCCATCATATCATCAATTATTGGGCATAGAGTTTAGGATTCCATTTTTTAGAGTTTTATCACTTTATAAGACTCCAAATTTTGCCAAAAATTGAGAGC